>VWZK01002275.1:1653-85053 GCA_013396935.1 Baryphthengus martii | reverse complement strand
GAAGGCCAATGGAATCTTGGCTTGTATCAGGAATAGTGTGGTCAGCAGGACTAAGGATGTAATTCTCCCCCTGTACTCGGCATTGGTGAGGCCTCACCTCGAGTACTGTGTGCAGTTATGGGCCTCTCACTTCAAGAAAGATCTTGAGGTGCTGGAGCAGGTCCAGAGGAGAGCAACAAGGCTGGTGAAGAGACTGGAGGGAAAGTGTTATGAGGAGGGGCTGAGGGAGCTGGGGTTGTTTAGACTGGAGGAGACTCAGGGGGGACCTCATCACTCTCTACAACTACCTGAAAGGAAGTCATAGTCAGGTGGGGTCAGGCTCTTCTCCCAGGCAACTAGTGACAGGACGAGAGGGCGTGGCCTGAAGCTGCGCCAGGGGAGGTTTAGATAGGATATTAGGAAGCACTTCCTCACGGAAAGGGTCATTAGGTGCTTGAATGGACTGCCCAGGGAGGTGGTAGAGTCACCATCCCTGGAGGTGTTTAAGGAAAGATTGGATGTGGCACTTAGTGACATGGTCTAGCTAGGTGTTGTGGTGTTGGGTCATAGGCTGGTCTTGATGATCCCAGAGGTCTATTCCAGCCTCAATAATTCTGTGATTCTGTGATAAAGTCTAGTTTTGAACCGCTGGAGAATTAAAGCGATTCAATTCACATTTGAATTCACCAAACCCTTTTTTTTTTTTGGAAGCGCTTATTGGAATCACTAGTTTTTGCACAATCAGTCACTGTGAATCCAATATAGGTTCTAAAACTTAAGCTTGTCACTACTGAGCAAGAACTATTACATCTTATTATCTTTATGCCTGCACTATGAACTTGAGAAGCCTGCTTTTCCTACAGATATTCTTATATAAATTTTCAAACAATGGACACAATAA
The DNA here is from genome assembly GCA_013396935.1 of Baryphthengus martii. NCBI lineage: Eukaryota > Metazoa > Chordata > Aves > Coraciiformes > Momotidae > Baryphthengus > Baryphthengus martii. The sequence goes on along the minus strand of VWZK01002275.1, from coordinate 84,173 downwards.
TTCAAAGCTTGCTGCCTTCATTTGAAAGTTAATTTGGATGAAAGTAAGGTTTGCATTTATAGTGCAAAAGCTCTTGCTGCGTAAATGCATGTGCGGACAGTTCTAATTCAGGAATCAAAATGTCTTCTTGTTTCACTTAATCTACTTTGAAAATAGAAGTGTTTAGCTTAATCATTCATTGAACTGGAACAGGTCTACTTATTCCAGTCCACCTGTGAGTTATGTTGCAAAGGGAGTAGCTTTTCTGAATAACTACTATTCATTTCAGAAATATTTTTCCAACTACTTAGGTCTGAGCCTGATCTTTGTTGACACGCATTGCAGCCTTCCAAATCCCAGGTCTAAATTGTGCAACCATCTCATCATATAACGGACTCTGTTTTAAATGTTTGGAAGACTGGGCTTCAGAACTGAATCTAAGCTGTACTATTTGCAACAGAAATGTAGTTTAGATTTTGTGGCTTTTACCAATCTCAAACTCCAATTAATTCTTTGGTGTCTGCAAGTATGGTAGTAGCAGTATTCTTTAACAGTAAAAATGGCAGCGATAATGGTTGTTAATTGAACAAATTAAATCATTAATTGTTTTGGTACAGAGGAAATAAAGGCATGTGCACAAATCCCATCAATCTCAGTTAAATGGTATCACGACTTAGGAATAATTCCCTGAATCAGGTCTTGAGGCTGTCAGGTCTAAGGAGCAAGTCTTGTTGTTTGTGAGTGTGTGAACTGCACTTAACCCACTAGAACTGTTACATGGTTGAGAACTTGAGACACAATTGCAAAATATTATATAAACATCTTTTTGGACACTTCAGAATATTCTGAGAGTTAAAAATAAAATCCTTACACTCAGTCTCTTGGGAGACTCAAGTAGTTATTTTTTATTTTTATTTTTTTTTTTTTTAAATGAGAATTAAGCTCCTTATGTAGTTTGTAGAATGGCTAATGTGCATACCTGGATTACTCTGAAGGTCAAATACTCTGTATATTGGACATTTCAAACTGCTGTCCTGCTTAAGTTCCAAATCATTAGCTTAGCAAATGGGAGCTTAAATATAAGCCTAGTCAATAAGGGGGGAAAAAGTCCGCTGCATACTATGTCTGGCAATAGAAAAAGCTACAGAATGCGCACATAAATTTTTAATTCAACATTCCTTAATTTAAAAAAATGACACCACCACCAATCCCCTCCCCCCTGACAAGCTTGCAAAAACTAGGTCTGAATTCCCAGTGGGAATAATGAGCAACAGCAAGAGTGAATGCTGGGAGAGAAGAATGCAATTGTATTAGGCTCCATCACAATGGGAGGTAAACCCAAATCATTTATAAAAGGTAAATGCTGGCAGAACACAGGGAGCTCAGAGCACCACACTGCAGGTGTGATTTATGAGGCTGGGGACTGGCTATAAATCAAACCCTTTTGTTTTAAATAGTATTGCTTCAACGCAGGAGATCAGTTTACATGTAAAGGAAATGATGAAAAAAATGCAGTACATTGCATCCCAAGAATATAAGAGAACCAGCTTTACAATGCGACTATCGATACCATGCTCAGACGATGGATATCTGATGCGCAGTTTAATGAATGCTCCCCCTACTTGAACAGAGTGCCCTAATCTAGCAATGCCAGTTTGTTTCAAATGTATTAATTATGTGATCTGTGTTGTGAGACCAGCTGTTAAAATCATTGCACTTATGATCAAGAATACATTGGCTATTCCTGTTAACTAGCTAGAGATGTCCTTTTATATCACCAAAGACTCTGCCTGTTTCTATGTTATCTGGACTTTTCCTTAATTATAAAGGTATATGGGTCTCATTATTTAATGGCCTTGTCCTGTGGAAATAGGTGGATGAAACAATTAGTTTCTAAGGATTTAAATAGAGAGTAGGCATCCTGGAAAGTTCAACATGATTACAGGAAAATACATACCTCTGGCAAAGAAAAGTGCTTTTCTCCCTCCATTGGTTGTATAATTATCAAGTAGAAGAGATTTTTAAGGTAACGAGCAAAATGATTTCTTCTGCTCTGCTTTCCAGATCTGCCAGGGCTTATCTTGGCTGCATATTTTGCATTCATTTTGCATGCATACCACTACAGCAAACTATATGCCTGAAATCATACTGTGCATCCTGCAATGTGGGCCAGAGAAGCACTTAAAAAAGCTGAGGGGACAAAAGGCTTGCATAAAGCGAGGTACAGCAGTTACATCAGTGTTCAAAGCAATTTATAACGAAACAAAAGCTGATTGCATTGCACTTACATATATCCTAGTAATTTGATGTAACGGTCTTATATCAGTAATGATTTAGCCATGAGAATGTAGAGAAGTTGTCTCTAATTCACTGATAAGCAGAGTGCCTTTATGTTAGCAAGGAGCCAAGAGACATCTTGTATTGCAGTACTTTATTACTTTCCAGGAGTCCAAAATGCAAACACTACAGAAACACATGAGCACAATTTCCAGGATCTTTCTGAGGCTCTGATATTGATATAGCCAGCATCAGCCATTGCTAGAGGCATTAATATCAATTGCTAGTGTGAGGAAAGTATCATTTCACTGATAGAATTGATTTTTTTTTTTCTTACTTATTATTATAAGAACACATCTAGTGCCATAAATTTATGGGACACTCTATAAATGTAAAAACATATTCCCTGCTCAGTAGAGCTTGCAGTCGAGCTTTGACCAAGATATGAAGAACGTATATTGATGATGAACAGAGAAAAGAAGTGACTAAATTGCTTTTAGCAGTTTTGTGAATCTGACCACGTTTGCAGCTGATAATGAGCCAGACTTTTAAAAGTATTTGGGCTTCTCTTTCCCAAAGATTAGGGTGCTAAACTGACTTAAAAATTACAGTCATTTTACATATAAAATGTAATGCACCACAAAAAGCATATTGTGAGAGAGAGGAGAAAAGATGGCTGTGTACCTTAAGAATCTTACATTGTCCTGGACGCTAGAGTTAATTTAGATACGTAGCCTTGAAAAGAATCTGCCCAAGTCGTGTAGTCCTCTCAGACTGCAGTGCTATCTAGAATCTTTATAACACTTTGTGTTTTAACTGGATTCCTGAAAACTCTTTCCTCCTTAGTTTCTTTTCCTGGACAAACTCTCTGTCTCCTTTCTTTGTCTACTGTGCCCTATGAGAGAAATACTTTTGTGGGCCAGAAGCAGTGTTTTAAAACCAGTTTTTGCAAACTATTCTGCCTTTTACACAAATAAAGATGTCACTCAAGGGACCTTCTTGCAACAGTCAAGAAAAAATATAATTAAAGCTGATTCAAACATTGAATTTCTTTGCCATCGTAAAGGTTAAGTACACAGAAGAGCAAAAGAACATTTATATGGCAGACAATAATGAAGGGTTTACATCTGTAGCCTCCATGAACAGTGGAGATTGTGGCTTTTCCTGTGTACAGTCATCAGGAGTAGCTGGTAGTTACTATATTCAAAGCCTGTTGTCTCCTTCAGAAAGCTAACTTTGTGATTTTGGGGTTGTTTCAGAATGACGTGATGTCTGATGGCTCTATTCCTTATATAGGTCTTCTTGATACACACTGAATCCTGACCTGGGATAGAAAGTAATTTTTGTGAACATATTTACAGAATGATGTGTAATAGATCTAGCAAAGGCTGAAGGCTGGTAATAGTGACTGATGTAGTACCACAGAGAAAAGAAACCTGAACACTGCTCTCGAAGGAGGCTGAGCAAGGAGTGAGGTAATAACGGGTTTCATTGCCCAGTCGGGGTTGACAGAAGGAGAGGTGATTTTGTTCCTCAAATTGTGCTCAGAGGACGGGAGGCAGCGTGTATTTTACATATATGTGGTAGGTGATAGGACAGAGTTGTTTGGTGATCTAGGAGGCATTGTGCTACATACAAAGGTCTCCTGCAAAGCTTATGAATATTTTTTCCTGTTGCAGGGCTGATACATTGAATGCCTCCCTGTAAATCGAATCCAGCCTTGCCATGGATTGCTTTCTGCATAATCTCATTAAGCCAAAGGGTATTGCAAAGAGGTAAAATCACAGGAAAATCTGTTTTGTAATCTGTAGCTGACAAAGAGAATGTCCTGAATTTATTCTAATGGTGCGGTTTTACTTTTAAGTAAGTGTTGGCATATGCAAACCATTTCAAAATGTCTGCTGCAATGGCTGCACGCATGGAATGTTCCACAGGAGCATACATATGCAAGCATGTGGTCTGTGGGCTGGTTGTATTAGAAGGGCGATTAATGAACGTTGCTTCTTAAACCATAACCTTCCACATAGAAAGCTCAAGTAGGTCATGTAGTGAGGAGAGCCGGGAAATGCACATGTGTGTATGATGCAAATCTGCTTGTCGAATAACTGGGAGTGGCCAACAGACATGCATTCCCAATTTGTCAGATTTGTTTATACGTCTTCTGAGATGTTACAGATAAAAAGTGTTTATCAGAGCTTAGAATCTGACCTTAAAAAGTAGATGTGTTCTAAGATTGTATTCAACTTCCTTGTGATAAGATTTAGCTTTCCAACTTAATCAGCATTTGAGACTTGATTCAGCAGAGCACTGAAGATGTGTTTGCAACAATCTCCATTCAGCAAAATTTTAACTTTAAGTACATGCTCTGGAAACAAACCTTAAAATGAAATGTGAATTTACATTCTTTGCAAAAATGGGTTTTGACTTTGAGCCTCTGGATGTGAAAAACAGTCATGAACATTTGGTTCATACTATGAGCTTTCTCCCTTTTTGCTCAGGAATGGTCTGCCACAGGAGATATCACTAGAAACTACGACCAAGTTCATTATGGGTGAACAGTTAGTAGGATGTTTTAGAATCCCTTTTTAAATAACAACTAAACATGTGAGGAGATATAGAACTAGCACAAGTAGGTTTTTTTTGACATCTGAATGTTATAAAGCAGAAAAAATTTTGGAAGACTGACAATTTATTTTCAAAATTAAGTGAAAAATTTGTAATTTACAAAAAGTTAACAGTCATCTGTAACCCTCAGGGTCCATACGCCTACAGACAGACATTCCCTTTATAAGCTATTTTTCCAAGATCCTGGGTTCGTCGAGGTGTAAAATAAATAATTACATACACATGTCTTTATTTGCTCCACCTTTCCTTTGACATTGTCTTGTAGAATACAATAAAGACATGAGGAATCAGAGTAAAGGGATCAGGAATATCAGGGAAAAAGCTTTCTTTTATTCCTTGCCAGGAATAAAGACAGAAGAAACAGCATTTTGAGGATGCCCTTTTACTAGACCTTAATGTGTGTTAGAAATGCCATCTTCGGCTCTGCTGCTAGTGAAGTTCTGCAAAGTCCACTCCACAAAGACATTTACTATCTCAACACAGGACCTCTTTGGCTTCACACCACTGGCATCAGCAGTATCATGATTCTTCCCCTGCTCTCTGCAGACCAGAAACATCACTATCTTCCAGTCAGGGTAAATTGAAGAACCCTATCAGCCATATCTGCTCACAAAAACCGTGCTGTGAGGAATGTTCCAGAAATGGTAACATCCTGATGTCTCAAATGCTCAATCCTAACACGTGAGGGTGACTCCTGAATTTTTAAACATTTATGTCCTTATTTAGCATTGATATGAAAGATGTTCTCTTATAAAATAAGTTAATTAGGTGAATAATGCTCTTTCACAGCACTGTAGGAATTAGTGCTCCAGATAAGAGCACTTTCTGGTCTGGTGTCTATCTTCAGGTTTGCCAGCAGGCAGCACCGTGGCAATGGGAAGATTCTTTAAAGGCCCTGGTTAGACATTAATGTGCTAATTCCTGCCTTTAATGTACCTCTGATAAATTGTTATGATAGTCCAGTGATTATAAGGTTTGAGGTAGGCTGTTTGATAAAGGATGTGAGAGAGATGGAGGATCCTGCCAGACAGCCCAAATCAAACCTTAGAAATTGCTGGAAGTAGGGTTTTGGAGTGGGAATCTGAATTTGTTTATAATTATGTATACACATTTTTAGTTTAATAGATGTGAGGAGTATAAAACAGGGTAAGCAAACTATTGCTTCAAAGGGAGATGTTTAAAAAAAGTTGAGGAACAATTGTCCTAATTATCATATATGACTTTAATTTTAATTTCCAATTAAACTCTGAGCTAGAGAATATCTTACACGTGTTACTTCTGCTGGTTACCTGCATATAGTGGGAAAGAGCGTGTTTTAAATGATTTATTTAATGTCCTTGTAAAGTTTATTTTCTCTCTCTTTAGTTCCAACCCATGTAAGAATTTCTTTTTCAAACCTCAGAAATTAGAGAAATTTCTGATTAATTCATCTGGCATATCTACTGTTAGCAATGTTAGTTTTGTTTTTTCTTCCTTCTGAGATGTATCATTGGTGTTTGATCCAGTTCAGTTCTAAGTGTCAGAAGAAGAAACCCCTCTAATTTCCAGAACCTACTCCACAACTTTGTAGACTGTGTATATTCCAGTCACAGTCTTTATCTGTGCAAAATTTGGAATAAATGCATTGAAGTCAACAAAACTGTTTTAGTTTAACATAATGTAATAATAGACTCTGTCCTCAAACTCCATCTATCATTCCAACCCTCATTAGACATTCTAGTTTTATTCATAGTAGGAGCCATCATAAAGAACTTGATTTCCCTCTGTTCACTCATCCAATTTATTGCGAAAGAACTCCGCGTTCATTTGTCCATTACACAGCGTTTTGTGGGGTGAGAAAGAAACAAGCCAAAAGAAATCACGAGAAGAAATAGTTAGCATGTTGCATGAGACTGCTCTCATTTATTTTTGGTGTAAATGAAGAACAGCTCCACTTCTCCCAGAAGAATTTATTTGCATTTACTTGGGTGAGACTAACTCCAGATTATACTCTGAACCCCAGAACCTACCTTCTTTACTCCTGTTTGCTGCACTGAGTTACCAAAGAGACTTCTGTGATCTTGTAGCCTATGTGTTGCAATTTCCATTACCTCTGCTATTCCTCCCTCTCCTTCATTGCTAGTTCTGTTTCCCCAGTTGGGCAGTCGAGTAACATGTCCTCCATGGCTGTTAAAATTGTACTATAAATAGTCTGGGAAGCAATATTCTTGGAGCAAAGCAATTGCCACAATCCTCTTTCCTCTCCCCAGTGGCAAAGTTGTTCGTGACCACAACGCACCTGGTCTCTGTTTCCAGAAAGCATAACCATGAGATTGTTTCTCCACCTGAGTCCCTCACAGGGTTGCACAAAGTACGGTGCATTTCAGTAGGATGCCACCATCAGTGTGCTGAACACTGCGCAATGGCAATGACAGAAAATGAAAGCCCTCTCCTCCCACATCACTCCATGCTGTGAGCAGAACGGCAGCCTCGGTGGAACCAATTTGAAAACTTTCTGCACAGTTGGTTCAGTTAGACATTTGTGGTGAGGAATGTGTTAGCTGGTAAATCTGTAAGCTGTGAATTGCATAGAGACTTAACAGATCACTTCATCCACTGTCATGTCAAGAGTTTTGCTTTCCCTTTATGTCACTCATTGGCTTCCTGTTTAGCTGCTTCATATGAAATCTTCCCAACCTCGTCTTCAGGGCCTTACAGATGTTGCCTTCACTTCCGTGTCACTTTTCTGTATTAGTGTACCAGCTTCGTATCTGTCTCTTGCCTACAAATTTGTGCTTTCTGTCATTTATTTTCTATCCCTGGCACAATTTTTCCATGGAACACTGATCTGCTTCAGTATGTCAGTAATTCTTTGCTTGCCTACCTACCTTGCTACCTTTCTTGCTTTCTTTCTCTAGCATCATTAGGCTTTGAAGTAATGAACCAGCTTGCTTTGGTTTATCGTGGATGCTGTACATTTATATATGCTGAGCGAGATAAGATCAGAACTATTCTTGTGGTGGTGTGTTTTTGAAAGCTGTGTGTACAGGATATCTATAAACTGTAACAAAACTTTCTGAATATGTCTTAATTTTGTGATGTGAGGACAGTGGCTGAGGCAAGTAGTACTTCATGGCACGATCCACAGCTGAAGTAATTACGGCAGTCCCTTGCAGCTAAACATGTAGATATTGTAGATGAAGTGTTTATGCATTTGTGTGATTCTGGGAGAAAAAAAAAAAATCTGTTTGGAAATTTTGAATAATGGTTTTGATTAAATTAATATTGCAGAGAGTTTCCCTCTGGAATGATGATTTGTCAGCAGCTTAGAACATACCAAGTAAGAATTTTATACAAATACCAAAATGTTATTTAAAACGTGTCACAGCATTGGCAGGACACCTCTGAGCTGGTGCTAAACTCAGCTTTCAAGTTAGTGGTAAACTCCCAAGCTCCATTTTGACAGAGTGGGTTTGAAACATGGTCTCTTCTTTTGGCTTCTCTGTCAGTTTTTCAACAAACAGTCTGTCAGTCTGTTATACTTTCATAGCTGTATTAGCCCTGTTGGTTTCCCCACCAAGCTCCTGGTTAACATTGGCTCATCTTTGCTGAGAACATTGGTCTTACTGGAAAAGTGAGTTTACAATGTATTCTTTGGGAATGTGACAGCTGATAGCAAACAGACAAACATTCTTTGCACATCAGTCACTTTTCTACTGAAATAGTACGAGAAGTAACACATACACCTGTATGTATGTATGTGTATATATTTATGCATGCATGTGTATGAACACAAAAATATGTATCTATGTACAAAAATGTGTATGTGTGTCTTTCTAGAAAGAAGAAAGAATAAATATGCCCCTTGCCTTTTCTTTCTTCTGTTTCACTACTGCTCCCATGAGCTGTCTATGTCTAAGCCTTCCAGACAGTCCCCAGTCCTCATGGCACACAGGTCTTCCTCTGAATCACGGGCTCAGTGTCACTTGGTTCCTTCATCCTTACTTGGCCCACTGTTTTCTCCATCTTGGTCTCAATTTCTTTCTTGCTCAAATTGCCCTCCCTATCTTCTTAATCTGTGAGATTTTATCAGGGCAAAATATGTGCTTCTGTAGGATTGTATCAATGCTTCATTTCTTTGTTCCGCCTTTCTGAAAATTCCGGGGCTCTAGCTCGAGCAGCCAGTACAGACAATCTGCCTTTTCCTAGATGTTAGCCTTCTCAGTGTCCTACCCTGGTGCCCAAACAACCATGACTTTTTTCAAAGACAGATTTTTTTTGACCCCACTTCTCTGCTTATTAATACAAACTGTCTTGAGCCAAGGTATGGTGAAGACAGCCAGACATAAAAGTGTTAGTGATTCTTACACTTAAACTAGGATTTTGTTAGGTGTGTACATGTGTCCTGGATGACTCCTAAAAATTTTTGGAAAAAAGACTGACCTAGAGGGAATAAAGGGCCCCAAACTAAATTCGCAACTTAGAAAAAGATGCTGAGCTCTCAAGTTACAAAAAAGCCCCAACTCTCTTAAACAACGCAGCATAGGGACAGTTTTCACTTTCATGCAGTAAACAGGAGTTTCAGGAGTAACTCGGTTTCAAATGAGCCGTATTTGACAGGCAAACTCAGACTGAAACCTGAGTGCAGCATTTGTGCATGCATTTGGGCTGAAACTGAAGAAAAGCTTTCCATGAATTGCTATAAACGGAAACCACGGTGTTAACCTACATGCGTGCCCTACTTCCCAGCTGAGGTACCTCCTTCTGCTCATTGCTATGGACTAGCATGAAGCCATAAAAAATGACCTTGAATAAAGGGCTCTACCCCAACTACACCACCAGGAAGGAATTGTTATTCAAAGGCAAACCAGTCTTTACTCATCTCCTGTGTGGGGTGAAAGATGGGGGAGGTATAAACCCTTCTGAGCGTTGTCCTTTCTTCCCTCTGCCAACTACTCTCAACATAACCTTGTCCCCTTTGTGCTGATACTATTGGGGTGTCCAGCCTCTGTGGGCAGCATGTCCCCATGCAAGCCATGGCTTACAGCCCTCACTTGTATCTTCTGTGCCTACATTTTCAGGGACTGCCTGGATAGTAGTTATCTTTTCAAGGGCATTTCGGTCTCTTTTAATTTTTTTCACGTCTTTGTTTCTTATAGAAATATGAAAAGGTTATAAAATACTCTCCAACCTCGTTTTAATCTATAGCCATTCCCCAAAGCATAGCCTCTGTTGGATTGAAAAGTGAGGGTTGTTTAACTGTACACAAAAGCCTCACACCATGTTTATTGCCACTTTGCTAAGGAAAATGTAATATTTAGTGCTACAAGTTTATGACACAGCAAAGGATCATTTTTTTCCCCTAAACTTATGACAAGTGTTTGTTTTTAGATCACTTTCCAAAGCTGTAGAAATACTAGATAGCTAGACATACATTTAATGTATTTCTTTGTTGGACTATAATTCTTTCTGATAGAGAACTTAGCTATTTTTCTTCATGAAACTCAGGGAACTTTTAGACCTTTCAAGTGATTTCACTATTGAGCAGAGTCCAATATATGTCAGTAGTTCTGATTTGTACTGGTTGTTGCACATCAGCATCAGTGCTGACTGAATAAAATGGAAAAAGCTCAGACTGAAGGCAGTACTAAGATGTGTGGCTCCTTTATTGCTGCCCCTTTTGCTTCCATTAAATCTTATCTGTGTTGGAAATTCCACCTGCTGTTGGTCAAACTTCACCCAGGTGCTATTGGAGAAATGTATTTTAAATGCATGTGTCTCCATGCAACTGACAGTACCAAAGAGAGAAACTGGGGCAAAATCAAGGAAAAGTCAAAGAACACTAATTTCTTCAGAACTGGAAGTCCACTTCGGTTTCTTCATCATCTTTGTGGCTCTTTGCTGGACTTGCACCTGTATATCCATATTTCTTGAACTGAGGAGCTGAGGACTAGACCTGGCGCACTACATGTTTCTCACCAGAGCTGAGCAGAGAAGCATTGTCTCTCTTGACCTGCCAGCAAAGGTCTTCCTATTGTAGCCCAAGAGGCTGTTCACTTTTGCTTCAAGGGCACATTCCTGGTGTGTGTTCCACTTACTGTCCTCCAGGGACCTCGAGATGTTTTTCTGCCAAGCTGCTTTCCATCTGGTTAGCCCCCAGCATATACTGGTGCGTGGAGTTGTTCCTCCCCAGCTGCAGGACTGTTGAAGTTTATGAGTTTCCTATTGGCCCATTTCTCCAGCATTTTGACGTCACTCTGGCTGGCAGCACAAACATCTGATACATCAGCCACTCCTCCCAAATTTTGTTATTTGTAAACCTGAGGGTACACTGTCCCCATCATCCAGGCCTTTAATTGAGAGGTTAAACAGTACTGGCCACAGTATTATCTCCCCTGGTACTCCACTAATGACAGATCTCCAGCTAGATTTTGTGCTTCTGATCACAACCCTTTGAGCTCCAAAGTTCAGTTAGCTTTCAGTCCACCTCACTGTCCATTTATTTGTTCTGTACTTTATCAGTTTGTCTATGACACTGTTACAGGACACAGTCTTAAAAGCTGTGCTAAATTCAAGATAAAGCCTTACTAAGGTCAAAATGTTCAGGTTCTGATCCTTCCAGATCAGACCTTTTCTTTTCTAAGTTATATCACTGTTGAGGTCTTGTGTCCTGGACAAGTCATTAAGTCTCTTTCGGTGCCATGTTTTATAAGGCTGGACCTGAGGTTTACAGTTCTATTGAAAGAAGGGAGGATTTACCTTTCATAGAAAGTATTTTAATACTGTCGAGTATGAGCAGTTTACATTCTAAGATTCAGAACTAAGAGTTAGGCATGGACCATTGATAACAAATATTTAAAATATAAAAATAAAATAAAAGTATTTATAAAAACAGAGCAGTTTGTTAAAGCTTTTGAAATGTATTGAGCTTAGCATCCATGAATGTTAAACATGTACAGTTTACCTTTAAGAAGAAAGGCTCTGCAATGGGCATTTAGCTAGATTTGTACACCTACACACTGCAGATGGTTTAGTTTTATAAGAGATGAAACTGCATTTGGTGGAACTGATTAAATATAAAAACACCACCATCTGCCATTTATTCTAATATAAAATGGTTTGGGCAGATGCTGACATCTTTTGAGATGATTGATTCATCTCTGACAAGTGAAGATTCTCAGAGGGTTCCAGCTGCCCACTGCTCACACAACACCCGCTTACGAGAGCAAACGCCAATCACCGTGCTGTGATTTGGATGTAGCAGGTGAATGAAGGGCACTTTAATAACCAGCAGCCTGGAATTCCTAACTACATCAGCGGTGGGTTTTCTTTTCTTCTTACCCCCGCTTTCCCTCCCCCTCGCTTCTGGCCCACATTAAACTGTGAGAATATTTTATGCACAGGGTATACTGTATGGAGCACAGCTACCCTAGCACGGCAATAACTGGAAGAGCGTCAATTTCTGGCACAAATAGTTCTCTGTCATTTTTCAGAGTGGAAAACCATCAGATACTCTACACATATGCTATTCATTTTAAAATTATTTTTTGCTAAGTGTCCATCAGGATTACATTTAAACTTCCTGAAGTATTATTTATTGAGTATGACACCAAATGCTTTGTAATAACAGATGTCGATCTTGTTTTATTTGATAACATTGTCACACTCTCTACTGTGGTATGCTTTAGGGTAGCTTGCTGTGGCATCATCTTTTTAGAAAGTTTTGCTCAAAATTTTTAGAACATGCATGATAAATTATGGAAGAATGCATTTAAAAATACTTGGGACCAGATTGTGACATCCATACCCACACTGAATAGCTGTTTGCACCAGCAGTAAGTCCTACTGCAGACAGACCATTTGTTATGAAATAAGGTCCTTACTGAAAGCTAGGTTTGCAGTAACTGCAGTGGACTATTGGTCCGTCTCCAACTGGGAGAAAGTGTGGTATAATTAGACCATCACACGATAAGGAAGCAGATCAAGTCAACCCTAACATTGCAAGTACATAAACTGCAGGACTTCACAATATTTTAAAATAGGATGCTCTTTTTGTACATGTAAAATGTAATCTTTGACTGTGTCCCCCACTCAAAAGTATGACTTTGAATGGCTTCTTTACTATAAAAAAATAGTTAAAAAAAGGAAAAGAGTCTGTTTATACGAAATGACGTGAAAATGTGACAGTTTAGTGTTGTGCTGGCAGAGCAGCGTATGCTATGTATGTATAAGTTTGCTGTTGAATCTATCTGGAGTAAATCCAACAAAGTCTGGAATAGCCCTATTGTACATGGAGGAAGTTGGTGCTGCAAGATGAGTGAGAAAACACTCTGTGGGGCATTTTTAAACTAATGAGAGAAACTAAAAGCTATTTTAAGAAGAAGGGATTCTTATCATTGGTACAGAATATTTTCTGCTCACCTGTTGCTGAAGACAAGGCTATAGATACTGTCATTTCATTGTTTTAAAAAGTAAGGGGCAAAATTAAGTCAGCCACATCCATATTTGGCATAAACTGGGGTTTGTAGTCAGTGAAGCTAATCTTATTTTTATCAGTTGTACTTCTGGGCCAGAGGATTCAGAAATTATTTTCTTTACACTTCTCTTCATATTAACCCCTTCTTTACTTATGATGTTTGCTTCATTCAAAACTTAAGATTCTTCACGTTTACCTCAGCCTTCTTTTTTCCCAGGTGCTTTTTCCACAAAAAGGGGCAATCTGACATCTTGTCTGAGAACTGGCCCTTCCTGGGTACTGGTTTGTAGAAGGCACTGATGAATGCTTCCCCCTGTGAAAGGAAGACTCTCCCATCAGAGTGACTATTATTTCATCTAATGATCTGGGAAGCTGAATGTTTGAAATTGCCTCTAAGGTTGGGTTTATTGCTGTGAAAGAGCAATGTTTATGTCAGACTCAAAAAGAAACACCTTAATTTAATGTTCAAAATGTTTGATTTTAAACAATGAAATAGAATCTGAAAAATAGATGTGTTTTAAAAGTAGAAAGGAAAATCAGAATACTAATGAGTATACAATATTTAATATATGGAATGTATATATGACTTCAGGGAAAAGACTTTTTTCCTCCATTTTGGCTCCTATTTCTTCTGACATAGAAACATAATACAAACCTAAAGTGTCTAATCCAAGAAACAGCTACTGAAGCTTTATAATGCAAATGATCTGACTGTTCTATAGTGTCTTTCTTCCAGAAGGGTCCCAAAGTGCTATATAAATTACATGTGGCTACACGAATCAGTTCCCACACCACTGAATTACAGGGAGCTCTGTAGGAGCAGAACGTCTTTCTACCAGTGCACAGCAGCATTACCCGCATTTTGGGGTGTCAAGCAGAAAATACAAAGGAGGCAAAACAACAAAATAAGAAAAGATGAAGCAGATTGAAATTAGGATAAAAAGATGACTGAGTAAAAGGATAAAATCAACTCTATGTTTTTCTTTGATGGTGTCATCAGAACTGGTGATGCATAATGTTATTGCTAGCTAGAGCTCACCTTCACAGTATTTGTCAAGAGGGTAGGTGTTGTGGTGTTGGGTCATAGGCTGGACTTGATGATCTCGGAGGTCTATTCCAGCCTCAACAATTCTGTAATTCTGTGATTCTGTGACTTGGGCAAAGGTATCTGGGCAGGAAACAGCACCGCTCTCTGTTTCTGGGTCTCAGACCGTTTCTCTCTGCGGCTCCTCTCTGTGTGTCCAAGTTTCCACAGAGGACCCTGGTAGAAGGACACTAGGGTGCCTATACCCTGGCCAGATGTAATTCTTTCAGGGAATGCTCTTGTTTTGCCTGAACCAGGGGTGAGCTTAGCTCCTGTGGCACCTACCCTGCTCCCAACCACTTCAGTGTCAAGTGACAGTGTTGAGTTGTGGAGCTGGACTCAAACCTCACTGCCACTCTTAGTGGGAGTGCTCTCCTTGCTACCACTGGGGCAGAGCCCCCCAGAGCAGAGGGAGGATGGCCTGAAGAAAGGATAGATGGAGGAAAAGACGAGAGTTTCCCACAACAACAGTTCATCAAAAATCAACAGTCCTCCACAATCTTATTTTTTTTATTTCTTTAAACAGAATATTTTGGATTTCTCATGAAACTTTAGAAATGGTTACCATTTCTTTTTTTCCTCAGACTCTTAGGATTGAAAGTCGTAACGTAAAAAAATGTCTCCCTCTGTCTGATTTTGCGTCAGCTGAATTTTGCCTGACAAAGCTAAAGCTTGCCATAGAACTGGGCTTTGAGATTGGGGTTTTATGTGATAAGCACTCAAGTATTGTCATTATGACTGTTGTTTCCCACCTAAATTCTCTTAAATTGCATTTTTTTTTTCTGTTCAAAAGAGATTAGTTATTTTTTTTTTAATGGATAGCTTGTGATTCACTCCTGGGAAAAATCGTGTTGGGCTAGTAATTTCCAGAGTCTGCCTGAGTGCAGTGATGGTGACAATGCTGCTACTTTGTGTGTAATAGTTTCTTCACTTATGGGAGACACACTAGGTAATTAAAAAGGTCTATAAACAAAAGCTGAGGTGCAGCTTCTCAGCAGAGTGATGCAGAGTGACATTGTGGTAGATGATTAGTCTTCTTGGGAGCAAAATCAATGAAAGCAGCAGTAGTTGAATGTCTTCTGGCATAATTTTCTCTATGTGCAGGTGAAGTGTTTTACGGGAGTTTTAGGAGCTGTCGTTATTGTCACAATTTTCTACCAACTTGGCAGTCAACATTTACAAAAATGTCCAACAGATTTGAGTGTGCTTCTCTGGATAAAACCTGTTTACGGACTTAGGCAGGTAGGGGCAAAAATCTCCTAGCTTGCTCCCCATGAACTCTCATTGAAAATTCGTTAAAACTCCTTACCTTCTCTCTCAGTGCTGCTTATCTGGTGGAAGAATCATGGCTGGAATTTATAAATGCTTCTCTGTTGTGCTAAAGAACTTTGATAGCATGAAATGAATAGCAGGTAACATAATAAGAAAAAGTATCTGGCTACAGCTTTGGAAATGTAAATTCTTTTATCAGGGTCCCTGCTAATTGGATTTGCTGTTTGTTTGTTCACATTTAGTGGATTTCATTATATTTTCTTTGGTAATTAGATATTGTAACTATAAATTAAAAATGCCAGACCCCCCCCCCCCAAAAAAAAAAAAATCCCCAAACCCCAACCCACCAACAAAAAAACCTTCATTAAGATGCAGTTAAAATTTTATATAGATACGACTTTAATTAAAATAATATTGTTAGAATGTGCTGTTAAGGAAGACAAAGCAAACAAATGAACCACAAAAGTGTGTAACGGGAAGAAGAACCCGACCAGTCCTTCCCAGTCACTGCAAAGGCACTTGCAATCTGTGCTGTGCTTTGGATCAAGTCCTCATCTGAGTGAGAGCTTGAACTAGGGGGCAGGTCCAGGAGAAGGCAGATGTTTTTAACTTTCTCCTTCAGTGTCCTGGTGGTGCCTCTTTTGGACTTTCTTCCTCCAACACTGTATTCAGCTCCAACAGCAGCCAGCTAGTTCCCAGCCTGGTGCAGGCTACCAAATACTCCCTGCCTTGTTTGAATACAATAAAGGAGGTGTCAGAAGAGGATTTTTGTGTTGTTTGTCATATGTCTGTACGGAAAAATATTCCCCAAAATGATGTCATTCCAGGCAGGTGGAGAAAGCAGTCTATAAACCTGAGGAGTTTTAAATAGGAGGTTTTGTGACTTTTTCATGCTTTGTGGATTTTTAAGACTATATGTCATGGTAAAGATTTGAAGAAAAAAGTCTCCTCTAAATTATTTCTTATGGGAAAAATAGGCAAGATATGTCACCTTCCCATGCAGATAGCAAAGAGGAGGTCACAGACCTGCTGCTTGCACTTTCTTTGATACTGCAGAGTTAAGATCTATCCCAAAATGTATTTTGGAAGACAAATGTGCCTTTCTGCATTAGTTTCACTTTTATTGCTAAGTTCAGACATGGCAGAACTATTACAGAAAATGTTCATTCTTCTGAGACTGATTTCTGTCTTATTGGCCCAAGGAAAGGACAACACAAGAAGAAAGTATCTTAGACAGATTTGCATTCAAACTTGTTAGAAAAAATAACCTCTGTTCTGTAACGCAGGCCTGGCAGACAGAGGCAGTATCATCTGAGAGATTATAAAGTCTAGAGACTAGTGCATGAAGACAGCTTGTCTTTGAACAGCAGGGAAAAAAACCATCCCATTCCTTTCTCACTCATTTACTTTGTCCTGTGTGAACTCCAACATTTATTAAGCTTTCAAACCAAGCTGCTTTTTTTTTTTTTTTCTTGCACTGAAAACATTAGATAAATGTAAAATATACTAAAATTTGAATGAATCGAAAGAAATGACATTTTTCTTCTGCTGAAGGTCAGCATGAACACTGAATGCACTGCCATACTCCCAGAATTGGCTTCTTAATTTCAAGTGTCTCCCTGCAACTCAACCTTCTCCTCCCCTTTGTATCACCCCTTCTATTAGTTTAGTAATATGCTGTCATCCTGATTTTTCTTAATTTCACTTGTGATATTACTTCTCCTTTTCCTCCTCCTATGGGAACAGATTTCTTCTGCCATATGCCCATTTAAACCTAATTGTAGTATCTGAACATCTTGTGCGCTTAGCCGCAGCATCCCTTGGGGTTCAATTGAGACAGAGTATGTATGTGACCTTTAAAGCCATGTCAATGTGAGACTGTCTCAGCACATGGGTCTTTAAAGCCTGCATGTCTATGCTTCATGCTAACAAATTTGACCAGCCTGCCTTTTTTATGAGGGTATCATCATTTTGGGCAAATTCCAGGTTCCATATTTTAAATTGATATGTAGAGCACTTTTAAAACTCAGTTTCCCAAAGATCAAGTTCCAGACGATTAAAAATGAAAAAAAAAATCAAAGCAGTTGTTATTCTATTTACTTATTCGAACAAATCTGTAGTAGTAACTGTTTGTACATGACTAATTGGCAATTCTGTAAAATGGACTGTTCTCAGTAGCAAAGTTTTAAGTACATCAATGCTGTAACTGTTTCCTTATTATGACAGTTCTTAAAAAGTGTGATAAGGTTGTTATAGGAAACAGTGAAAATTCCCTAAATTACTGAGGAGTATAAATTTTATATTTGTAATATAAATGGTCTTTATTTTCACACCTTTTTGCATGCACCAGAAATATAATTGTGCCAGGGAAACAGTGAGCTGTCCTAATAGTCCTGTCGTAATAATGCTATAGCGGGCTGAAGTTTCATGAAATCTCTTTGGCTCAATGAAAGACTTTTCATAAACGTCTTCAGTTTAGATCTTTGTGTCGTACCACAGCATAGTTGCTGAGATTTTGCTTTCCCAGAGCCTCTCTGGAAGTTCAGCACTGCTGAACTGAAATTGTCCAAATTTCAGTGCATCACTAATGTAGAAGTGCATAAATATCAAAACTCAGATGTGTCTCAATACATATAAACCAAAACATTATAGCACTTATGTTATAAGGATTTATAAGACAGCAAAATTTGAGTTTTTACAGATATGTTATAATACAGTTGACTGGAGACACTGAAAGAAAGCTACAAGTAATTTGTACTCTGAAGTAGAAAAGAATGTTAAATTTTAGTTAAAAATGACAGTATGTTCTAATAACATAAGCATAATATACTTTATACATGTATTGAAATCAACCCTACAGCAAGTATCTAAGACAGGAAATTTAATGCTAAAATGACACATCTATGAAATTAAATATTTTAGTTCATAAAAATACACAGTTATAACATCCATCCAAAGAATATTAACTTTGCCCAGTAGCGCTATATATCTTGCAATGTACTTTTTGGTATTTGAGTTCACCAATTAAAATAAGGCATTTTAATATTAATCTTCTAACTTAGCTTGGTTATTTGCTTTATAAAAAACAGATACACGAACATCTTTTTTTCTATCTAATCCTTCTGATATCATTAAATGAGAATTCCTTATCCAAAAGCTCACAGCTTTGAAACGTTTCTAAATATAGAATTGGTCCTAAATCTAAGTTTTGTAGAGTCAATTGTTTTCTGCTGAAAATGTAGTTAAGGAGAAATGAATAGCATTTAAAAAGAAGACAAAACCAGCACTGGAGCTGGCAAATACTGTAAGCTGGTTTTGGTCCTTTTCTTGTTTTAACTCAATAGCAAGGAACTGGGAAGAGTAGTAGCCTTTGCAATGCAGATTATGAACAAAATCGAATGCTAGGGGACCTGTCACTTAATGTTAATTCCTAAATCAGCCATCTTTTCCATGTTAATCACTTCCTGAACCTGATTATAACATCTCTCTGTCTGATGAAGAACTCTATTGATTTTCCTCTTCGGAAGCGATTTTTGTGGGGGGTTCTCAGGGGGAGGTGTTTGAGTAGTGAGTGTATCTTTGGGGAAAGGTAGCCTTTGTAGACTCATAATGCATGAAAGCCAATCTTATGGGTTAACTGTTTGCCATCTTGAGCCGCTGTTAAACTTCGAGTTCCTGGAAAACCTACCAAACCAGAATAAAAGTGTCAGCAAATGCATAATTTCTACCTCCCCCTGCAAACACTATTATTTATTTTGGTGTCCTTCTACGAAATCTTTAAACTGCATTTCTTTTTCCCTATCCACATGAATTCGTAATGAATGACATTTCTTATGTGCCTTGGAAAAATAAGCATCAAAGTTCGTGTTTTCACAGAGAACAACTAACTGAAAAGACAAATGCATCTTACTTTAAGAAAATACTCAGATGCAAACTGCCCAGACTACAATTACACATCTACAGGTGAGGTATATATGTGTGTAGAGGTGCGTGTCCTGTGCTATTCGTACAACTTTCAAGTCAATGACCCCCACAGAGAGGCTCCCTTGAGTGAGTGGCTGTTTCCTCTTCTAAGCTGGTTGGCAGAACCTAAGGGGGATGCTGGGGTAAATGGAAGCTGCTCACATGTGGGAAGCGTCTCACACCCGAGTTCAAATGATAATGCAGATGAGTGACAACGTCGGCATCAGAGGGGACTATGCCTATGTTGTTAGTATTAGCTCAAGCTATGCTTTTCCTTCAGTGATGTTATCATATTTTTATTTGATCCTTAAATCAAGGATGTGCTGCCTTTTAATTAATATTATGTTCTCTTACACAGTTATTTTCTGCCATAAAGAAGGGTTATCTAGAAGGTCAAGGGCCAGAGAGAAGGGTGGTATCTTGTAGCTTGAATTAATATAGAAATAAGGAAATAGATTTTTAGAAAAGAAAACAGTATGAGCTTGGCCTGGATTGAATCAGGCCCAGTATCCTTCTGTGGAAGAAATAAAGGGCTTGAACCTTCTCCCACTGAGAGCAATTACAAACCTGCAGTTGACTATAATAGCTGTATGTGATAGGGGCATAATAAATTTAAGGTCTGAGATAATCAAGGAGGACTGTGTAATTTTCTGCTAAGGCTTCTGAAAGATACTCTGGTGAAATGCTACGCAGGAGAGCACTACACTACCCTGTTAATAGGAGAAATAAGCTTGAGCCACTTGCTTGTTGCACTCAGGTATAACCAGTCCTGTGAGTCTGATTTTGACAGTGATTTAAAATGGAACAGTTTTGAAAAGAAAATCTGTGTGTGGAATGATGACTGTGAATTCTGTAACTGTGAGAGAGTAGAGAGGAGGAGGCGAGAGGGAAGAAGTTTTGAAAAGATACCTGTCTGATTTTCTGCATAGTACATCAGAACATTAAATGGCCATTTTAGCTAAAGGCCCCCAAGCTTGATGTCATGTTTTTGAGAGAGGCCTACAGGAGATGCTTGTGGATGGCACAGGAGCAGGACACTCTCACAGTGTGAAATCGCAGCCTCCAGCAACGTACAGCTCAGGGGTTTCACATCAATAAAGTGCTGTTCAAGGAAAAGCTGTTGCTATCCATTTAAATGTCTTCCTGAAAATCACCTTATTCATTGCGTAGCTTATTCAAAGACATTCATCAGTCAGCAGCAAAATGTAAGGTTCACTGAGTTTAGCAGAGTGAGCTAAAATGCTTTATGACCTTAGCTTAAATGAGATAAAAATATCAGTTCTGTTCCAAAACACCACTGTAGCCATTACATATTTTTCTGCTGCCTTAGGTAGAGTTTGTCTCAGAAGCTCTATGCCCTCTATTATTTATCAATTTAAAGTAAGCGTGACAATGGAATTGTTTGGGTTTTTTTCCTTTTCCTAAACTGGCTGACTTGCAAAGGTGTTGCTATAACCTTCCTCTTTTTTTGCTTCATCTTTTTATTGTCTCTTGTTATACCTTAGCTAAAATTTAGACCTTAGGTTTCAGAAAGAAACACCTTTCTTTTGTCTTCTGTTTTGAATCCTATAAGATAATGGTGATAATGGATCCTAGAACTTTGTCAGTATTTTGTATGAAGGCGAAGATATATACATAGATTTTTTTTGCTATAGTACTATAGCAAGTACTATATATATGGCAGAATTACCTACCAGGTGTAGCAAAATCCTTTGAAAAGAAAACCTACAAGTTATTTTAGCAGAGAAAGAGAGAATATTTTCTATTAACCAAAATTGATTCAGAAGTCAAGAATATATCAAATGTCACTGAAGATTGTTTCACTTGATGGAGGGTGTTAGGTAATTTCTTACAAATTGTATTGATATGTAATTTTATATGCAGATTGACCAGTGGTGGGAGTTTTGCTGTCTTTGTTTTCCTCTATTGTTTTTTGCAGCTTGCATACTTCAATTGGCATAATTTGTGTACATGAAAATACATGTTGAATCTCCAGTGAGCAGCTGACGGATAAAAAACAAAACAAAACAAGAACGCTTTAGCTTATTCCAGATAAATACATTGATGTCCTAAGTTAACTTTGAGCTAATGTGCTTTAAGTCTCAAAGCTGAAACATGTGTGAGGTTGTATGTGGAAATGCTGCTGTGCATGTAATTAGTGTAAATGGGATTTAACCTATCGTGTTTCATACCAGCAAGTTCTGTAACCACCTGACTAACATGTATAGGCTAATCGTTGTCTCCTAATAAGAAGTAGATTTTACACTGAAAGTGAAATGAAACATATAAAGTTACGCATGATATATAATAAATATATGTATCAATTTGCATGGATATAAACACACACTTTGGAATTTTTTAAATCAGTTTTTGAAGGGTCATTTCTTATTAAATTTTCTGAAAAAATTTGTTGAATTCATACACTTGTTTAGTATAAGCATTTGTATGAATCAAGATTTTATTTGCAGTCTGAGAGGCTCCAGAGCTTGAGGGAACTACTGACAGCTGAATGTCAAAACCAGTTACTGGTTAAATGGCTGTCTTCAGAAACAGACTTTCCAGCCAATATTTTTTCTACAGGTTTGTGCATCGTGTTTTCCTTATTCTGCCCTAGACACAACAAAAAATGGGCTTAATTTTATAAGCACAGTAGTCAGCAGTTCCTAGAAATGTGAATATTTGTTTTAAAAAGGAAAATATTGCAAGCAAATGATTAAAAATTCTGCTTTCTGATGTTAATAATATTTCTATTAGTAACTGGAACCTTGAGTGTTTTTTTATTGCCCATGGTGTTATAACTCAGCTAAAATTCAGAAACACAGCTAGAGTGCTATTTCTTTGGTGTATTGCTTTGGACCTTTGGGGTATGATATAAGGTATAGAGCATTCATTGTGCTGCAGCAGGTTGCTGCTAACGGAATAACCAGGGGACATAGCTGTAGAATGGAGTCAAGGGGAACAACGGTCAGAAAAAATTCTGACTAAACAGGTTTTCATTGGCAAATGTCACATTGCTATAGCCCTGGGCTGCATTAACAGTGATAAAAGGATTCCTGGTCACCTATCCCAGCCTGTACCCTAGACTAACCAACAGTCCAGTGCTTAAAGGTGGGCGAGAAATGTAGTTCTCCAAAGAGACCGCTCATCTTTTTTGCCATGGGCTCTCACTTTCCTTAACAAAAGTTGTTCTTGTTTGTACAAGTAAATACATCTTGAATCAGAAAGAAAAAAAAGTGGACTTTATACAGTAAAGAACTCCATGATATGTGGAAGATGATGACTGAGATTCCCTTTTCAGTTAATATGTGTTTGTTTGCACAAAATTGTGTTAGTCCAATGAGGGAAATGGATAGAGCTTAGCCCAGCATACCCCTGAACCGGCAACTCTGGCATTCATGGTAGAAGATTAAGGTTTAATATCCAAGCCTGCATCTAGAATCATAGAATCATAGAATATTAGGGGTTGGAATGGACCTCTAGAGATCATCTAGTCCAAGCCCCCTGACAGAGCAGGATCACCTAGGGCAGGCCGCACAGGAATGCATCCAGGCACGTTTTGAAAGTCTTCAGAGAAGAAGACTCCATAGCCTCTCTGGGCAGCTTGTTCCAGTGCTCACAGGAAAGAAGTTTCTCCTCGTGTTGAGGTGGAACCTCTTATGTTCCAGCTTGTACCTGTTATTTTTTGTCCTATCACAGGGCACCACTGAAAAGAGATTGTCTCCTTCCTCTTGACACCCACCCCTCAGATATTTATAGACATTAATAAGATCCCCTCTCAGCCGTCTCCTTTCAAGGCTAAACAGCCGCAGTTCACTCAGTCTCTCTTTATATGAGAGATGTTCTAGTCCCTTAATCATCCTTGTAGCTCTCCATTGGACTCTTTCCAGTAGGTCCCTGTCTCTGTTGTATTGGGGAGCCCAAAACTGGACACAGTATTCCAGGTATGGTCTCATCAGAGCAGAGTAGAGGAGGAGGAGAACTTCCCTAGACCTACTGGACACACTTTTCTTAATGCACCCTAGGATCCCATTGGCCCTCTTAGCCCATTGCTGTTCCATGGACAACTTACTGTCCACTAGGACTCCAAGGTCTTTCTCCGTGGAGCTGCTTTCCAGCAGGATGTCCCCTAATCTGTACTGGTGCCTGGTGTTACTCCTGGTGACATTCCTAATGTCTCCTTGAAGTCCTCAAACTAATGTGTTATAGGTGTTTCTGTGGTGCACTGCATTTTTCTTTTGTTTTGTGAGAAAAATATTCAAAGGATGTTGGTGGTGCTCAGAAAGCATCCAGAGCCAGTGTTGCTTAGTGCCTGTTTTTTGCTGTCACAGTCCTGTGGGGGTCTAACATCTGTACAATACAGATGCCCGGGTATATCCATACTTTGTTTCCCATATTGTCCCAGACATAACAATAGGAAGAGAAGAAAACTGCCAATAGTACAATTAAACAAAGGAATAACTCTCCTCCTACCCTGTGTATGTGACCAGCACCACTCTTGCTGGAAGGTCACTTAATTGTGGGTGTGCCTGATGTGGAGCTTGGCCGTCTCCATCTCTAGAGACTGTTGCCTATCTGAGATCTGAAATAGGGCAGATTTGGACCTATACATGATACTTTTGAGTTGAGATATGGTATCTGCCTTCCAGAGCAGAATTTTTTAACCTTAGGTCAGGTACCTGAGTTCCTTATGAAACATGTAAGACATGCTGATGCTCTAAATCTGCTTTTACAGAGAGCACGACATAAACTGGGGCTAAAGGTGGTGAATGTCTGTGCTAGCAAACAGCAACTCCTCTTTCCACTTCTCAACATCCTCTGTCAGTCTGAGATGTTGCCTTTGGTAAATCAGGATATGTAACTCTGAACGGCTTCCAGAGTGCATGTTTTGCCTTGGGAAAACTGGCTTATTCTAATTTTTATGAACCAGCTACCAGGAAAATGGTGACAGGGGTGCTGAGAAGACCCCATAGTGAGAACCAATGCCCAGAGAGTGGGATCTTCTGCTTCTGCCTTCATCTATGCACTGCTCATACCTAGAAAGGCTGCATGCATCAGTTACAGCCCCGCATTCAAATGGGTGAGCAGTGGGACACTATTCACCTCTCTGCAGTGTTGGGTGGGTGCTTTGAGTACCGCACTGTTCCATGTGAAGCTTTTTTTGTATGTTTGCCTCCAAGAGTGTGTAGGTCTATGTACTACCTGCACTACTGGTTCAAAGCTGTCCTGTGTTTGGATTGCCTTCTGTTGTTGTGGGGAGGGTGTTTTTTGAGTACTCCCTTCATTGAGTTGAAGGTTTGTTTTTGTTTTTTTTTTCCTTCTGTGCAATTGTCATTTGAGTCCTAAATGACAGCACTGAGGAATGCAAGCCTTTAAACGACAGAGCAGCCAAATTCAACTGGTTCATTCTAGAGTTGCCATCAGTTTGTCTCCAGATGCGGAATGGGGATGGTTTTGATTTCCTAATACTGATACCACAGGAGTGTCAGTTCCTGCCCTGACAAGAAACTTGTTGAAAAGACCCCTCTCTGCACTGCTTGTAACAAATCTATTTTTACAAATTTCTGTTTTTGTTTTTTTTTTTTTGGTGTTTTTTTTTTTTGTTTGTTTTTGTTTGTTTGTTTGTTTTATAATTTTGTTTCGTTTTGTTTTGATTTTGTTTTTTTTTTTCCCTCCTGTGGAGGAAGAGTTTACTCCCATGGGTATTTCTCCAAATTACGGTACACCAAGAAGTGAACTGTTGGCAAAGTCTGGCTGTGAACTCTGCGCCTGTCCGGCAAAACTATCAGAGCAGTGAATATGAACATCAATGAAGCAATGCTGGTTTACTGCTGCTGGGAGTCTGGTCCAGCATCTATAACTTTTTGCCCTGTGGGTAGTGTGGGCTAAGTAATACCACAAGGAATGAATCACAACTGGATCCCAGCTTTTAAATTCAGGGGATGGGGTGGGGGGGGATGTTTGCACTTCATTAGTGTTAAGTTTGCCATTTCCAAGGATTGGGAAGAAAAATCTCTTCCCTCTTAGCTAGAATATAGAGTGGTGTTTACTTTCTCGTTTTGAAATTTTCCCATCTTGTGTAACAGCTGTGCTAGGGCAGGACTCGCTCTCTGCTGAACTGCTGCTTTTTTCCTTTGGCCTTTGTTAAAATTTCTGATAAATAACAGACTGTCTACAGCTGTTCAAATGATGTTGCTTTTTCTAAGTGTCACTTTGGTGTTCATTCCCACCAATGTGGGCTTTGCTTTAGAAGGTAAATAAGGGAGAAATAGGGCTTGCTGTTGAGTAAAATTGAACATGTGGGCAGTGGGAAAAGAATCTGAAATGTGAATTGCCCAAGCCTACAGAAGCCATCCACCTCCGGCTGTGATGGAGACACTGTGGCATCTTGGCAGCACTGCTGTGTGCAATTTTCTTTAAATAACTAGTGGGGTTTTTGTTTGCTGCAGTTGGTGCTATTTCTTCACATTTTCTCATTTGAAGGTAATCTGCTTCTAAAAAGTGATTAGTGCAATTTGTACATGGAAGGCTTCACCGGGCTTTGAATTTTTGCAGTGGCATTAGCTATGCTGGTGCTACTGGTCTCACCACTGTAACAGTGAGAATGTAATATATGTGACTTAATAGTATACTAATCTATTGTTATAAAGATAACTGTATAATTTATATTAATTCATGACTTAATTTATTTAGAAGCTTTCTCTAAAAACTTTATAGAATCACAGTTCTGGAATAAAAGGATTTTATGAGCGAGGACTGAAGATTTTCTTTTTCATACACCATATCTCTCCTTTCCGCAGCAGTAGTTCTTTCCATTTTTTCCTCTTAATCCTTGTGTACAGATCCCTCTAAGAAGCTGAAGGGCAGAATTTGGTCTGGATTTGGAAAACAGATCAAAAATTTTGAAGGAAAAATATGAGTGCAGAATTTTATCTGTGCTTGAGATTAGAAGCTGAATTTTTGTAGTAATATTTAGGTGAGGTTAATAGATGAGTTCAATTTATTTGCTGTTACAAACTGCTTATAAAGGCAAAAATATATAATTTATAAGTCCAAAGAGAGAGAAAAGGGAATGAACTGAAGTAACTCAACTCTGTCCTTTCCACAGCTGAGGACACAGAGTAATAATTGTTGCTTAGCTAAATTATCACACAAAAGAACAGCAAGTCATTCATTTCCACATGAAAAAGCACAAAAATAGGGTCTCTGTAAGACTGATTGGAAGGCTTAAGATGAGAATGTCAATGTTAAAGTTTCTCTTTAAAGGTGTTAGATCTGCTTAGGCTGAAATTGTTCCTGCTTTTGCACAAGTGTGAACTTGGACCAGTTGAATAAAAGGAGAGTCAGCACTGTGGTTTAAAAAACTTTATGATGGGCCAGATCCTCAGGTCTTCTGGTTTTTTTTCTTAAACTTTTCACAAGGTTATTGGAGTTGAAACACTTGACATCATATATAAACCAAAAATTTTTATTCCAGTATAGTACCAGCACTTACTGAAAGATGACAGATCCAACGGCCCTGTAATTCTGTGGCTGACTCTTTAAATGCAGGGCGATGGCTCACAGCAGTGCTGCAAGGCAGAGAGATAGCAATCTGTTGGAAGGCATCAAATTCTGGTGCTTTTGGAAAGACGCTGGATTTGTCAGTTACAGGGAAATCTCGAAAAGGAACTTGAGAATTTTGGGAGTGTGTGCTCCAGGTTTGCTCAACATTTTGAGGCAAGTGTAAATCACTTCTAAGTAAGCTGCGACAAATTAAATGTTCATAATTGCAAGCTGCTAGCCAATCTTTGCACTATTTTTGCCCGAGTACTGTTTGGATTACTACAGCATATTTTATAGACAAAAAAAAAAGTAACTAATGGATACCTGCAACATCACTAGACTCATGTAGGAATAACAGTGAGAAGAAGCGAACTTACTCCGTTGGTTGAATATGATAATTATTTCTTGGATTATAGGTGATAAATTGGGGATCCCAGTCAAAATGTGTGCAATCAGCCTCTCCAGGCACTTTTCAGCAGCTCAGCAGAGAGGCCAAGGATTGAATGGCGGTAGAGGTTGAACTATTCTTCGGTTGCCTGAGATGGCTCCTTCTCATGAGGGTTATGTGAAAAATTGTGACTAATGAGAAAGGCATGTCCTGCTGGAGCGCAGCTGCCTGTGTTTGCTGGATGAGTGAAGACCTGCAGGCCACTTTTCAGTTGCAAGTGTTTTAATGGTGATAAACGCTAGATTTTTATCAGATTTTCAAGCAGCATCAAAAATGCACGTGCAAATTGCTGATCTTGGTAGATCTCAGGACCTATTTTTTCCTGTGACAGCTGGGACCATCTTAGAAGAAAGCAATGATAACAATGTGATAAAAGCATTTCTCTAGACCTTTGTAGTTGGTGAGAGAGGATGTTCACTTTACCCCAGATAGTGGCCATAATGTGTAAACAGCAAGGCTCGTACGCGCTATTTTCTGAAGCGTGGTTCGGAGAGGCTGACCACTAGCTGCTGCTAATAGCAGTGGAACAGCCACACTCTGAACATTGGACAGATACACATCTAGGTCACTGCCGCTGGGAGCCAAGAGTGTGCGGCTGCAGCCACTCAGTGAATGTATCTTTATCACTCTGCCGTTGCGTGTTTCTAACTGTTGTACCGAAGCCCTATATCTGATAGGAGCAAGGGGTTTTTTTTGTTCAGTGTTTACAGGCCGCTGAAACCAGGCTTTCATATGAGAGAGAAGCTATGGTTCTTCTCTTTGTTCGTTCAAAAGGTTACTTGGAGAACTGGAAGATTTTCTAGGTTCGTAGGGTCACTTGATCATGAGCTTTGTTAGCTGGCACAGCAACACTGTTCAGTTTTGATAGCTTACACTCTGGTTTGAAAATAGAAGTGAATACAGGAATACCAGCACTGGTAGGAGTCAGGTAGGGCTTTGCTGTCTCAGAGCTCGTGTTGTGTGGGATTTTGCCTTGGACCGGCTGGTGAGAATTTTAAATGTGGAGATATTAGTCAGCATTATGGTTATGATACGTTGTACTTTCATTACTGTGTTTTTGTAGTGAAAGGTGGCTTTTATATACCTCTAATTGGAAAGCATTCATTCCTGATGTGTACCATCCGGATACAAATATTGTATCTGGAGACTCTGTTTTTCGCAAATAATTGCCTTTTCATAATGGTACAATAGATAAAGAAGATCTACTCGGGCAGGTAGTCCTTTGCTTTTCCACAAAGGAATTCTACCTTTTGCAACTGAATCACAATATTTGCTTGTATGTTCAACTGAAATGCCCAAAGCAGGATTTCTATATCCAGAATTAAAACTCAGGGGTTCCTAGTTGCTATTCCCTTTTCACATCATCTTATAAGAATCCTGCGTAACAAAAAAAAAAAAAAAGGACACAAGGCTTAACCCTACTCCCAGTCTTTATATGTGGAAGATAAGTTGCAAAAACACTTACGTGGAGTGTATGAAATGTGAATAATTTTAATTTTTAATCATAGTATTTTACTTTCCTGAAGTTAGTCTTCTTCTTAGAGGTTCTGTACAAGAAAAAAAGGATCTGTAACCCCTCTGCTAGCATTATTTGCAATCTCTTCTGAATTTTCTTTATTTACAAATGCCTTGGATGCATGCACTGTTTGAAGGGTTTATTGGAACGACATAGTCAATTAAATTATGAATATTTGGGCTTGTGCCATATCCCAATATTTACCTATTTTTCCATGCACATAACATTCCTAATAACTTCCTATGCCATTATATTCTCTGCTTTCCACAGCAGAATAAACTTTCCTTACCTCTTTTCATTTCAGTAGTAAGCAGCACATGCTAAAAATGTACGTGTGCGCGCGCGTGTGCCTGTGTGGCATCCGGTGTTTACACTTTTCGTGGACATTTCACTCTCAGCCTTTTCCATCCCCGATGCTTTATGTGGTCAGCTGTGGCTCTGCAAACCTGGCCAGCGCCCTGTGGGAAGGCATGAATAGCCCTTGTTGTGCTAGCACACCTGTGTTCTGCACACAGCTGTTTGGTTCACAACAGGGTTGCTGTTAGCAGTTATGAAACATTTTCACACCACCCGCCCACTATCCACTGGTTTATAACATTTGCTGGCACTTCTGTCCGGCTTGAAATTATTTTTTTTTATTTTTTTTTTTTAATTTAAAGGACACCAGGATACTTTATGTATAGGTATAAGAAGCCAAATTGGCACAGCATCTTATTAAAAATATTCTCTTTCTCCTGTGTCAAAGACTGCTCTTTTTTTTTTTCAGTTTGTTTTTGTGTTTTGTTTTTTTTGTCTGTGGTAAATCTGCAACTATACGAAAAAGTGTTTATTTTGCTTTTTTTTTTTCTTTCTTTCCCCTGGTTATCAGACAGTTTTTTTAGCTGGCCAGAATTTAAACAGGCTGGAACATTACATTGTTTTTTTCTACACATTTTTGATATGCAGAGTCACCCATACGTTCTGCGTTTTATCTGTATGTTATAATATGAAATTAAGACACTGAACAATAAAAGGCTACCCATATAACAAACTTTTTAAACCATCAAAGCTGGTTGAATAGATAAGTCAACCTTTCTGAAAGGAAGATGCCTAAAAGCTCAGTTTTCTGGTAGTCTAGATGACGTCAGATCTCCAAAATGAAAAACTGAGCTGAAAGAAAAAAATAAATACAAAATGAGGTGGCAAAGTGAAGCAGGTGCTCCATATGGAGGGGAAAACGGACAAATTAACTCAACGTAAAAAGTGCTTCACTTCTATAGGAAAATGCTATTTAAATTCATAGACTAGGAAGACAGCTGAACTCTTCTGTGTAGTTTTATCAGCTGTGTTTTGTATCTCTCCATGACACAGTATGTGGCTCTTTTCTGAAAGCAGGACAATGTGTTTTGACAGCCCTTGGCAGTGAGAGCAACAGTGAGAAAAGCAAACCAAAGTGATTCAAATTAACATGAACTGGCTGTTGTGAAGCTGGACCATCCAAAGCATTTCCCATGAATAGAGAACCTCAGATATTGTAAGATGTGACATAGCCGAATGGGCTAGAAACAACGAGGAAGGGCTGCTGCTAATGCTGCTCGCCACGCCACCACCTACAGAAAGCATTGATTGTCTGTGGAGCTACAGGGGCATTTAGCTCTGGTCCTGTTTGACAAGGTGAACAGATCCCATACTGAGCTCCATTTAGGACCTGCAGGGAAAACGGCATCAAGCAGGAAGGCAAAGCTCGGTTAAAATTGCTTTAGGTAACCTTGACTATTTCTGTAGGGGATGGCTTTCATGGGAATGTGTTGTTCTTCTAGATCACACATGGATGCGTGTTTATTTTGCCATATTGTGACTGCTGACAGCTTTTATTTTTTAAATGCTTTATAGCTGGTCAGAAGAAGAAAGACTGAGAATTCATTATACCCTACTAGTTTTTAAAAGTTTTTCTAATTCAAAAGAGAGGCAAATGTCTTTGGTAACCTTAGAATTAGGGATTCTCTGTTGATGCTAGAGCAATCTCCATGAGGTCCGGTCCTGCTCGCTTGACTCACAGGTGATTGGTTTGAGGAGTTCAAAATAGCCCAGAAATTAATACCCTTAAAAGTGCATCAAAGTTGAGAAATCCGATTTTTGCCATTCACTTCTTCTTCTGGTCTTGCAGGATAATCTTTTCCTTTCATATTCCTTTGGTGCTGGTAAGAACATATTTTCTGAGGGGTGCAGTGCTATGACCCATCTCTCTGTTTTGTGTGCCACAAAGTTACTTTCTCCCATATTCCAACTTCCAAAGAATCTTCCTTTTACTTAAAGTCCTTTCATTTTGCTTGTCTTCTCAGTGGCTTCTTCCATCTCATCACCAAATTAATCTTACTTTAGAAAATTCAAAGTATCTGTTGTCCTCTTCTCCTTCCCACACCTGCCCACATTTGACTTTTCTTCTCATATCCAGTACCTTCCCACTCTCATTCCCAGCTGGAATACTTCCTCTTCTGATTGTAACAATTTTATTTTTTTTTCTTTTTTTTCACCCTTATGAGTTATGAGTGAGACTGTAACCCTTCTACTGGTATTTCAGTCCCTCGTGATCTATAATAGATTTTAACTGCACTCTGCCCTGTGAAGCAAGGAATTGTTCTAGATGCAAGGAATTAAGTGATTTGCCCAAGGTCATAAAGAAAGTTAATGGGTAAATTTATTCCAAAACTCGTGGATCCTAATCCTAGCTGTGCAGGCTGTATTAGCAATGGTGAGGAGGATGGAAAGTCCAGGCGAATGATTTGTATTCCTTACTTATGGCCAAATATGACACAAATAGAGGCACCCTGTTCCTGACGAGGAGAGGCGGGAGAGGGGGACCATAATTCATGCTATTCAGATTCTGCTATTTAGCATTTGCCGATCTCTAATGGGATATTTGCAAAGTATAATATTTTCTAACAGCTGTAAGGACAAGAGAGCCTAAAATTTCTCCCTATACATAATATCCATGAAATTGCATTGAATATTGTAATGATGTGTTGTGCTGCCATTAGTTCCCTGTGAATACCTAATTTGGAAGGTTAATGAAATTGACAAATGTGTGTACTGTATGCGCATTGTCAGGCCCAGTTAATGGCAACTCTCACATTTTTATTTGGAAAATTATATAAAACCGAAAGTGACAATTATTGTAACTTCATCTTTTTCGGAATCTAGCACAGTGTGCAGTTTATTTAAATGGGTTGTATGTGTTTTAAATTTGTATACCATCATATGAGGGCCTTTGCTCATCATGTGATTATATACTTAATTTTGGTATGAATGAATACGTGTATTATGGACTTTTATAGCATATTGGGCCAAGCTTTTGGGTTTTGTGTGTATTCCACACTAAAATACCGTAAGTCCTTGTCTTCCTGTTGGCTCAACAGTGCTTGATTACAAAACTGGTGCCAGTTCGTTCAAAGAGACATCACACAACCAAAGTGAATTTCCCCAGGCAAGGAAAAGTATGCTAGAGTACACTGGAAGAGTACACTCTTCTATTTTCTGTAAATGATTGAGCACCATAAAAGGTCACCTGCTATTGCTTTCGTGTATGAATTTGATGAGATCCTTGAAATTTGGCCCCTAAATATTTCTGTGGCTCTAGAAAGTACTACTTTAGGTCAAGGTCACATTTTCAGGTGTAGAGAGTTTGACTTGAGATCTTTTGGTGTAAACTTGTTGCCTCATCTGAGTCTTTTAAACCAGAGAAAAGTGGCTGGATGGAGTGCGAGCTGCACAGCCCAGTTCCCCTGTTACTTAATTTTTGGGCATCTCTTCAACATCTTGTAGAATTTCTTCTGAGGGAGCAGGTGTCACAGAAGAGGATCGATGCCCTGAGGAGACCATATATGTCACTTCCAAGAACAAAGCAGTCTTTTAAACCCAGTGCTATATTGAGCCTGTGAGTCATGCATCTTTAGATCAATAACCAAAATGTTTTTATATGTGGGGGCAGCCCCAAACAGAGTGACTCAGCGGCAGCAGTTCCGCATTCAGCACACTTCTGTGCAGGGTCTGGTTTCAGATGACTGATTGCAGGAGTGGGGCCGGGTGATGTGTGGAGGCTGAGGCGCTGCTTGTGGGTATGGCGAAGCGGAGTTTTCTTTTTTTTTGATACTTGGCACACCTGCCCCTCATTCAGCTTCATGCAGGAGCTGTGTTCTCAGGCTGTCCGGAATGCTGCCTGCAAGTCAGCAGCCTAGCTGTCTGTCTCTGGCATTTTTCGTAATGTGACTTGGATATGCTGAGGTTGACGATGTGCTTAGACTTAGATTCTCTTGTGACTTTTTTCTCTTTTTTTATGTTGTATTAATAAATACATGGCAGAATCTGGTAGAAGAATACATCTATTCAGACCTTTTGTCACGGATGCCATAGATTCCAGTGGTCTAAATCTCTGAAGAGCAATCAAATGCTTGTCCCTCTCACACTTGACAACAGAGACTCTTTCTGCTCTTGCTCCAGTCCTGGTGGCTATGTCACATCAGGCTTATGGTGACCCCCTGGGTGAAAATGGGGTCCATCAATCACTCCACAGACCTCTACCCTAAAAGCACAGACCACATTTAAATGTTTGTATCAGGTGTGGTTGACAATGTATACATTGATTTGAAATAGGAAAGTTGGAGCCTGGAAAAGCTTCACACAGATTTGTCTTGTTATGTGGGAGTGTTTTGCTCCTCTGTGGATTAATGATTTACCAATAGTTCAGTAAAGGATGAGGGATGTCTGCACCTGGCCTATAGAAGGAACATTTGCATTTGAAGAAGTTAGGTCGATTAATAGTCCAGGGAGAGGACACTGAAGCCGAATCCTGAATGGAGGAGGGGAGTTAAATTTGAATGAACCTTCATGCAAAACTCCAACAAGGAGTATGGGGTTATAAGTTAGCCTTTTTCCTTGGCTGCAGGTTCCCTCCCGTGAATGTATATTTAGGATGGGGAGAGTACACCAGCTCTGAGACCCTGGCCATGTGGATCAGATGTGGTTTAGATCTTGTTTGGCAGCTACATGCAAAGTGAGACAGGGAAAGAGAGTGCTGGGCCTTTTAGACTTGGTTTTAGAGAAAGTTTTCTTTCCTTTTTGCCAGCCATATGTTATAAATCTCTGTAACTGTGTTGCTTAGTTTCGATTGGATAAATAAGTATTTTTCCTTGCTTTTGACTTAACTCAGCTTGTGCTGAGGATGATGTCTAATGACAGCTAGCATAGGAAACCTACCATGAAAACTGGTATATAGGCACAGTGTAGTAACGTCTGAGTCCCCAGCACATTGCTCCATGATATCCCATGATCAACAGAAATTGCTGTCTCTGCGTGGGACAGTATGGGAGCTGGTTAAGTAGGGAAGCTATACTAATGCAGAATTTTTGATTGACCAGCTCAAGACAAGAGGTCTTTTGTGCACATAGAGGGTCAAAAAACCTATTGATCTTCCAGATTGAGATTCCTTTCCAGGGCTCTTGGGGAGCACATAAAAAGCAGGTAACATGCTTCAGCTTTCCTTTGGGAGCTCTGCCTCTTGTATATTGAAAGATATTTGGTAGTTCCTGTAGGACTGAGCATATTTGATACACATATGATTGCTTCTATTGTTTTTTTCTGACCAGTTTGCTTCTGGATTCTGTGTTTGCAGGAGGGAGATAGGTAAGATTGCTGCTACTGAAACAGATATACTTCAAGGTCAGGAACTAATGAAATGGGAGTAACCTGGAGAAAGAAAGTAATCATGAGGAAATATTTCAAATTAAATTATCTTTCCTCAATAAAGATAATAAGACCATCATTTTTGGAACTTTTTACCATTTCAAGCAGAAGTAGAAAAAGGTTAATGGTGAGTTGTTTTGAGAAAAGATGCTGCCAGGGAACCGTGGTACTGGTGACCAGGAGTGTCAGGGGGCTACACGGGCTGGGAATGAGCGAGCTTCACCATCCAGGGCTTGTCCCACCACCCCCAGCAGGGATTTCTTCTAGGAAGTTTATTCCCACCCTGAGGATAGTAGGTGTGGAGCCCATACACCTCAAAGGACATTGACTTTGTCAACAGCTCAGGTGCTAGCACAGAAAGGAAATCTCCCTAGAAGAATGTTGCCTTGCCTTTAACAGAAAAAATTATGCTGGAAATTTGACTACAAGCACAGAGTGGATGCAGGGCAGTAGGAAAAAATGAAATGGAGTAACATAACAAAAAGCTCTTCTGATATCTGTGGAACATGACAGAATTCTCCACTATCAAGCAAGTGTGAATAATTATTGATTCATTATGATTAATTTCAACATTCAGTGAAAAAACTCTCACTGACTTCAAGAGATGCTGAACTGATCTCAAAGAAAGATAAAATTAGACACTGGTCATTTATTAGCCAGTAGAATTTAGACAGTGAAAGTTTCATGTATTTTATTGTAAAAACCACAAGGTGTAACATACGGAGAACCATGCTATATCAACTCTTTTTTCATCTTGAGACACACTATTAAGGAATGTGTAATACCTGAAGTGTGGGAAATGGTGCTACACCAAAAGCAGAAGAGGCAAAAGTTAGACTACACAGTCCTGGGAAGGGTAATTATTCTGTTGCTTCTTGAATGTCTTTGTTTCATCTGTGAAATTCAGCATTTTTTCCTAAAATGTCTATACTATACAAAAAAAAAAAAAGAGAAGGGATACCATTTCTCTGAATGCATGTAGTACAAGCCATAACTCTGCCTATACAGCTGTTTCCAAAGCTAGAAGAAAAAAAGGAATGCTTTGGTGCTCAAGAGCAGAGTATTGATAAAAAAATATGGCTTAACCTCTGACATGCTAACTTTTGATTTCAAAGCTAAAAAAAGGAGGAATATCTGTCACCAGAATAGTTTATTGAAACAAGGATTTACAGACAAAATAACAAGGGTTTTGTTGTGAGTTTGTGCTGTGGTACCTTCTAACTGGGAGGCAAAAATTGAAATATTGCCTCTATCCGAGATGGGGGGGAAGGAGTGGGGGGAAAAATCCTACTAAGTCAAACCTTTTCACATTTCTCTGCTAATTTTCCACTTTCACAGCACTTGGGGTATTTAGCTTTGTTCGGACAACATGGAAGTTTTTATGACTTTCATGGTTCTTTTGATCTTCTGTCTATCCTTTAATTAAATGTATGTTGGACATACCTTCCAGCTTTCAAATTTTTCCTCAGTTTCTTCCAGGACTAGATTTGTCATAGTAAAACCAGAAGTTCAGCCAAGTGAAAATATTCTATCCATTGTCTACTCCAAAATGTTTCAGAGTACATAGAATTAACTTCCCCATAATAGCAATCAAGTGTTAGCAGTATCTTTTGTGATCCACTTGTCATCCATGTTGTCCTGGTAGGAAATCATCTCTCTGGATCATATTCAAGCTACCCAAGTGTCACAGGGATCTGGAATAGCATTACTAGGGAGGTGGAAGGCACTGTCAGCTTCACACCCGCACTCCCCGATGAGGTGCAAGTCCTTGTCACATAGTATGTCACACCCTGGCTGTGCTGGCAGCCAGCATATAAATGCTGGAAATAAAGAACTGTGTCTGTCCCGGTCTCCTTCCTTCCTCTGTGTCTTCTGTGGCTTTAGCTAACCACTTCTGAACTTCTAATTTATTCTTTTGTTTTTGGTTTTTTTTTCCCAGAGAAATACTGCAGTCTGAGAAGGCTGGCCCTGTAGGAGCAGGTTGTGGCTCACAGCTATGTGCAGTACAAGCAGCATGTGGAATACAGGGCATGAGGGATGCTCAGCACCCAGCATTATAGGGTTCTTCTTTTCTCTTGACTTTGGTGAGTTTGCCTGGGTGAAGGAGGCTTACCTGTGGGAGTTGTAAAGTATGTTGCTAAGCTTATTTTTGATATTTCTTTTTAAAATCTTCTGTGCCTGTTGCCAAACATGCAGGGTTTGTTTTCAGACTCTAACTTCTCAGGTAAAGCTGTCATGTTTATTCTGACTCACTACATCAACATATAAATATGTGATTTTTTTGTTTGCATGTATTACTTTTTGTGTATCTTTATATAGCCTGGAAATATATTTTCAAGGCTTTATTCATTTTTCCAGATATGAAAGAATGAGGGAGAAAAAAATCACTGCATAATTTAATCTCAGAAGACGTATTTGGGCTCATGTGTTGGCTGTGACAGTGGAGTGTGGTTGAATCTGGGATAGATTTGGGTTTACATCTTCTGGGATAACTAACACCCTTAATTTTGACCATCACTTGGCGTTAAAAAAAAAAATTTCCACTTTTCAACATGAAAGCCATGAGTCATCCTCGAACTGAGTGTTGCCCATGTAGTGCATTTGAGGAACAGTTTGGGGCAGGCTGCCTTGTGTTCACAGGTTCTGTAATCTGTCATCCACTTTGCAGTACTTTAACTTACAAACATTTTCACAGGCTGCAGACAGTGGCCCTCTGCTCGGATTAACCACAAGCTCGTTTTGTTTCACCACAGTTTGACCTCTCTGATGAGCTACACATTAATGTGTTTGCAGATTCTGTATGTATATCTGAATATAGACTTGTCAAGGCATGCACAGCGCAGAAATAATTTTTATCTTCAACTGTGTTTGGTTTGAGTTGTGATCTCGCTGTTCATTTATTCCTGGTAAATGATTTTCATGGTGTCATTTGGCTAGTGTTGAGGAGTGCTGTTAAATATTGGCTCATCGTTCTCAAAAAACAAGAGAAAATAATTCTTGGGGTTGTAACAGAATCAGGTCACAAAAGACCTTGAGAGGTCATGTAGTCCTGCCATGTTGGCTTAAGGTAGGCAGTCTGAACAAGTTATCTCACCTGGTGTCTGCTCCAGTTCACTACTGAAGACCTGTTGTGGTCCTTGGTGTCTGAGTGTGGATGCTCAGCAACCTCTGACTCACCGGAGTTTATTGGAATAGACCTCAGCTTATTTTACTAAGGCAAGCCACAGACTTGAAGCCAGACAAACCCTCCTGCTCCATCTCCTTAACTAGAGAGGTAGAGAAAGCCAGAGCAGACAACTGAAGGTCAGGACTGAGCTAGGACAGCTGAAGCTCTCTGCCATGGCACGTGCATTCACATCCTTGGCTTGAGCTTGTAACTGCTGAGTTTGGGCACCTACTTCTCAGCTGCACCAGGTCTTTCATAGCTGATTTCAGCAGAGGGTGTTCTGAAGCGAGAAGCAAGCTGATCCTGCAGTCCATTAAATTAGTAGCTGTAAGTGGCCCTTAAGACTGAATAAATGATCAGACATTTCAGGGAGACTGTACTGTGCTACAGGAATGCAAGTTCACACCTGAGGCACTGGGGTTCAGTGCAGCTCAAGAAGCTACTCACATCTTTGCAGTGCACTGCAAGGTTGGCATCTCCGGAGGATGATAGACCTCACTGCTGGTGAGGGATGTGTGTGCTTCCACATGCTCTTGCAGTTCCCTCGATCCTTGGTGACAGCTCCATACTGAAACACGCTCTTCAGAGCTGCTAGCCTGTTGTTGGCTGCACCTTCCCTCAGTGAAAGATGAGCAAGAGGAAAGCTTTGATGCCAGTCTTGGGAATCCATCACAGAGTGCCGCCTTTGATGCATTCAGTTGCTGTGCCCTACAGTGCCCAGCATCACATGCTGTCTGTCCCCCCATGCAGTGATATGGGGTGGAGAGACTGAGGGATGTGAATAACATCCTCCTCCAAGGCCAGGCAGAAATAGATGTCACTTAGTCACTGCCTTCTGATCCAGCTTGTTTTTTACGTTTCTGTTGCTGTAATTTCAAAGGAAAAGATTGCCCAAATGGTCAAACAAGAGCAATCCCAGGAATTTATTCAGAGGTTTCAGTTGGTCTATTTTTGAAGAGCACTTTCTCACTTGCTCTTATATGAGACATACAAAGGTAATGTGCTCTTCTCCCTTTCTGTCTGTCTCTCATTTTCTTTTTCAGCGTGTAGTAACTTGTTATCGGTTTCGTTGTACAGATGAAAAACCGCGTCTTGAGCAACATCTATAAATGTCACAGGGCTGGGTTTTTTTTTCAAGTGTTTACAGAGAACATATTAGGTTTTAGTGTCTCTATCATAAATACCTTTTTGTTAATCTTTCACCCTCACTAGATATATTACAAGCTTTAATCAACCTTTCTAAGCAGTAATAAAATGTTATCAGCAGTTGGCAGAGATTATAAGTGACAGACCCTAATGTTTTCTAATGATTGTCATTATTTAGAAGGTTGTTTGTAGTTTTAGAGGAAAATAATTAGATCTGTTGCATACATTTGAAGAGAAGGGAGTGTGACTCCTCTGATGGTTTAGTCTCAAGAAATCTAATTTGTAAATAATTATTAAAAGAGGAAAAAAAAAACAACAGCCAAAGCTGAATGGAAATTCAAGGTATAGTTAGGCAAATGAAGGCAGAAGAGAACATACTTTATGCTAAAAAGACAGGATATTTCTCAGATGAATATTTACAGTTCAAATTTTTCACCTATTGTCAGCAAGACCTGAAGTCTGAATTTCCAAGAATACATCTCCCTCTTTATCAACTCATCACCTTATTACACACACAGAAATACGCTTCACAAAATTATTATTTTATATTATGCAAATTATTTTTCCCTTTAAGAAATAGTCAGTACACTTTTACTTACGTGCCATGTTTCTGCAATTGGTGAAATGAAAGACTTTGAATGGGATATAAATGAAGGTGAGATTTTCTTGATTCCCTTAAAGAGTTTGGGTTTGTTTGTTGTTTTTTTTTTCCTACATAAAGAGAAAATCTTGTAAGAACCGTGTTCTGGCGGAATTTCTGCTTTGATATACTCAAACAAGATACATTTCCCTGAATTCTCAATGATGTGACTGTATTTTAATTTTTACTGTCCTGATTCACAGCATTGTTGTATCTGGAGAAGGTGTAGCACTAAGTGTAGCACAAACTAAATGGTGGGTTTGTGTTCCAAGTGTGGTGTTCAGTCAGCTGTCCTCCATCTCCTGTCTCCCATGTAGCACGAGTTCACTGTGATGCAGTAGCTCCCTAGCTCCAGACTCTGGTGTATCCCTGAAGCTGTAAGGGCATTTCACTGCACTCCTGGTACAGCCCTTGGGCTTTGAGAGGACCATGGTCAGGATCCACTCTTGGACAGCACCCTCATGGTATCTCCTTCTCCCCTTCTTATTTTCTCTCTTATCGTGGGACCCTAGATGCGTAGCTTTTGAGAAAGGGCACTTAGGAAGCTGCACATCAAATACCTGTGGTAAATATATCTACAGTACTCCCAGATACTTGCTTGTCCCCCCAAACTGAAATCCTTGCCAGAACCGGGCAGGCAGTGCTTTATATTTTAATGTTGTTTCATGCCCAGTGAATGCTCACTGCTGACCTGCTTTTAGAGAGTATATAAAAAAAAACCAAACTGCAGGTGTTTGGGTCTCATGGATGTGTGTACACACAAGCAAGCACGCACACACACACACACACACACACACACACACACACACACACAATCATTTAGGTTATGTGACCAGTTTAAGTAGAAGTGTGGACCAAATTGGATTAGTGTAACTGAAATGGATCTTAGCTTTTTAATCACAGATCTCATCCAGTCTGCTCTTAAGCCTCAAACTTGAAACTCATTCCCCAAGCACACTCTCTTCTCTGGCTTCAGCTTGCCTCTTGCTTGGCATGAGGATGAGCCATGCACTCAAGATGAACTTGCAAATTATTATTAATTTCTGCGTATTTTTTGAAAAGTTTGATTTATTTCTTGTCGTGGGTTTCTGTTGGCCAGTGTAGATGTTGACTCCCTTTATTCCTGTCATCACCTCTTAGGCATTTCTGGAGTGTTACGCTGACTGCTCTTTTTGTCTCTAGTGATCTCTGTTTCTGCACATCCCAGAAATTTCCTTGTTTAATTCTGCTTACAAAAAAAGGATGATATGTTTAAAAAAAAACCCAACAAACTGTTTTTTAGGTCCTTAATAAAAACTAAATGGTGTGCTTTTTCTAAGCAAACTAGGCATTTTTGGCAATTAATTTCTTTTCTCAAACTCTCCATTACCCTGGAGAAGGATGTGCATCCTTAAAGATATTATTAAGTAAGCAGAAAATTCAACTTGAAAGGACTGGCAGTGTTTAAAGTTAGCATTTGGAGTATATCTGCAAGAAGCAGCAGCAGTGTTTAAATGGGAAATTCCAGACTATAAATTCTTTTTCAGCTAGATTATATGCAGTACAAGTGTTGACTTTCAATTTATACCTTTGATATGACTCATTGAATGTTCTGATTCTTAGTTTATTTGTCCTGTCTTCAGCAAAATGGATTGAATATAGGATTATCCAACCATGATGCGTTGTCTCTGTGCCTCAGATGTTATATTGATGAAATCTTAGTGTCTGGCACTATCTAAGAGGAATATAAAAATTTGATTTGGTCTACAGCCAGCTTTCCTCCCACTCTGGAACAATGGTGGAACATCTGGGAGAACACTGTATTCATTAACCCAAATCCTGAACACTTCGCATAATACCTGATCCTGTAAGAATCTGCTTAGTTTTCCAGCCTGTGTAATCTGTGCTGGTTGTAGCTAGAGAATATTCAAAGGACCTTGTCTCTTTTACATTTTTGAGCTTTTATGTGACATTATGCTTTGTCATAATTGATAATAACAGGATTCCTATTTGTTATCTGATTTTAAATGCCACTTACATGCATGATGGCTCACTCCATTCTCTCTCCTCCAGAAATTTCTCTTTGTCATTTGTATTTTCAGCTGGAGACCTTAGGGTTTTATCTTACCCATCGTCTCAGCTGAAGCCATATGCCAAGAGGCCTTTTAACTTTCCTGAGGATGGATCTTGGAATATCAGACTGGCATCAGTGTGCCACCTTTATTGTTTTTCCTGTTTTCATAATCTCCCTTTCTCACAATGGCAGATGCACACCAGCATTGTGGCTGACAGAATAGCCATTTTTCTCCTGGGGTTTGATGCTGCACTCTGGCCAGCTGCTGTGGGGTATACCGAAGGAATGCTGTTGGTACATCCCAGGGTTTGAACATCCCTTGTGATTTTATAGTCTGTGCTTGCCTAAGAAAGGGGTTGTGGTTATGTCTCCTCATGATCCCAGATCCTCTGCATTTATTTGACTGTTCATGAGACTAAATAAAGCTAAACTCCTGAAATTTTATTTTAAAATTACTTTTTTTTTTTTTTTTTTGTCTTCCTTTACGATATAGATGTGCTCTGTGCTTGACCTTGGGCAAGTCACATAGGCTGAGATCCAGAAAATACTTAATGCACCTAAATCCCACTGTGGAATTTAGCCACCTGGATAGGAGAAAGGTCCAAATTTTCAAAGATCCTAAATCTTTCAGAGCACCTCATCTGCAAAGTGAAAATGGAAGCTCATGGTTTTCTTCAACAGGATGTCATGGGAACAGATGCGCCATGTATGTAACATAAACTGCTCATCTTTGGCAAGCCCAAACACTGACTCAAAAAGAGGTAAAAGCGTATGCTATGCTACTACCTGCCTCTTCTAATGATGTTTTAGAAATGTACCATTTCCTTGAAGGGTTTGACAGAGACAGAAAAGTGTTTGGGACCAAAACTCAAATTCTGT
Organism: Baryphthengus martii; assembly: GCA_013396935.1. NCBI lineage: Eukaryota > Metazoa > Chordata > Aves > Coraciiformes > Momotidae > Baryphthengus > Baryphthengus martii. Next base: position 41,410 of record VWZK01002275.1, on the reverse strand, counting down.
TTTTGCATTTTGTCAATACAGCCTACCAAAGGTTTACATAACAATATCTCAGAAGGACCAGTTTTCAATACCTTGGCATCAGTATGGCTGAAAGAGTTAAGGCCTTTAGGCGAGTGCCATAAAAATACTTAGTATCTCTCATCTTCAAAGCAAAGTACAAATACTAATTTTCAAAATACCCTTACCTCCACATCCCACAGTCAATCCTGATTAAAAAATAAATATTCGTCTTGCACATGTAATCAAAACTCAGAGCTTTATGCTCTAAGAGGGTAATTGACTTGTGCCTTGTTTGAGATTTTGATAAACAATTCAAAGTGGTTCAAACTATGCAGAGCCAGAGGGAAGATTGGTAGCAGTACTGAGGTACTAAGTGAGGAGTGCTTCCTCTCCAGACATTTCTGGACCTAGGTCTTTTTCCACATTAGCACAAGAGAGACAGTATTGTTCATGTGTCTAGCAAGCCTGAACTATGGAGAGGAGAATGCATGACTATGATGGTACTTTACTATACTCTTTTAGGTACCTAAAATTTCCTCTTGTTGTTGCTCAGTGTTTTTATTAGTATGCAGAAATGCACAAGTCAGTTCACTTGCTTCAGTTCTTTCCTGAGAGCGGACCTGTTACTGGATCCAGTGATAAAGTGTAATAGTGTAACCAAACTGATGGTTAGTGCAAAGGGGAAATTGTTTAAGAAAGATATATATTAATTAATCTCAGAGGAGGCTATGTCTCTGGAATCTGACCCAAAGAACAAAGAGATGGGAGGTACTTCATCACAGTTGTTTTGTCTCATACAACTAAGACAGTGACATTTAAAATAAAAACACTTAGGTAACTGCTTGTTTGCAACTGTTCTCACCAGACCTGAATACTGATGGTGCTGCATCAGCTAAAACTGCTCATCAGTCTGAAACCACCTGTTGCTGCACAGGTGAAACTCTCGCAAGAGCACTCGTTACTTTTAAATAGGGGTGTACAAAATCCCACTGCAATAACCAGGTATTTACACATGCAAACAGCTCAACAAATAAATGCTAATAAGCACTAAAGATCAGGCAATATGACTGTCAGGCCTGCAGCCAGAACTAGGCTCACAGGCTCTGTGCATGGCAGAAGAGAGGCCCATGGCCCTCTGGATCAGTGCAGGGAAGGGAGGGATGCAGCATCTACCCATCTGCTTGCTCATCTATGGGCTCAACTGTATGATCAAGGTGTTGCGACAAGTTGCTACAGTTGTGCTCACGCTTGATTTTAGCACACAGGCAGACTGACTGCTGAATCTTAAGCCTTGTGTGTAATACTGCAGATTCATGGTCATGTCTTGTCTGTCTGAGATTTGAGATTTAAAAGATGCACTTTTCGGTTAAGAGTACAACTCTTCTGAGTGACTGCAGGAGGTCACTGTCCAATCACTTGCAACATGTGGATCATAGTTCTTTGATGCTTTGAGTATAAACGTTTCAGACATTGAAGTGTATTACTGCTGGCAATCAGAGATTATTGATGTGTGTGAAGTTAAAAAAAAAGTTTGAAGTCGAGTGGAAATTTGTGTAGATGAGTTGGCAGGGATGGGTATCTGCATCAAGAGATGAAGTGTACTTTAATATGGAGCAAGTTTATGCAACAGCAATAGGTGAATTGTGAGCCTGGTGTTTGGTCTTCTGAATGCTAAACTTGGGACTTTGAATTACCATTGGAAAACTGGTATCAGTAAAATGCTGTGTACCTGCCAGCCAAATAGTGTGCTGATTCTCTGGACACATAGAGCATCATGTAACTCTTCTTGACAGACTAGAGTTTTAAATATCACAAAGCAGTTCTAGTAATGAGTGATATTTATAAAAAAAGCCAGTAAATTTGAACACTTGATAAGGTATTAAAAAATGCTGCCTGAAATTTGTGTCTGATTGGTTAACAGGGTAAAAAATAATGGATTCTCACTGCGCACGAATTGAGTTCAGTTTGCAAGATATTCCTGGTCCTGCTTTTGAATATTAAAAATGCAGTGTTTGTCACAAAACCACTTCAGCTCAGTTCAACACACCTGGGTGCATGCCACAGTGGGATTATCTCTGGTCTAATCACTAGGGAAAGTGGTCTTTTCAGGTCAGGACTGAGGTCATGGTTAGATTGTAGATAGAAAATTACGCCTCCTTTCTCTGAAGCATGCTTATTTACAGTATCAGGTGGTGCTCACTCATGTCTCCTCATTTCATCATTGAAATGCTAATACTCATTCATCAGTGTCACTGATACTCCGTGGGGGGGTACCATGTTTTATATTCTCAAATAGGTGGTCTGGCATTGCAGTATCGTTTTCAAAGGTAGACCTTCCTTAATACATATAGGTAGCCCTATGTATTCATTTAGGTCCATGGCTTCAGTAGATAGAAAATTTTCATCCATAATAGTAATATTCAGCCTTTGTATTTTATTTGTAATCAGTAAAGCCAGGAAACACACATGTAAGGTTTTAAACAATAGTAAAACATAAATCCTTATCTTTGTTTTGAAATATTAAATGTTCAAATGCCATGACGCTCTACATACCAAGGATGCCCCAACAGTATGAATTCACTGCTTGTCTACCATGCTTTCTGGTTTATATCATACCATAGCCTTATCAGTAAATAATTGATTAAAATGCATATATTTAACAAGGAGAGCATTCTTATTAGAAATGAGATGAAGATTTGGAGATGAAATATTGGAAACAAGGTAAAAAGCAGCTGAAGGCAATAGCTGTAACATCTTTTGATCCTCTCTGTCTCCTTGCTATCATTTTCCTGGATCTGTTTTGGCATGGAAATATCCAGAGGCTCTGTCTCTCCCAGCTCCTTCTGCTCCTCCAGACGATTATATCAAAAGTAGGTATAGTTAAGCGCAGCTCATGGGAGGGCTTCATGATTCTCACCTTGGGATTTAAAATCCTCTATGAATGCTAGAGCCAAACTGGATGCGATATGGAGACAGGAGGAGATCAAAACAGGTTTTAGTGTTTTTCTTCCATTGGTCCACCTATCTGCGTGTAGAAAGTAACTGATTTTAACTGATATTTCAAGATCTTGAGACATAGTGCACGGGTCAAATTATATTAGATTCCAAGCTGTCATGTGAGATTAATGACTAGCAACAACATATATAGAGGGACATGTCTCAAAAAGTGAGCAGTTCCAGGGAAAATGTAAGTGGATGTGTACATATTATCAAAAGTTATTAAAACTGTGGCTAGAAGTAGCAATGATACAGGAAGAACAGGGCCCCCTGCGACCACGTCCATGGAGGATGTGGTAGAACATAAATGAATGCGCTGTAACTGCCCAAAGTCTGACTTCTCTGACTCATTTTCTAGACACACTTAGCAGTCATCAAAGAGGAATAAGCACTGCTAGGGAATAATCTGTGTCACCTTGCTTGACATCTGAGCTCAGATTAGTGAAGCCTCTTCTTTCTACTAATTCAAAGACAGGAGTCTAGCCTGGTAAGTTGGGCACAGACGTCTACTTTATAGATAATAAAAAATAGGTGAGGTGATTTGGGTCCTGATCATTCTGGGGAGACATCTCACATGCACAACATCTGACTGAATGGAGGGTCCGAAAGAGCTGTTTTGTATTGGTAAACTAAAAGGGAGAGAAACCCTCCACAAAAGGCCAGGTGGATTTTCATGGTGTCTGGAATACAGCAACATGAACTTCCCAACAAACACTACAGTTTATTCTGTTTCTATTGACATCAAAGCGATTTTGCTACTGCATCTGGTGAGGGAGGGGACAGAGCTGGGCCCAGCATTTCCATTTTGGAGCCCTTATTAACCTCATTTTGGAGCAGGTGAAGAGCAGAATGCAGATGTTACTGGAGAAATAGAGCCTAGATTAAATAGTGCACATGTATCTTTGCATTAGTCCTGCTCACATATGCTTGAGGGATAATGTGTGTGTTGAACTTTATGCTTTTTCTTGGGCACAAACCAGCAATGTGACCCTCGTGTCCTGTTTGGATGCCATGCACACCTATTAGAAAACATAATCCAGTTTTGTCATCCAAATCAGAAGCCATATTCTTTGAAGCCGGCAGAAAATTATGTTCTTGATTTGTGAGTGTGCAATAGTTTGAAAGGTATTTGATAACTGGAGACTTGTTTTTCTCCCTTTCCCATTCTCTAGTTCCTGTAATTGATTTTCTGCTCACACATAGCTTGGGCTCATCTGCACCAGTGTCAGCAGAAAGCACTTAGAGCAGCATGGCTGCAGTGCCGCTGAAAGCCTTCCTGGGGCTTATTCCTGACATCGCAACAATGCAATGCATTGAGGCAGGAGCTGCTGGCATTTCAAAGGTGTTCAATTGCCTTAATTTTCGTAGTCTGTGATCATTTGCTAAAAAAAAAAAAACCAACAACAACAAAAAAGACAAAAATAAATATCAAATGCATGCTATTTTGCAGCAGGAAAATCTTTTCCAAGTCAAGGCTTACGCTTCTGGGGTACTTGGATTGGTAGCTAGCCCCCTCTTTGTTTATAGACACATATACAGCTTGTATGAATCTACATTTAACACTGTTGCTGCTTAAATAGTGTTCTAAAGGAAAGCTGTGTAATCTGGCAATACAATTTGCTTTGTGTCTAAGGATGAGGAAGAGTACCCGTGCTCTACTAGAATGTCTCCTAAATATTGTCAAGGGTAATCTTTTTAAAGATTTATTTATAAATAAATTTTATTTTGTAAGGCAAAAAAATCCATCAAGTTTTATAGTCCAAAGAGTTTTGAACCTGACTAGCACACAGATCCAGACCCTATTAAAAGGAATGATTCTTCTCTACACAACAGGCAGGTAGGATGTGGAATGATTTGCCACAACCTATTTTTCAGGCTAAGTTTGGTAAGATTGAAAACTATAGTAGGCGAAGCAGACCTGTGCTCTGAGAAGTGCAAACACTATATTCCTCAGACGTGAATCTGTAGCCAGCTGGTATATTGTAAAATGATGCATTTCTTTATCTTTTATACAACCACTGCATGATAAATGTTTGCACACTGCAGAAATGAGGACCATTTAAATAGCTAACTTATGCTTTCTTTGGTGTTTCTCTGCCTGGGACTCCTATACCTGAAGGCATACATTTCCAGAGACATGTCTTCTTTTTTTGCCACAGGGTTTGTACCTTCCTGTGCACACAGTTACTGAGTTGGAGATATAACTATTGGTACAGCTGCTTGACTTTAAGCTTTCAGTTCATTACATAGAGCGGAAACTGCAGGTATGGTAAAATAAAATGTGGATCTTTCTTAGGCCCACTGAATATTTGTTTGTTTTCAGGCTTGTTTGGGCTAGGTATCTGCTAGGGAGGATAACCACAGGTGTAAAACTCAGAGGAGGGCGAATGTATCTTGCTCCCAGGCTATTCAGGTGTTGTGTGCATCTACCCCATTTGCAAACACAGGAAGAATGGCTGTTATCTCTGGAGACCATTTGGACTGCACTTCCCAGAGGTACTGGCAGGTGAAGGAGGCTCTCTAGTGTTCATGCCGCTTAGAGATGGCCCAGGACCCCAAGCCCAAACTGGGCATGGTGTGGCGTAAGGTGTGTGTGAGACATGTGAATGTGTCATGTCAACATTCCCTGCCATGTCATCCCAAAGCCATGGTTCTCTGCACTAGAAGAAAGCTGGGATCTCGTAACCTTTTTAAAGCCTAGAACTTTTCATAGTTGTTTGGAAGGGTGAAGGCATAACTAATGATGTGTGTATAAGAAAGAGTAAGATGTGCTGTGCAGCTATGCAAAAATTTTAATCTGACACACCTATTTTGTGTAGAGGCACCAAAGACTGTGCGGGAGGGTTAAAACATCAAAAACTGTTATTTCCCACTGGAAAAGAAAAAAACAGTGAATGAAACATTTTTCTCAGTGTGAAGCTTTTCATTAAGAGATTGGCGTGGTGTGATATGAAAGAAGAAATCAGGGGTTATGCTGTTTTCCTAACAAATGAGGAGGTTTTTTGAATATTGTGGCACTTGCAACTCGAGTTTCCTCTGTAAAAGTCAAGGTTTGATTATAGTTCCTGCATTATTATTTATAGTTTAGCAGTTATACATGCCACGTCCTTGGCTGTGGCATTGCAGTTTGCACCATCTATGTCTGCTTCCTAAATTTATTGATCTCATTAGAAGATAAAAATGACAAAGATAGCTCATAATACTTCTGAGAAATGTAAAACCATTAGCAGGTCATTGTCAAAGTTATAACATGTCCTTTTAAGCTGCTTAGCAAACTGGTGGCAGCCTATGATACAGGGATTAACCTGTGCCAGGAGTGACTGAGTGGATTGTGGTGGATGGTTAATATTCAGCCTGCCTACAAAGCTTTGAAGCTGCCTCACAAAATGATACAATGAAGCGATAAACAGAAATACATTAAAAACAAAGGGAAGAGAAGTTTTCTTTTCCTGTCCTTTATCTTGGTCTCTGACATATGAGCAGAAGAAAGGATGTTGGAGCTCTGGTCTGCAATTAGAACTGATTATTTTTAAGTTGAATTTTCTCCCCCAGGCTAAGAAGCCTCTTGTACTTTGCTCTCTTAGTGCAGCCTGACCTTGGCTGAGACCCTAAGGCAGGTTTTCTGAGGTGGGGCCTTGAGGGTGCTATCCTAGAGCCGTCTTTAGGCATGTAGTTTTGTTAATGAATATTTCACGTACACGATGATGTATTTTGAAGCCAACATTTGTTGCCCCAGGCCTAGCCTTTTCCATACTGTGAGGTATACCCACCAGTGCAATGGGAATAATAAAACTTGCTAATTTTTTACAGGATAGCTGTACATTTGCATTATTATTGTTTACATTCCCTTAGAGAAATGTCTGCAAGCACTGATTGATTACAGTCTTGCTTACTGGATTTACTGAGTTTACAGAGATGATTGTTACAACTGGGCAGAGCATGTACTGCTATATGAGATTTGGGCTCGGGGCCCACGTTTTCTGCATTGGTTCTCAGAAATGAGAGCAGGATAGGTAGTAAAGGAGGGGAGGGTGTGGGCAGAAAGACTGGTACTTAATGGTTCTCTTCAGTGTCTTGCCTGACTCTTGACTCAGAGCAGAGGGCATAGCGTTAGCGTGTTCAGACACAGTTACCTCCAAATCCCTTTGTGGGTGGGTTGGACACACACAGGTTGGCTCTGTTAAGAGAAGAAGAAGGAGGAGAGAAAGAATAGAAACTCAAGCCCCAGTTCACTGCTGTTGAACATCATGTGACCTGACCTACACCAATGCATTTTTCTCTTTTAGGAACATTTTATGTGAACATTCCAGTAGCAAATAAACAAATGTTAGGGCATTGATGAATTAGCCTAAACAACAGTTTACAGGAGAGAATGAGAATAATAACATTATTAATAATTTCAGTCATTCATTCCATTTCTTACCTATTAATGACCATGTGTTTATTTTATCTGTTGGGAAATCAGACTTATCAGGAAGGGGACCCAAGAGCACTGGCACACAAACTGCTCCCAACAAAACTTGGCTCTGTTTTCTTTTTGCGTCTTTGATGCAAATTTGCATAATTTGATGCAACTGTACAATCTTGGCTACACCCACAAAGCTATAAATTAAGTGTGATACTACTGTATTGCCTACCTCACTAGGGTAGTTTTGGGTTAACTGTTGAGCTTCAGATACACGAATGCTTCATAACCATGCTGTATAACTTTTAATGTGTATAGGCATTCTTGACCATCAATTGCCTTGTCATTGTAATCTGGGCTGCTAACATTTGATTGTAATAGAAACATTATTTTTCACCTGATTTAGCAAAACAATCTTCAAAGTTTGAAGAGCTATTTTCCAAATCAAAGGTCTTATAAAATATTGAGACCACACCTGAAATACTGTATCCAGTTTTGGGCTCCTGAATACATGAGAGATAGGAATCTACTGGAAAGAGTTCAACAGAAAGCTACGAGGATGATTAAAGGATTTGAACATCTCTCCTATGAGGAAAGACTGAGAGAACTGGGACTGTTTAGTCTGGAGAAGAGAAGGCTGAGAGGGGATCCTGTCAATGTCCGTAAATATCTAAGGGGTGAGTGTCAAGTGTAAGGGGCCAGTCTCTTTTCTGTGGTGCCCTGTGATAGGACAAGAAATAACAGGAAAAAGCTGGAACAAGCTGGAACACAGGAGGTTCCACCTCAACATGAAATTTCTTTACCGTGAGGGTGATGGAGCCTGGAACAGGGTGCCCAGAGAAGTTGTGGAGTCTCCTTCTCTGGAGACTTTCAAAACCAGTCTGGATATGTTCCTGTGTGGCCTGCCCTGGACCATCCTGCTTTGGCAGGGGGATTGGGCTAGATGATCTCTAGAGGTCCCTTCCAACCCCTAATATTCTGTAATTTTGTGATTCTATTATGGGATGCAGTCAATAAAGAATTAAAAAAATGCTAATATCATTAACAAAGTTATGTGAGGAAAGCTGATTCAGGTTCCTAGAGAATTCTGAGCTTTAAAAGAGAATTGTTTAATTCTAATTGTGATTGGATAAACCCAAAAACATACTAAAATATAAATTCTCTTGTCAAAGATTCAGATCTAGAGGCTGTGTCTCTAAAGGTCTTTGTCTTGTTCTCATGGCCAGTCACTGGATAGAGAAAAATTCTTCAGCTTCTGTTCTAATAACAACCTCCCAGCCTGGCTTAGCCGGGGCCATGTAAAAAGCTGATGGCCACAGATTTTAATACCATTCCCATAGTTGGTGCTCCAGAGTTAGGGATGTTTCCCATGGATTTCTGTCCCAGAATCTGGTAATCCTTTTGCTGAATGTCCTTACTTCTGAAGGATTAAGGCAAACTCGAAAGGTTGCAGAAAAGAACAGCAAGAACAATTGAAAGTCTGAAAATCCTGCCTGACATTGAAAGATTAAAGCAGCTCAGTGTACTTAGATTATCTGAGAGAAGGTTAAGAGGTGACTTGATCATGGGCTCAAAGTCCCAAGTTGAGAAACAGTTTTCCAATATGCAGGGAATCCCTAATTTACTAGACAAAGCCATAGCAAGGTCCAGTGATTGAATGCTTAGTCTGGACAAGTTCACACAAGATGTAACAAGTATGAAACTGTAGTAGCTGAGATAGGGTCTTTTGTAGGGTACTGGTGGAGTCTCAGTCTTTTAAAGATTTTAAAACATCTTTGCTAAAAGCTGGTTTACCTTCAACAGAAATTATAGGGTTTATGCAGAAGTCCTTGGGTGAAATGCTGTGCTATGTATTGTGCCCAAGGGCAACCTATATAATTATAATTTCCGAGTATATTAATTCTTTCGTAATGAATGTTCGCTACTGCTACATAAAATGGGCCNAGCACAGCCCGTGTGTTTTGTCTGGGGGGGCTGTACCTGCCACACCCATATAACATACTAACATTTGCAGTTTTTTCTAGCCCTAATGTCAATATTCAGATGCTCATCAAAACTGTATTTTTTAAAAAATAAAAAAGGTATTTATAGCTTTTCTGAAAGGTTCTTATGCCAATCCCTAAAAAGAAACAAGAATTTTCTCCAAAAATGCAAATTCTCTGTCTAGAAGCAAGAGTATCGTTTTCAGTTTTAACTGCTTCATCATTATGTGTCACTCCCTGTGTATGGTAACAGTTGTTTCTAAGAGACAATCAGGGACTTTTCCAATAACTACATAATTATATTTCATAATACATGTATTTGTGAGGCATGGGGCTTTATGTATTCTAGACACTTAGCAGTCACTAACTAATGCTCACAGTACCTCTATAGAACAGGTAAGATAGTATAATATAGGCAGATGATCCTCCAGTCTACACAAAGCACTGGTAGCAGAGACAGGAATAGAGCTTGGTACTTTCCAATTTTGGAATTACTTGTTCAGGTCTCCAAATCAAAACACTGTATTGACTACGTAACTATAGGAATACTATTTTTAGTAGTACATTCTAAAGCTCCATCTCTTGTAATGGTTTTATTGGCATCCTACAGTAATGTAAGGGGTAATGCTGTGGCACCCTACCTAATTTGTCAAGATCAGCAACATTTGCCTCTGTAGTTCTTACAAGGTCTTGAACTTACTTATTTGACTAGTCCTACTGAAATTAAATAACTGCATGAACAGTAAGTTTCATTAAAAATCACTCTGAAGAAGTGTTGGTACTTATTTGCAAAGTTTGCCTTTAATATATAGATTGATGGCATTGTGATATGGCAGTAGCATCCGTAGAGCATCAGGAGCTACATGCTTGCTGTGCCAAGCACAGCTGTTGCTTTGTAAAAGGGGCTACTTAGGTAACCAATACCAGACTAGGATAAATGAAATCTGCAAAAGACTCTCCAAACTATTTAGAACCTATTCTGTCCTTTTTGTGTGAAGAAGGAAGTGTGCATGTCTGCTCTAGAGGAATATCCTTTCACATGGGATTTCTTTGACTGGGAGCCCAATATCTATCCACAGCAATTTTTCCCACTCCTGCATGTCTGACAGAAGCATCTTGAAGTCACATGCAGGTGCTGTGATGGCAATGCAGAGTCCTACCAAGCCTTATTAATGAATTATGCCAGACCTGAAGGAGGAACTGATAGCCACCTATCTCATCCAGAAACTTCCCAGTGCCATATTATGCTTTCTTACTATGTTTTTTTCATTAATTTGCAAAAATGGTTGGTAAGTAAATGTGAAGGATCTAACTATGGTAGAAACGTGGTGAAAGGAAACCGTATGTTCAAAGCACAGCTTCTTGTCTGGATTTATTTTGCTCTGAGTTTTGGGCACCATCAGACACGGCTTCTGGCCTTCTTTTCTTCTAGGGATTGTCACTGTACCTTGATGGTTAGGTAGAAAACTACTGAGTGATGGACAAAGGTGTAAATGGGAGGGTTGCCATACTGTCATTTCACAGATGATCACAAACATAAATTTTGCAGATGGATGATTGGATGAATAAGCTTATACCAGACCTTCTGCATCTGCATTTTGGCCACTTCTGATGGAGACAAATAAAAAAACCTAAGTAAATACAAATTCTACTGGGCTGCCAGTATGTGTGTTTTGAATTTGAAAAGGAGAAATCTTTCCCCAAAATAGACCAAGTTTCCTTTCCTCTTTTTGGTTTCTGGCACAAGACATGTAAATGTGGGAGGGAGAAAATAACCTGCTCAAAAGAAGGGTCTTGAAAAGTCAGAAATATATAAAAAATAGTTTCTTCAAAAAATTACCCACCAATGCAAACTCAAGTGTGTTACTACAAATTGAAAAGTAAGGTACAGAAAAAGCAGCAGTCACAAACCTGTTTCCTTCATGTTTTTTACCTCACCTCATTCCACACAACTTCTGGTCAGCAGCTTCCGTGCCATCTGGACTTGTCTCAAAGACTTAAAACATGAAGAGAAGCAACACCAGTTTTGCAGAATATGATCCTGGAAAGATGAGAGATCAAGGGTCTTTACAGGCAATGATCTACAGAGCAAAAGCAGATTGTTAGCGTCGTGAATGCAGTAGGTTATTGTGAGAAGAGAGACTGGAAAACACAAAACAATGAATCTGGTAAGATCTGTGCAGCCTCTGCATTTTCAAATTCTGATTTAAATTTATTCCGTATTATGGTATCATTCTATGGCTTTCCAGTGCAACTTAATGATCATATAACGCCCCAAAAGAAATCTGACTGTTGGCAAAAATCAATTGAAATGGGCTGAAGAATGTCCATTCCCTTCAAATGAGTATACTAGCACTTCCTGTAGAGGGGAATTAGGAAATGAAGGAGGAACTTCAGCATTTCTGAAAATTTACAGCTAAATTTTTGGCTAAATTGCTCTCAGTATCATTTGGACCCTAGGTATTAGCTTTCTTATGAACTTCAAAATAGCTCAAAAAAACAGAAAGCACAAGAATTGAAAGTAGTGAGACAACAGAGGTTTTCTGCATATATTTTGCAGCTATTTTTGATGGGGAAGGTATGGTCTGAATTTGTAAGCTCTGTCACTAAAGTCTGGGGCCATGGTGCATAATGAGAAATGGTATCTAACCAGAGCCCTGCTCATAGGGAAGGAAATAAAGCAAATGACTTAAAACTGCTATTAGTCCCTGCCATGGCATCATTTCAGAGTTCAAGCACTTTGAGTTCAGGGGTACTTCGTTACGAATATCATATTTTCAGAAGAAGCAGATGCTTTTGTAGAAAGCTGACAGTAGCACAATACAAAAACCCTTCCAGAACTATTAACAAGAAGAAAAGTTTTCAACTGAAAGATTTTATTTTTTTTTTTAAGAAAACTTCCAACTCTAGCTTCTGTATCATAATTCCTTAGTTTTGTGGTACAGGATATTTTAGGGGGATCCTTTTGTTTTGTGACACAGGTACCACAAGAATTACCAATAACAAAACTGTGCAGAACTGTCAGCACTTCATCATCACCGATTTCTAATATTTGTTGTATCCTGTTCTCCTGGTTCTCTGCTCTTCTACAAGGGCTAACTAAATGCATAGGAATAAATGATCAGCTTTTTCAGTAGAAGTTCATCAGTGAAGTCCCCTAAAGCTACATGCGAAGGCCTATTATTAGAAGATCTGGCAAAAGAAATATTCAAGTAACATAGCTGACAAATGATATAAAACTATTAGGAAAAATAAATGCTGGAAAATGTTGCAGAGGAATCTGATAGTAGTGACTGTGTAAAATGTCAGATACAGTTCAGTGATAACAGTGTAAAGTGGTTCTAACTTTAGATGCACAGTAATGGCTTTTGGACAGGCTCTCACCACTCAGAAGAAACCTTTGAGTTCTCTGAAAACATCAGCCCAGGACTCAACAGAGATAAGGTCAAAAAGGGTGGTCAAATGTGTGGAACATCTTGCACAGGTGGAGTGAAGAAATAGGCTAGATATCTTCTACCTGAAGGGAGAGTGATGGAACTCCCTGAGATCTTGACAGGTGGGGGAAAGGTGAATAAAGAATGACTATCCAACACTTTTCATAACACTGGAACTAGCAGTCATCAAATGTAAGCTACTGGATGGCAGTTTAGGAACAAATACCTGGTATAGTTAGACTGTGCAACTCATTACCTCATGAGTGCAAAAAAAAAAGTTTAGACAAGAGCAGGAAGTTTTTAAACAGGTTCAAAGAATAAAAATCCATTGAGAGCTACTAGAGTATCTTCTTATTGGAGTCCCTGATAACACATCACAAAGGGATGAGTCAGTCAACCAAGAAACTAGGAGTATATATTTGGTCCATTCTTTTACTCATCCTTAGCTCTATTGCTGGAAAGGTGACAAAAGGACTCATGCAACAAAGCTGTTCCCATGTTGAAGGGTACTTTCAGATATTCTGTTTTGTAATCTGTATATTATGTGAGGCATATGTGTGAGTTGTGTGGTAGCTGGTGGTGGTGGCTGTGATCACAGTGAGCTGTTCAGAGCAGGGCCACTGCTTCCCAGTCACAGCTTCCTCATTGTGCCCTTTGGTGCTAATGAACCTGAGAAGAGCGAGGGGAATTCAGAGTTTCTGTCTTTCTTGCTCAGTTCCAGTAAATTTGTGCCAAGAAATGGTAAAATTATTTCTATGAAATGATCAGGCCAGTATTTTGTGGTTTGGTTATTTTATTATTATTATTATTATTATTTTTCTGTCCTGATTTAATTTAGCCAGTCAGTCAAATTTCAGTAATCCTCATAACTTCTTGACTCACTGTTTTATGTTGATGTTTATTTGTGTTCTCCTGATTTTACAACCTACCAATTCCCTCTCCTTAATATGTTGATACCAACATTTGGGGATGGTATAATAAACTGGAGGGAAACATGATCATTTACTCCCTCTGGTCTTGTTTGTTTGCTTCAAAAGTACTTGCAGTGACACAAAAAGACTTTCCTTGTACATGTAAAGAGATAAGGTTGGGGTTTTCTGTTTTATGTGTTCTATACCACACATATTTTCCCCACCCACTCCCTCTCTGCCTTTTATACATGCTCACACACAAATGTACTTGTATACTAGCAGGTTTCAGAGAATTTCACTCAGCTTAGAAGAATATAACCAATGTCTGGGATGAAATGTTTATCTTTTCGGCATCACAAGTCATTTCCACCAATCTTACCATCACAAGTGGGTGTTTCTGGGAAGGGTGCTAAAGCACCTATCACTCAGCATTTAGGACACTGAAATAGCATTAGCAGAAGCAGTGCTATGAAGAGTTAGGGTGCGTATGTTGTCACAACCTATTTGCTGCCTGCTCAGCACAGCCCCATTTTCAGAAGTGTAGAAGAGATTTTGCTAATAGAGGATGCAATTGCCTGTGTTTTTCTGCCTATTTCTTTGTTGAATATGTCAATATGGCTCATAGCTCTGCCCCATTGCTGTATCTTTGACTACTACTTCTTACACAGCAATCTGAATACAGATAGCTCAAGTGATTTTATGATTAGAGGGATTTTTCTGAATCTGCTGCATTTTGCTCAAGCATTCTCCCTAAGCTGGGTGTCTCCGCAGATAGATCAGTGCATCTGCAAGTTTCAAGATGTGCAGTTTCTGTGGGTAGGGTGGGACGAGTGTGTTGGGGTGAAAGAAGAGAAGAAGAATCAATAAATCCAGCATCGATAAGGTTTCTGGTGCCTCACATCAATATCTGTTCTCTGACAGGTTCTGCTTTTTAAACACTCAAGAGAAGCTCTGCAGGATGAAAGGGTTATTATGTGATTGGCCACCTTGAGTCACCTGGGGTAAATTACTAGAATCTCTCAGTTATTAGTTAAGTCCTTGTGTTCTGGTGAAATCAATGGGGTTTGCTTTTACTGGTGTAGTATCTGAGCCATCGAGTTTAATGAATCATTAAAAATAATTTAATCTGCATCTGCAGGTGCTATTAAAACATTTTTTTTCACCAAGACATGTTTTTACCTAGGAAGAGCAATCTTTCTCAGTCACGATGGTTTAAATATGGAGTAGTCGGGTAGGTTTTGCTCATTAGAAAGCCTGATGCTGAATTCAATATTCCCTTCTGTTAAACTTACCTCCTCCAGAATTTAAGACTTCTAGTTGCAGGGGATAAAACATAAGGCCCTAGTTAATTGCAAATAAATAGTGCCAGAAATATGTACAGATGGTACCTGAAGTTCACTGCTTTAGACTATCCAGTAAACTATATATAATTTGCACAACATGTATGTACAGGAATCAGGAGAACAACTTTTTTGTGGTTTCTCACATTTGTAAAAAAACAAAACAACAAAAAAAGAAATCATAAATGAACACTTTCAGTCTGTGAAACTTATTTGGAAAACAGGAACCTCTATTTGTGTTTATTTACCTTAATTAAATTAATTAACAAGTCTGAAGATTTCAGCATTTTACAGGATACAGGTGTAAATATCTGGCGAGTAGAGTGTATGTATTAAACTACATCTACTTAGCTAGTAAATATTTTGCCGCATTAGTTTGCTCATTCCCAAGCAATCAGTTGTGAACTCCAGTGTTGTAACGGGTCCACAGGGAACATTTGTGCTTTGGTTGGCACTTAGATTAAATTCATCAACTGATTTTTTTTCCCCCTTCAAGGCTGACATTTCAGAATGTTTTTTCTAAAAGGTTGTGTGCCAACTGCCAAAGTCAATTAATTAAATAGTAAATCTGAAATTTGTAGGGGAAGACTATCATTCCATTTTGCTGTGCAACCTTGGAAAAGTGAATATTCAATCCACAAAACACATGATTTACCAGAGGGTCCAGATCTGCTTGCATTGAAAGTAAAAACAAAACTCCCAGAGATTTTTTTTTTGTGAGATTAGGGATTATCTCAAGGATACCATTTGACCCTGCATTTTCCATCTGCTTTTGATACATGGTAGTAAACGGAATATCCTCTGAGGTCCTGCTATGCTTGGTAATGTAAAGGATGCAACACTTAGTAGAAATAAAATGTGCAGATTTATGGCCTCATTTTCCATATATTTGGAGGCACCTCAGATGAAGGTAAAGTGTACAATCCCAGAATTTGTGATATCTGTGCTGGCCAAAGAACTTCATCTCAGATCTGTAAAAGGAGATGATAGGGGTGAAGTTCAACAGACACGAGCAGATGGTGAGCTTGTTCTAAGACAGTGTAGGTGCTACAAATGACTCTCCAAAGCACATGCATCCCAAGGAGCTTTCAATGACTACAAAGGCAGCCTGGTTCCAAAGGTTAGGTTGAACTTTACTTCTATACCCCTCACGCCTCATGTCACTTTTTGTGCATCTTATTGAACTCCTTATACAGTATTTGAAGTTTTACCATCTTCAACTGCTTGGAAATGAGTCCAATGCACTGTTCTTCAGCTATTTTCTGTCATAATTTTTATAGTTGTTTTGTATTTTTTTTTTCTCCCACCTAAAGACTGCAGATGCCGATCAGCACCCTGTATTTTGGGCCCTGTATACATATGGAATGGAAACACAGTCCAAAAACAGTATAAGAGACAGTAGAAACAGTGGTATGACAGATGGGTTGAGGCAGACAAGATACGAGACATAGCACTTTTCTCCGTTTCTATATGAAATTATTTCATTCTGTGTTTTGCTACATGTTCAAGTTCAGGACTTGGACCTAATTTTGGCCTACACTTACCTCATTTGCTCCTCAAAAGTATGTGTTTATTTCTTTGGAAATAACCATCCGTAGAAGGGAGAAATGAAAACTGCTAGTGCCAAGGGTGCTACTTAAATACCTGTCTTGTAAGAGTGACGTTGCTATATATTAAGATACGGGAAGGTAATTCTTCTTGATATTCATAATCTTGTGTCTTCTCCTACCCTTTTGCATTATAAAATGAATAGAGTAGCAGGTCACAGAATCACAGAATTGTGGAATCACAGAATGATAGGGGTTGGAAGGGACCTCTGGACATCATCTGTCCTCACCCCTTTGCCAAAGCAGGTTTGCCTAGATCAGGTTGCACAGGAATGCATCCAAGTGGGTTTTGAAAGTGTCCAGAGCAGGAGAATCCACAACTCCACAAAGTTCTTTCTCTCAAAGTCCTGTAGTACATTTCTTAAGATGTGTTTCTTCCTCTGCAACCACTTTGAAATTGCCCTGCCTATCCAGATATAGCATATTTTGAAGTAAGGATATCTCATGCTTTCCTCTTGAAATTCTTTCTCTTTGCGAGAGAGACTTACAGATGCAATGGTCCAGAGAGACCGAGTCAGTCAGGTATGAGCAAAAGTGAGAGATCTTCAGCTCTGCTTTTGTTGAGCCACTGTTACTGTATTTAATCTGAGTGATATTTGATGTAAAACATTAGCAAGAATGCCTCGAAGAATGAGATGAATGATCATACTTGAGGTCAAAGCTGCTTTGAATTCCCAGGTTTTTCATACTGTAAAAACTGAAGTATTTCTATCTATGCCTAAAAGGAGAATCCCTGAGGGGACTTGGGAAACTTTATTTCAAACACTTGAAGGACTTCAGATGAGGCCAAGGCTAAGCAATAGATGAGTGGAAGCCTAGAATACTGAATTTTGGTTTAAATCCTATCTGAAGCACTTAAAGTCTTGGTTGAGTCTAAAACTCAGCTGATATGTGTTTAAAATTTCTTCTTGTAGGATGGATTTGTTGATTTTCATTTATCTCAGGGGAATGGTGGGCAGAGAAATGGGTCAAGCACTCACTTATTACAGTAATAACTGTACTATACATGGACTTTGGAAAATAAAAAAGGTGTTTTAAATGGCTTGTAAAATCTGGCAGAGAACAGATCTCAGGAATGCTTCTAGGTGATTGCTAGATTACCAAGTTTCCCTTAAGCAATGTTGGGTGGTTATCTATATTGTTTCTGTGCAAAATGTCTGTATGTCCCTATGAGCTGTGAATCCAATTTTCCAAGAGATCATTAAACATGAAAGAACTAAACATCCTGATTTTTTTTCCCTAAAGTTGTATCTCAGCGTTGTCTTCATCAGTAGCCTTGTCTGCAGGAAGTGTAAAGTTTCCTGCTATGATTGTTTGACTGCTGCCAATTACCAGATCTGGTTTTGGCAGCTTTCCCCTCAACCTGCTGATTAGCTAATGTGTGGTTACTAATACAATATGGGAAACTGGTGTAAATGAGGAAGCAAAAGATTTATTAATTTCATGTGCTAAATACTGTTTGTAATATAATTATCAATACTGTGAAAAGAAATCCTGGCTTAAGAAAAAGTCAGATTTCTGTGTCTTTTGTGAAATGAGGCACAAGAATTTTGTGCAGTAAACAGGAGTATTTTTCCCTTGACACATACACATAATTTTCATTAGATTCATAGATTTTAAAGGCAGAAGAGGGACCATTAGAGCATCTACTCTAACTACCTGTAAAACACAGGCCACAGAATTTCATCCAGCTACCCTGTATTGGAATTAATAGAAAACAGGAGCCAAATCCTGAGCTGGATGTACAGCAACACTACTCCACCAAGCTGGAATAACAGTGATTTATACAAGTTGAGAAACTGGCAGTAGACTTGAATGATAATGGATTCTTTTTGCATAAACCTAAATGAAAATGGTCACTTATATTTTAATAGAAATGTTGAAAAAGCCTTACTGGGAGTGAGTTTTTGCAAAATATTTTGAACTTTAGAAGAATGTTTTTTTCCAAAACCTTTCTGTGGTGTTTGTATTCCTTGTTATAATTTAAACCTGTCCCTTCACTGGATCTCCTGAGGAAAAGGCAGAAGAAAAATATTTCTCTTTAAACTGAAATCTGTGCTAAGATTCCCATTTGTAATTGATTCACACCCTCAGATTTTAGTGAAGGAGGGAGGAACTAAATAATGTAATAAAAAATTGTATTTTCCTAGAGTCAAGAAGTACTTGAACTTAAAACTACAAAGATTAAAAGTCTTAAGAGCTAAAATGTAGAGTCCATGATTTCTTTCATTAGGATCTAAACTTGGCAAAATAAGATGTCTCATCACTCTTTCGTAGCCATCTGTACGTGTGTGTGGATGATGTTATTATATTTATAGCAGATACAGCCTTATCATTTAGCTACAGACAGACTTCTACCTGCTCAGGGCTACAGGGTTTAAGAATGCACTCAGACAATATTGACATAGTCAACGCCATAACATCCTGCAATCTGCACAGAAACTAAGACTTTCTGCACACCGAAGATGAACAAAAAAACTTCCCTCCTGCTCCCCTAACTCAAAAGAGAGTATTTAAAGGCAAATAACATTGTGGGGAAAATAGCCTTCAGATTCCCTCAGATCCTAGTCATCTTCTGTCAGTTGTGCCTCAGGAGAAGGTGGTGAAGGCTTTTCTGTTGAGCGATACAGAAATCTGTGACTATCACATCAACATTTGAAATGAACAGAAAGGAAAACACCTTCTTATTAGAGTAACTGCTTATGCAGACAGTAAGCAGAGAGAATAGACGGTAAGCAGAGAGAATCTCCGCTTTTAATACTCACATTCTCAATGATTATAAGGCAACTTGCTGGTTTTGCTGATGAACCGTTGGAGGTGCTTTATATTTACTTAAAAGATAGTAAACAGATTAGATACATTTTAATACATCCCTGATGCTTTTTTCCCCTGGTGCTTTTTTACTTCAGATCTGGAAGTCTGTTTCAACTGTCATGTTTCATGTCACAGCACATTTTGGTGCCACTGTCACATAAAGAAAAGAGTTTGATAATTTACTAAACAGATAAATATCATAAAACATGCTCTGAAGCTTACCAATAACACACACTTCTCTCTCTTTACTTTAAGTAGGACTAGAAGATCCAACCGCTCCGCAAGTTTTCTCTTTGTCCATACCCAGAAGAATTTAAGGAAATCCTCATGTACCTCTATCATACCTCTTAGTATTTGGTAACATCACTCTTACCTACAAAGCTTGTAGCAGTATCACATACCTGTTGTAAAACACATCTGCCTCATGAGGTACAGCCAGCTCCTGAACTGTTCTTCGCACAATGCCTAGGCCTAAAGTTTCTTCAGTACTCCACAAGAAAGTTGAGCAGAATTACCTACCAGGCAAGACAATTTATGCTGCCAGGCAAGATAAATCAACTAACTAAATACTGCCCCTTCATTAACATCAGCCTGTTAGTTTATGTTAAATGCTACTGTGAAGTGGATCCCCTGCAACGAAACTCTGAGAACAGTGGCTTGTGAATGAGGACAACACCTTCTAGGACTCTATCAAGTTTGGTGAAGTATTGAAGCATGTAGAGGTCACAGCTTCTTCTCGTCCTGCCTCATTATGGTATCTTCTGCCCAAATGAATATGTATGTAGAGTGTGGCAGTATATCTGTACTATGATACAAGCTAAGACAGGACAAACTATGAGTGCCGTGGAGAAGCCAGACAACAGGCTGAGTTCTGAACCATATATTGTATAATCCTGTGTTTATTGTTTGATTCAGCCCTACATTTCTCAGTCCACAAGGCTGATGTTCAAGACACTTTAGAAATTTTGTTTTCCAAAGACTATTGTTATAGAAAAATTGGTTATGTATTATGGTCTTGCCAAATTAAATTTAGCTTCAGTGAACGTGACATGAAATCTGTATGGTATAGCCTCACCAGTGAATTAAAAGGCTCCTTCAGCCAACTCATATATAACTATCAGTAATATAAAATTCTGACAATTGTTAAGAGCATTGCATTCACAGAAGGTATGCACTTTCAATCTGGTGATAAAACATCAGTCTGTATATAGTTCCATCTTGCCATTTGCTTGTCGAGTACTTCCATCCTATACTAAAATTAAAATTGAAAAGACTTTTTCACTTTTGGGGAAAAGAGCACTATTGAAGAGAAATTCTCCCTGGCAAATTAATAGATAAGGTCTGCCATGCTAACTCAAAAGCAAGCAAAAGGTAAAAATTGAATCTCTTTATCACAGTTAAGTCATTTTTTTAAACTAGGGAAGTAATATAGCATGGAATATGTGGGATAGATTCTCTTACAGAAAAGTGTTTTCAAACTTTAAAAGGTCCATACCTAATATTGGAAATGATTATAAATGACAGTCTTCTCTTTTAGATTAGGTTGCATTTATTACAGTCTACCAGGACTTTATGGAGATTCTCGAGGAATTAAAGTTATATTTATGATAAAAAACATGGAGCTGCTTCTAAATAGCGTTTTCATCATATTAGCTGTTGCCTAGATAACAGGCATATCTCCTTGAGCACCTCTATTCTGGTTTTGCACTACAGCTTGCAAATTAATACAGTCATTATAAGACAGCAAAGCTTATATCACTTACCATTTCATTATTGTTGAAATCAAAATCCATATTTTTTCAGTTTTCCCTAGGGTTACAAACTGGATAGGGAAACGTTATCATCTTCTAAAATAATCTCTCAAGACTCACTCTCTTTGGTGTTAAGAGGAGCAGTTAATCATATTACAGTGATTTTCATATTAATAGGTCCCGTGCAAAGAGAGAGTTAATGCTCTCCTTCTACATTCAATCCTCCAAAAGTTTTTTTTATATACATATATTTATATATGTGTGTATGTATATCTACATGTATATATATATTAATCTGCTTGGAACGAGATTAGCACAAAAGATATCACGTCCTACTCAGTATATGAATCAGGGTCAAATCAACCACATACCCTTAAATTTTTTATCGAAATGGCAATCTGTCATTGCTAAGAGAGTTAGGAAACATTTAAGTGAATAACATGAATATATATCATATTTTAATGGAAAATGCAGAGAACAATTTACTGCAGCACAGGAAAACACGCCATAGAGTACCTACAAGGTACTCTACTCCTTACAGAAGAAGCTGTGATCCTACAGCATGTGTATCCATTCTAAATGAAAATTGTCTTTAGATCTGAATTCTATTTTTTGAGGGATTAATGCACCCTTTACTTTTGAGATCCTCTCATATACTGTAATTTTCTGAAAGCTTCTCATATAATGTTGTACATTTAATAATGTAATGTTATTTTTTAAACCTGGAGCTTTACCTTTGTGCATGAGCATTTTCTGGTATTTTTCTTTTTTCCAATCTGCTAACCTGAGTAATGCGATCTGTTCAGAAGAACTTGAGTATGAATTTAAGGAGCTGCCCAAGGGTCAGTTGTTTGCCTAATTTTCGGCAGCCTGAATGTGAAGGAAAGATGTGTCAGGACTGAAGAGATGCGGAGGAAACCCAGCTTTACTCCACTCCTGCTGGCGGGAAGCCGCTTGGTGTGGGAGCCCAAGTGCTGCCCAGGCGTCATGGTTAATAAGCCTCATCGAGAGCGGGATCAAGACCCAGAGTGCAATTCTGACTAAGTGTGGCCATCTGGCTCCTGAAGATGGTCAGCTTAGACCATGAAGGAGCCTGCTGCCTCTTCTTTGGCAGTGTGGGAAGATGCTTCCTTGGTAAACTTTCACTTTCTGTCAGCATCCACTCTTGTTTTGCTAAGCTCTGTTACTGTGATGATGCCATCTTGTTTGATGTCCTCCATTATGCTACCCACCGTTGTTCCCAGGAGGTATGATTAAAATCAGTGGAAAGCTCCCTGGGATTTTACTGGCTTTGGTACTTGGGCTGTGCTCCTTAATTTGCCTTTCTTGTCTGTTTTTAACTCTGCTTTCTGTTTAGACTCACTTCTGCCATGTTCTTCTCATCTCTCATCTTCCCCCACTTTTGTATACTTTTATTCCTATTCCTGACCTGCTCGACAACTGTTAAATTACTTAGGCAGTGAGGGAAATGTAGATTAAAGAAGTGCTTTCAGCTTTGAGCTAAAATGTGTTGACAAGACTCACAAGAGGCCTAGAGGAGACATGGAAAAGTGGCATCATTTGGGGAGAAAAAAAGCTAGAAAAATGATTCTCATAAGATCTGGGGACTTGCAATGATTTTGTGACAGCACTCCTGGCTGCCTTAATGAAGTCACAAGTCCACTAATAGTGTGTATAAACAGTTTTAATTGGTGATAATTTTAACACTTATTTAATGAAACTTAGAGGCAGCTGGAATTGGGCTCTATCTGCACTATATCAGTATAAATCAGAAGTAATGTTATTCAGACATGTTTTTCTTCATTAACAGCACTTTAAGAGAAATCAGACTTAACGCACTCCTGAATTTCAGATATTATACTGTATTTCCATTTATAACCTGACATAATTCCCACACAGCATATGGTATTAATCTGCTGTAAACACCATGTTATGATGATACCCGAACACATACAGCTGACATGAAAATGTCTTCAAGTACAATATTTCCAAAAGCAATTATGGTTGGTAGCTAGCTTGCTGTGTGAATTTTTTTTTTCTTATTCATACATACATATATACATGAAAGTACACAGGATGAAACATTCTTTACAAAAAGGGAGATATTATCACTGTTTGCACAAAAGACCTGTTTGACCTGTCAGGGTTTCATAAGGGAATCTCACCTTCATGTGAACACAGTATTTTTGCAGTTTTAGAATTTCTTTTGTTTGCATCAGAAGGTGGATGTGTAGATAGTGCAAGGAATAGAGTGACACAAAATGAAACTGGTGACATTTGTAAAGGAAAATTATCTCCATAGAAGCATTTAAGGAAACATTGAAATTCTCAATGCAGGTAATACTCTGGATGTGTATATGTCCCAGACACCAACCACTGCTGATAAATAAGCATTTTTTTCAGTATTCCTTGCATAAAGTCCAGCACCCCTTGTCAAGGTACATGCATGTGTGAAACCCTTTAAAAAAATTGCCTAATACTGGAGTTGAGCCAATAATTTTGTTAAAAGGAGATAAATAAAAGCATGTCTTTTGGAAAGTAAATGCTTGCGGATGGTAATATTTTTTGCTTGAACACTTGCCAGTAGGGCCAGATTCACAGCTGGTGTAAACTTTCTAGTGGCATTGAGTTAACAAAAGTTTGAGATGGAAAATTCATTTATTAGGATGAAGTGCAGCTTTTTTTACAGATTGATCGTAGCTCCACCTGCTACCCACACTCTCATTTTTTTTATCTTTTCCTAGACCCTTTTTTTTCTTCCTGAGAATACTTTCTTGAATACATTCCTAAGACAAACAAAATAAGGCAACCTCAGTATCACATTCTCATAATGAAAAGGAACTGCTCAACAATCCATCTCTGCACTCATTAGTATCAGTGTAAATCCACAATGACTTAATTTTAATTACTTCGTACTTGCACTACAGTGAATAACAATAGGTTAGGCTGTTGATGGCTTTCTAAAGTGAGCATTTCCAGTCATCCCTATTATCCCATACAATATCTTGGTTTCAAAAAAGAGAAGGCTAAAAAAATTGCAGTGGGGAAAGTGGAAATCTAAAATAACTCCACTGAAAATTTACACCAGTGTGACTAAGAACTGAATTTAGCCTGTTTGGTTGAATTCCTTTTAATGGTTTCTGCATGTTCAAGCATCCACTAGAGATTAGATGGAAACCAGTGGACTTGCTGTTATCTGCCGTACGAGCAGGACACCAGAGGTGAAAGGGTAACGCATTATCACACTGTGCCACCTGGCCCTTCCAACACAATTTGAGCAACCATAATTGTATTGATTATTTCTTGTGCTCATGACTAATGACCTCTAGCTGCAACCTTGCATTTTCTAAATCTTTTATATACTGATTTAAGAATAAGATTTGATTAAAAATTGCCATTAGCCAATGCCAATGATTAGTCAGCAGGACTGAATGCCGCCAAGTTCCAATGAGTTTCATTATTCTGGAATTAAAAAGGACAGAGAACTTCTCTGGGTTAATAATACAATGATTTTGTCTCAATCAGGAATGAAAGAAAACAACTCTAATGTACAAATGTAGCAAAATGCATGGCTATTACTAATAGCCACATTTTACAGAGAAGTGTTTGAGGAATTAAAAGGACTTTGTCACAGATGGTGGGGACAGTTTGCTTTTGCTTTTTATATTTGATTGGAAAGCCAGTGTCAGATGGTGTGTGAGGGGGCATATTCCTAAAGAAAGCCATTTCCTTTGATGAAGCAAAAACATGGGGTTTGTTAAGATTCTCCATGTGCATCCCTGACACAACAAAACAATGCTAAGTGTATGTAGGCAAAAATGAATTGTGATGGCTTTAGACAGTGACAAGGGGATTTGTCCTGGTTATTTACCTGCTGAGAATATATTAACATACAATATTTATTTTATCTTTTTTTTTTTTTTTCAAAATTATGACTTGATATTTAAACAAAAGGACATATTGTCACGTCTTCTACAGAGCATAAAAACTATGTGGTTTCCTTTCAGGAAAGTAAAATGTTTAAACACATACTAATTTCTAGACATAGTTAAATCCAGCTGAAGTGTGTTTAGTTAGGGCTAGACTTAAGCATACACTTAAGAGCTCTGCTGAATCCAAATTGAGGCCCTGGTGTTTCTGAAGATAGGGTGCACTAGAGGAGATGCCCTATGGAGGAAACATCTGCTGCAGTATGTGGCTTTCCTTCAGATTCTGTGGAAGTTGATTGAAGGACTGGGTGACATTGAAGTAAATGAGACCTGAGAGCACTCGGCACCTTTCAGGTTGAGACCTCTAAATAATAGAAGACCTGTGAGGCACAGTAAAAGCATTTCCCCCCTGTCACACAGGAAGAAGGAAACTGTCCTGTCTCACTTTCATCCTCCAGAAAACAAAACATGTCCCAAAAGAGAGTACTTTTAAGATTTTTAGGGTATTTGAATAAAGAAATACCTCTTTTACTAACTGTGTACAAAAATTCTTGTATTGGGTTTGTGTCGCAAGGTTTTGGTAGTGGCGAGTCTACAGGGGTGGCTTCTGTAAGGAGCTGCTAGAAGTTTCCCCCATGTCCAATAGAGTCAAGACCAGACAGCTCCAAGACAGACCCATCACTGGCTAAATATGAACCTGTCAGTGACTGTGGTAGTGTCTCTGTAATAACACTTTTAAGAAGAGGGGACAAAAAAAGCCTGCACAATGGCAACTTCAGTCAGAGAGAAGAGTGAGAATATTTGAGGAAAACAACTCTTCAGGCACCAAGGTCAGTGAAGAAGGAAGGGAAGGAAGTGCTCCAAGCACCAGAGCAGATTCCCCTGAAGTCTCTGGTGAAGGTCATAGTGAACCAGGTTGTCTCCCTGCAGCCCGTGGAGGTTAATGGTGGAGCAGATACCCATGTGCAATCCATGGAGTACCTCACACCAGAGCAGGTGGATGCTGGAAGGAGGCTGTGGCCCCATGGGAAGCCTGTGCTGGAGCAAGGTCTGTGGAGAGACCACACAGGAACAGGTTTGCTTGTGACTCTATGGGGAAAGCATTCTGACACAGTCTGTTCCTGAAGGACTACACACAGTAGAAGGGACCCATGCAGGAGCATTTCATGAAGAACTGCAGCCTGCAGAAAGGGTTCACTTTGGAGACATTCGTGGAGGACCATCTCCTGTGAGAGGGACCCCACACTGGAACAGGGGAAGAGTGTGAGAAGTCCTCCCCCTGAGGAGGAAGAAGTGTCAGAGACAATGTATGATCAACAACACAGCCCCCATTCCCTTGTACTGCTTGGGAGGTAGAAAAAAATTGGGAGTGAAGTTGAACACAGGAAGAAGGGAGAGGCAAGGGGAAGTTGTTTTTAGGATTTGGTTTTATTTGTTGTTTTATTTATTTGTTGTTACTACTACCCTGATTTGATAGGTAATAAATTAAATTAATTTCCCCAAGTCAAGTCTATATTCCCCATGATGGTAACCGGTGAGTGATCTCCCTCTTCTTATCTTGACCCGTGAGCCTTTTGTTATATTTTCTCTCCCTTGTCCATTTGAGGAAAGGCGAATGATAGAGCTGCTTTGGTGGGCACCTGACATCCAATCAGGGTCAACCTACTACAAATCTTTTTTTCACATTCAGGAAGATAAGTTTTAAACATACTTTGTTAATAAAGTTTGCTTTTGGCAACTGTTTTCTCTGCTTATTATAAGTGCCTTTAAAATGTTTCCATTAATTAAGGCTGCTTTTATGGGCTACATCCATTTAGTAAAATTACAGAAAGAAGTGCTGCCGACACATCTGCCATTAACTTCTGTTTGCCTGAGCATTTTATACCCCTGTGAATAGCAGTGAGGAGAGAAAACCTGCGAAAGAGAATGATAGAAAGTCATGAATTCTGTCCAGCAAAACATGGAGGTCAGGAGAGACTCGGCTGATTGTATACTCATGTTTTCCAGGATTGCACAAGGAGAGTGGAAAGTTGGTTGAACTCTAGATAGAACAGCATAGACCACTTAAAAAATACGAGTTGAAATGCTCAGAAAATAAAAATGCATAAAATGTGAGTTTGGATATATGAGATTGTGTTTTGGAGGAGCAGGCAAGAAAGAGGTTGATCTGAACATCTCAGTATTAACTTACGGAGGTTTTTATACACCCTCAGCTGAAAGCATTCCTAGCCAGATTATAATTATAATTACCTTGGCTTCATCTCAGTGTTTATCTGCCATGACACCCACCCAGCCACCTGCCTGCTATTAATTCATTCAACACTAACTTCATCTTTTTTTCCTTTTATCTTTTTTTTTCCTGTTATCCTTACTTTAAAAAATGTGTCTGTGATTAGAAACAAACTAACACAATATTTGTTTGCCCATGACATCATATATTCCTTTGTTTAAAAAAAAAAAAAATACAGCCCAGAGTTCTCCATATTATAAAAATAACCTGTTTTTATTTTATAGTGAAAACTGGAAAGATCTGACATTTGACTCAAAAACTTAGAACAGCTGATGATCTTCTTTAAATTAAATCTTAGTTCTTTTTTTTTTTTTTTTTCCATCCAAAATACTGCCAGATATTCAAATAAGATGAAATTCATGACAAGGGGCAATAAGCATGATACACAGTTGGCTTGTAGGATTTCACTGTGGGTGCAATTCTCTATAATTCCTGGTTATTTCTTGCTGTTGCCATTCCTGAGGTGCTGAAGTTTGTTGTTTTCTCTGACAGGACACTGAATGTCCACTTGTCCTGTAAAAAGACGTTTTAAAAAAAAACGGCAAAACAGGAAAAACTTGCAATAACAGCTATTCCCACTGTGCTTAAAGCCTTAGAAAGACTTAACACTGCATTTTATCTTGCTTTTTATAGGAATGAAAGCACTTCCCCCCTGTATGCCTGGGACTGCGATCTGGTGCTGTTGTGTAGATGTCCTTTTGGATGTTTGGTGAGTGGTAGATTGAAGAACAAACTATAATGTGTCAGAAGGAGCTAATTATAATAATGGCTTGAGGTCAGGTAAATGCTTCACTATTTGTCTGACCCAACCACTGTTTATTATACTCCTTGTGTCAACACATTTTTTACCCAGTGAAAATTAGCAACTAATTAATTTAATTTCAGGATTTAATGCCTCTGTAAAGGAAAATAAGCAAGGTTTATATTGAATAGTGATTTTTCTAGAAGGGAGCATTATAAACATGGAAGTGAAGAGTCTTTAAAAGCAGCTTTGAGCTGACTGGTGTGGAGGTCTGATCCTGCAACCATTCATCAAGCCTCAGTTCATCAAACTGCACTTAACTTTAAGTATCTGGTCAAGTCTTGTTCAAATCAAAAGCATGTGTTTAAATGCTTTCTGCACTGGGGTCTTAGACCCTGCTCAAGCAACATTTCTGAATTCATCGAGCCTGCTTGCCTGGGGAAATGTGGGAAGGTGAAGGCCTAATTGCACGTATTTCTTTCTCTACTGTTGATGCTCCTTTTTTCAAATGACATTTCTGCTCTCTGTCAGTCAAAGTTTGGAAATGTCAGAATATGACACATTATCCAGACCTCTGTACAGATTTTGGAGGCACAGTCCAAGCAAGCAAATGAATGAAGAGGAATTTCTGAGGGATTATTCTTTTTGCTTATTATGTTTTTCAGCTCTCCAAGGTATGCAAGCTGCTGTTTATCATTTGTTGTTGACCTGTTTCAGCTACTTCAGTCTCCCTTTCGTGTAACTCGCAGCAGCATTATGTGTATATGGAGACAATAGTTCTTTGTACTTTCACAGTCTTGTTAAGCTTTTAGGACCTGCTGGGGCTGGAGGTTTTCCATCTTTTCTACTTACTATCTTTTTTTGCTTTTATTGCCTTCCCTGCCCTCTATCCTGTTGTTCTTAAAGGAGATCAGTACTGGAGAAGCTTAAGCACACTTTTCTCAGGTCCTGGACAATTTCTTTGCTTTCACTCCAAGCTCTACTGATGGATGAAACCCTCTCTTCCTTTGAAGGCCAGAAGAAAGCACTAGTGTGTCCCAGATGGATCCCCATTGTGGATGTGGATGATTGAAAGTCCAGGGCTCCAAAGCACACTGTAGGCTGCAGCTGCTGAACAGTTTCCTATAGCTTAAGTGGCTAGCCCCAGGAGATACAAGAAATCTGTGGCACAGCTTAGGAAACAACCCAGATGTCTTAGCTGTTCTCCCTCAGACTTAGACATTAAACAGCTTTCACTCGCACAGTGACTGATTGCTGGGATTTTTATGTTACCCTTTAAAATTATGGACCACTGCATGCAGGAATCTCTATTTTTAGCCCTAATTTTTCTAATGATAAATTCAGGAAATACTTTAATAGTGTGAAATTATCAGAACACAGCTATCAGTCTAAAACTTTTAGCCAACATTGTGTTGATTTGGCACTGTGTGGCTAGCCTGGCTCGGTCTTCAAAGTCATCTTTTGTGTCAGACAGCAATTGCTGCAAGGGAAATATGTACAGCTGCAACTTTCTCCAAGACATCGATGGATCTGAGGCTGGGGACTGAAGAGGCAATGTGTAGGTCTTATGATCTTCCTCATCTCATTGGAAAAGGTCACAGAAGTCATCAGATTGACTGCAGAATGTTCCCTCAGAGAAATGCACCTTTTGTACTGCAGAGCTGCCTGCTACTAATTTTGAAGCCATGGTCCATGCAGAACAAAAATCTTTCTTTAGCATGTATATCGATCCACTAGAAATACCCTCAGGGCACCAGAAGAGACTTCCTGTTCAGTGCAGTATTTCAACAGAATATTCTAAGTTAGAATAATGTGAAACAGGCAAGAAAAGCCATTGCTAGATTTTGTTCCCTCTTTACAAAAGCAAGCAAAGGACAAACTAAGACATTGAAGATCTTTGACAGCAGTCAATTAACATATTTTTTTGTTATACGGTGTTAATAGTAAGAAAAATATCAATGTACTGAGGGTCTGTGGGTTCTTTATACATTATAATACTCATTAGGCCAAAACAGGCTGGGAAAGATGGTGCTGTAGGGACAGCACAGCAGACCATGGACTGTGTGTTTTAGAGGAGCACTTTGAATGTGCCCCATGTCCTCTGCTTCTACTAGATGAACATTGCACAAAATCTGTGCCTGTAAAATTGTCACCCTGTGCAAAATATAAAGGATTTTATACAGTATATATTACCCGTGTTCAAGAAGTATCTGCAAAACAATCATCTGCCTAATAGGCAAGTGTCCTAACGTACACTTGATAAGGACAGAAAACAGCCCTTCGTCTCACAGACGTGAGTTAGTTATAAAATGAAAAAGCTGCTAAAAAATATACAGTCAGAAGTGTACACAAAGTATTTTCTTCTACACTCTCAGGAAACATTTTTCAGTCACAAATATTTTCCTGTTCACGGGTGCCCTATGGAAACACCTGATGAAGAGGTAGATCAACCCTCATGGGTCTATGCTGTCTCATAATAGGTTTGCTGGCAAGTATCTCTGCTACAAGCAGATACTCTGCCTTCAGTTACTGTCACTGGCCCCCCAGTGATGAACAAATCACAATCCTGCTAATCAACTAGCACTACACTTGAAAGAGGGGAGCAAACTTCACGAAGGCCTGATCCTGTAATGTCATCATGTACTAATCCTGAAGGAAAAGCAAGAATGTTTAGTTCAATCATTTTTCTCTTGATTACTGAATGAACACCATGAAGTCTCAGTAAAGCTGAGCTTTGTTACTAGGCTCATCTAACCATCAATATGTGAATATTCAGAGATGTGAATAAACCCAATATGGAAGGAAAAAAACCACCAATGATCTTCAATGCCTAAAACATTCTCACTGCTTTTCAGATACAGCACTATGAACTTTTTTTACAGAACTTAAAATTAATGTATCTGCATTTGATACCTATTTACACAGAAGCCAGAAAAAAACACCCCAATATTACCTCTTCTGAATTCTGTGGCTTTTCCACAAAGTCCAAATGTTACCATGGGTAGGTTATTAATAACATCCTTCTTACTTCTACTTTGTTTGTCCATTTCTTGTTTGTATTGTGAACCTCTGTGGAATATGGACGTTCTCTTGTCATGGCTTTGGAAGACGTACCAGGTGCACAGTCTAGTATGAATCTTCATGCATGAGTAGAATAGAAGCAAACAATAGTAAACGATTTTTAGTCATTGTTTGAGGCTATGGGAAAAGGTGCAGGAAAAAAAAATCATGCTAAATTGACATGTTAAAGCACTGGAAATGGACCCAGACTAAGTTCTTAAAATCAGGATAAGAGAAGGCTGTTGCTGGTTACTTCTTAATTAACTAAATGAAGCATACACGGCCAATAAAGATCTAACTTTTGCAAGTCAAATAAGCTAGGACTTTTATGGATGCCAGTAAAAGGAATGTTGTCTGGAAGATATTCATTAGCTGAATGGAAGATGTCTATAGAGGTTACGGTCCAGAAAGCTGGTGGATTTAATGGCACAGGCAAGGAGGATTGTGTAATAAAGTGAGTGGAGCCGGTAAAAGAAAAGAAATAGCACTTCTTCAGTGTGAATACGTTTCATTAAACCAGCAGTAAATTGCACGGACTTTTACCATCTCCTGGTCTACATTAGCTAAGGTCTGAGTAATGCTAATGGGTCTACCCATTCATTTGCAGAACAGTAAGACTGGTTTACTGTTCCTCACAAGCTGAAGGGTAAGTAGGTAAAACAGGTTTGCATGCCTACTGTGCATGTGGGAAGAAAGGTATTAGTGAAATAGTAGATTCTTAGGTATATCTACTTTTTTTCCTCCTTGTGACTGTATGGTTAAACAAGGAAAAGGAAACCCTTACCTTTTCACCTGTGGTTTATTCCTACCCTGACAGTGTTTTCCTGGCAGTTTGGAAATATCTTCATAATGAGAAAGGTTGAGGAGGAAGGAAGGAGAGATTGGTTTCTGGAGAATGAAAAAAATCAGAAGTAGAAAAAACTGATGGTGTGATCAAGAGCAGTGTTACGTACGTATGCCTCAGTGTCACTTCAGAGTCACATGTATCCCTGCTCTTTGGTTAGACGGTGAAGAGGCTGGTGACCTAGCCTGCACCAGCTGTCTTCTAGAAACCCCCACAGTGACCAAGAGCAATGTGGTGACTAAAGCTGTATCTCTGGGGGATAGATGCTTTTTGAATTTGAAGGTTGTACAAGTGATACATGTAAGAGTGTGTGAATCAATATGCTCTAGTGGGTATGTAGTTATTGTACTGAATGAATAATGATTTCTAGCTGGTTTTACTTCTTTCTTGCTCACACACCTCTATACTTAGCAGAGGGTGCAACATTTTAGCTTCCTTTTTCAGTTTTGTTGAAGGTAAGGTAAGCCAGTAACAGGGCCAGGACCAGAACCAACATCCCATGAATTTCATCACCACTACCTCCAGTGTCTCTTATTTCTTTCCAGTTGCTGGCTGAGGTGCTGGCCCACACTCCTTTAGTCATGATTTAGATCAACAAGATTCTGCCACCCTGTAGCCTTCAGTGCTTCCAATTTCCTCATGTCTTATGAAGAAAAGATGATTTGGCATACTGTCATGAGCAACCACCCATTTTGTCTCTAAATACAATGGAAAAAGGCTGGAAAAAGCTCAAAAAGATGAAACAAGTTCAAAATATGGGTTAATGATCACCAACAGATGTAGTATGTTTAGTGTTTGGGGTATACATAGATACAAAGATTCCGCAATAAATAAATATGCATGTAAAAGGCATTTAGGTGCTGGAATAATATAGAAAATAATGAGAATTAATTACCCACTTATTTGTTTATTTATTTTTGATCTTCCTCTCTTCTTGAAGCTTCTCCTGTAAATGGACAATGCCTGACGGAATTTTGGGACTATGAAGAAACTAGAAATGCATTCTGGATTGGATGGCAAATGGTTATCTGAAATGTGTAGAGCTGTGGAACAGTTAAATGGGTGATAAAAAATTTCCTCAGTTCTTACCTGGGAAATTTTGAATCCAGGCTGTCAAGCAATCATTTAAAATCATGTGTTATTTTTTTTACTGCCTAAGTGGTGGCTAGTTCAGCTTAAGTTTTGTGTTGCACAAACGGGAATGTTATGCATTTGAGAACAAAAAGGAGCAAATAGTAACTTCCTGCTACTTACAATGCTAAGCATTGTAAACCTCTGCTTGGCTATTTGCCTTCTGCAATTCTATAGCTGTTTTACTACCTGTAATCAGAGTGCTAAGTTGAATACATTTTTTCATTTGAGTTGATAAATGTCGATGAAAATTGTATAATCTGAAAAACTAGAGAGAATGTTTTAGTCACTATAGCAAGGCAAATTTAGGATCTGCTACTGAAATTGTACTGTGCACATGAGTAACTGCTCTTTTGGTGCGACTCAGTTGCTAACTGTTTAGCTCTGATAACCCTAATATTTAGAGTTTCAAAGCCTTTCTGGGATCTGTTATTTTTATACTGGCACATACAATACTTCTTGAATAAATCTTGCCTGCAGGCATAAGACATGCTGTTCAGCTTGTCTACAGCTGGTGTCCAGTGTGGCTACTGTGGCTGTCGTTTCCCACTGAGTGATCTGAGACTCAGGATGTGACAGCAGTAAGTAATGAAGCCTCACCAACTAGATGCCTCACAAACTAGATGCTTTGGAAGCTGTGGCATTTGAAGTTATTCTGATATAGGCTACCTGAATATGGCCATATTGCTCCCCAGTGAAAAAAATGAACCTACATCAGAACTGTGGGACTGAGGCTGCCACATTTGAAAGACTTTTTGGAAAAGATCTTACAAATGTAACTAATTACATTTTGTCATGAAGAACTAAAAGCATAGGAACTCGTTATTCAGTTTTCCCCAGTCATTTCTCCCAACCACTGATTTAAGAAGAAAGGATTATCCTTCCACCCTCTCTTCAGCCTCTGAGGAATACAGATTCATTTTCAGTTAATAACTGAAGGACCAGTGCAGATGCAAGTTGTGTTTCTGCATCTATTAGGATATAAATACCTGTCTTTTTTTTTTTCTTTTGTAGGTCATTCTATTTCAAAAAAGTTGATGGTAAATATAACATCCAAGGTGTCATGAGTGAGAGACTAAACGCAGGTGTAGAAAAATCTTACAGTCCTGCTTTCAAAAAAGGTTAATTTTCTGATAACTCTGTGACAAAAATGAAAGTATTTCATCTCTGCCATTGGAACAGAAGCCTCATCCAGAGCATGACATGGCTCGCTGATGCGCTGTTTACACAAACAACTATATTCTTGCTTCAGCCTCTCCTTTTCATCTTAGCTGAAGGCAAAAGAGTAATCATAAAATACTTGCAGAAAATCAGAAGAGCTTCCAAATTCATACACATGCCTTGTCCAGATAAATGAAGTATCATTCTAGCCCAAATTTTGTTTGTGTGAAAGATCCCACTGAAGGTGAGAGGTGAGGTTTCCAGTGGGATTTCTTCAATGCCTTGAGCCCACTTTACCTCCTTGGAAAGGTGAGACATCTTAGTGATGATGTTATTTCTTTTTTAAGCAAAAAAATCCTATTCTGTACTTTCCAAAGCTAAGCTTCTTAGTGAAACGCTTGAATGCATATTGATTTTCTTGTTTCTCTCAGAGACAAGTTCTTCTTCTCTGAACCTGAAACAATACTCCCAGTAACCATGATGGTCTGCAGAATATAAACTAGAGATAGGTATATAAAGAAAGGTACATATCTGTCTCAACTTATTTTGGAAAAGATAATTGGGCTTTCAGTAATAAGTAGGACCAGTGGTGTCTTAGACCATGACTGGAGCTTTTGGTGGCTGCAGCTTTGCACCACATGCCAGGTTATTTGGGTATTGCGGTGATGACAGTGTGATACAGAAAGGGTCACCCCTCAGATACAAAAGAGCTCTTGATATTAACAACTTTATTCTGAGGTCAATGGCTCTGCAAGCTCCTCAGGACTGTCCTGACAACAGGCTTTATGTTTTTAATTTTTTTTTCCTCTATGAATGTCTACAAAGCACAGACCACCTTCTTAGCCTCTAGTGCTGACACCACTAACTTTTTGTTAGTGTATGTAACCATTTTCTTATTCTTTGTTACAGAACATGTAATAATTATCTCTGTCATTTTCTAATGCACTTTGAGAGTTCCTATGAGTACTGTGTGAATTCAACATTATTTTTTGATCCAGAACTGACTACAGCTTTTTCTACAATTTTAAGCAAGAAACTTGGATCACTGTTACATTTCACATTGACCACCTTGTTGCTCTCTAATGGTTCAGAACTAGTTTGACTAAGGCATCAACCAGTAACAGATAATCATGAGTCTCTCAGTCATTAGTTTTCTCTCCGTAATTGTTCAAAGATCTTCTTGGTAAGAAAATGTAAATACTTTAAAGTAAAAAAAAAAAAAAATACCTCTTCAGATGACGCAGCCATCAACTGTTAGCAGACACATTATCCCTCAAAGCCAGAAGAATTATGTTTTAGTTATCAACACATGTTTAAAAATAATTGGGATTAAAATGTGCTTTTTAGTTAGTACCTTTGGGGATACATCTGCAGCTTGAACTCACTGTGTCTTTTTCTATATTGAGCTAGTTTTGATGTTTTAATAGGCACGATATTACAACTTCACACTGTGACATAATATTTTGCCTTCAAATACATACACATAGGCAACACAAGGGACTGTTTGTTATCCTCCACATGTAAAGAACAAGTGCAGTGTAAGATAAAAATGGAAGCAAAATCTTAGATAGTAAAACATGTTTTCTTCCTCCTGGCTTTTCCTGATGAAGTTGCAGGAAAATACACAAGTTGTTTATTTGTTAGGCTTCCAAGCTGCCAAGATGTACAGTAGAGAAAAAAAAACCCCAAAAATCAAACTTCTGACAGGTGCAGAAAGAGAGCTCTGAAGCAAGCTCTGACTCCCCAGGGTATTTAAAAAATTTTCCTCTTGCCAGGCCCAAAATAAAATTCAGTCTCTATGTCCAAGAAAATAAACAGTTCTGTTGACTTGCGAGATATCAGCGCTTAACTTGGAGTTTTTATAAGATACATGTAGCTGTTGAAGTGCTCAGACTAGCAAGTGACCTTTCATTACTGAAAAGGGGCCTATAAGAAAGATGGGACAATCTTTTAGCAGGGCCTGTTGTGAGAGGACAAGGGGTGCTGGTTTTAAACCAAAAGAAAGGAGATTTAGACTAGACAGAAGGAAGAAATTTTTTACAACAAGGATAGTGAAACACTGTCGCAAATTGCTCAGAAAGGTAGTAGATGCCCCATCCCTGAAAACATTCCAAGTCAGGTCAGGCACTTGAGTGATCTGATGTAGTTGAAGATGTCCCTGCTCACTGCATGGGGTTTGAACTAGATGACCTTTAAAGGTCTTTTCCAAACCAAACCATTCTGTGATTTTATGATTCTGTGTTGCTGAAATTCAGATTATTTCTTTTAATCATAGATCTTGGACTTAAATCATAGAGTTGTGGGAGAAAGGTAGTATTTCATATTGGAAAGAAAAGGTTTTTAACTTATGGCAGCTGACTAACATAAGGAGAAAGTTCTTTACTTTGAGGGTGACAGAGCACTGGAACAGGCTGCCCAGAGAAGTTGTGGAGTCTCCTTCTCTGGAGACTTTCAAAATCTGCCTGGACGGAGTCCTCTGCAGCCTGCTCTAGACAAACCTGCTTTGGCAGGGGAGTTGGACTAGATGATCTCCAGAAGTTCCTTCCAACCCTTACCATTTTGTAATTCTGTGGTGATTCTGCGACATGAGCTGTTCCAGTGATGCCTGAGGAAGCATGTTTGAGCAAACATATCTGACATATCATCCTCTGTA
Organism: Baryphthengus martii; assembly: GCA_013396935.1. NCBI lineage: Eukaryota > Metazoa > Chordata > Aves > Coraciiformes > Momotidae > Baryphthengus > Baryphthengus martii. The sequence goes on along the minus strand of VWZK01002275.1, from coordinate 4,359 downwards.
CTCTTGGTTGGTGCTGTTTCCTATCTTCCAGTCCCTTTCCAGCTATCCTTTCCTTTCAAATAACTGCCACTAAAAATTTTGGTCCAGGCAAAACAATCTGAATATATGTAAAACATTATGTGGATGTATGGGAGAAGTGATGGAGTGATGGAGATGAGATGAAACTGATACTTACCTGCACAAGAAGTCAGATAAGTCACTATCGTAATGTATGTCTTGGCCATCTGTACTTGACAGTCTTGGCTCAGCTGTCAAGTTGCATAACCCCTATAAACATGTTCCTCAGTGGTAACTTGTGCTTGAAGTGATGTGATACTTGGCTTGGAGCAGTAGTAGGATCTCTGCTACAGTTTGGTGGTGCCTATTCTGTGCCAATTGTCTGATCCCGCCAGTTGTCTGATTCTGCACATAGAACATGGCTCATGGACCTTCCAGATGGCCACCCCAATCCCATTTGCCTCAACTGACATTGTAGCAAGGCCATAATTGTACCCACTCTGTTTTAAAACTTAGTTTTGAGGAGATAATCCTGGTTCTATCACAAAGACTCATAAATTAAATTGAAATCAGTCACATTTATGACTGACTGTTAAACAGCTGTAAGTGTTATGAATTTATGACACTATGCTCATATTCAGCTGTTCACTGCTTCTGCTTCTAGGTCTTTTTCTCCTATGTGGGATAAAATTTATATTTGTGGGTGAGATCATTATAAATCTTTTATGTACCACAAGTGCAATTTTAAATGTTTGCAGGCATGGAGAACTGTGCCCATGAGATATCAACTGTATTTCATGGGTTATTGCTTCATAGAACTGACAAAAAGGGAGTTTTGCAACTAGTATACACTCACATACATTTCTTAAGTTTACATGTTTGACCTTTAAAAGCTGGTAGGCAGCATGAAATGTGTGACTTAGGAAATAAAATGCTGTGTGGTTCATATTTTACTTGGATGTCAGTTTGCAATGTTAATTTTCTTTCTTTAGGAAAAACGCCTTCTCAGAAGACTTGCCCATGCCCAGTCCTCCAAGGCTTCTTACTGATTCCAATTACAATTGGACAAGTTCCTCAGGAGTGAGTGTAGTTTACATACACCTCTGCATAAATCAGTGATGAAACAGATGAAACACAGGCCAGCAGCAATGAATGTGTGGCTCACATTTCATGTAAGACTATTGCTTAGTTCTGCAGCCTTCACTTTGAGCTTTCCTATCACAGTTGTTAGAGGTGATGTATTCAAGGGCATGAGATACAGAGGAATATAATTTTCAAAAAGAAAGATACTTTCTTCTGGGTGGAAGGATGTACAGGATGGGATGACGTTACTAGTACTGGGTGACCTGATAATAGATAACAAGCTGCAAGCTAGGCTGTTAGCTTAAAAGAGTACTTGGAAGAAATACGCTTTAATGGAAAGCACATTGTGTTGAGAACTGGGAAGCCTGGAGTTTCCTAGCTTTGTGGGTGGACTAACAGGACAAGCATTATTTTCACTTTTCTATGACTTACCTACACATGGATTTAGGAGGGGTAGAGGGGTTGGAGGAGTTTTCTGTCTTTTCTCTGTTTGCCTCTGATTTCCAGTTACTCATGGCACACACTGTGCCCCATATCCCAACCTGGGAGCACTTAACCACACCATGTGGAGCTGGGAAGAGCCACATCTCCACAGTGTAGAGCACACGTGAGACATGATTCAATGTGAGCTTCTAAAGGCTGCAGTTACGTTGGGTCCATCCTGTTATTCACCTAATTGCCCATTTTGGACAAAAGGCTCCTTGAGATGGAGACTCTCCCTCAGTGTGTGTTACTGGTTTTGGTATTGAGTGCAAACATAAAAAGTAAAGATAATTTGCTGAGATCTTTATGTCCTTCATACCACTGTGTAAATTTTTAATGCACATGTGCTTCTTTTGAGTGTTTTAACGGCACAACTTAATTATTGAATATTCACAAAGCACAAGGTGATTTCAGTCATGGTAACTATTTTAACAAATAGGCACAACCTTCTTTAATGCAACATTCACCCAACATCATAGTATGAATCAAAATACATTTGGAATGTTTGTGATTGATGTGGTCATCCTCTTATGATTCCTTTGGGCTAGATAGAAATAGAAATGTAGGGCAGGAGTTTCCATTACTGTGCAGCTGCTTTCCTCTGCACTGTCAGCATAAACTAACGTGAAAGCTGGAGGATCTGGCTCAGCATAAATGTAATTCTGAGATGATGAGCTGCTGTGGAGCACCTACATTTCTCTTCCTTAGTGTTCTTGAGATAACATCAAAAGGGTGCATGGCCAAAGGGAGAGAAAGCAATGGGGAAGGCAACATAGTGTCTCAATCACACTCATTCGTGTTGACTGTTGGTTGTGATTTTGGTTCATGATGTGTTACAGTTAAGCATTAAGTGGAGCAGCTCCTGAGCATTTCTGATGCAATGGAAAGCAAAATGCCCTTTCACCAAGCAGCACTATGTTCAATGGGACTCAGATATAGCCAGCCAGCAGGTCAAGTTTAGGCACTTTGGGGCCATAGGTTTGTATTCTAAAAAGCCTGTAGATACCTGAAGGCTCATATAAGCACCCAATATTACTTTCCAATAGAGTTTGTGAATGTAGGCACACATTTCTGAAAAATGGCAGAGTTTAAAGAATTTATTCAACTATACTCAGTTTCTGGAAGTGGCATAGAAGCTTAATT
>VWZK01002274.1:439623-549365 GCA_013396935.1 Baryphthengus martii | reverse complement strand
TCTTCTCTTCTCTTCTCTTCTCTTCTTTCAATCAGGCACACAGTTAAAAAGATATTAACAACTGTCCTTCCTGACCCCCATTATTTTTTTCAGAGTAGACTCAAGATGTGCTTACTCAAAGCTTCATTATTTAGCCAAATTCAGGGGGGTGAGAGGGGTGGATTTTGTCATAGATGGAAAAAGGCATGTTCCTGACAGAAAAAAAATTGTGATTTATTTTAAAGCAAGACATTGTTCAGAGAGTGTTTTTCAAAAGAAAAAGTCATAAAGATTTTTTTTTTAATGTGGATAAAACAGAGTACTCCCCTGCCAGCTTTGTTCTCAGAAACAGCTAAGTGGTTTTGACTGAAACTAAAACAAAACCAAAAAGAACCCAATAAAATAGCTGAAGCAGACATGATGTAGAAGATGTTGGCTCCAAGTTTGGCAAAGGCAAAAGCAATCAAAGCAAAACCTTGTGATGAGATATGTCAAGTGACTATTATAATAAAGAGACAATGCTACCAGCAATGTCTTCTATGTCCTGTGCATCCATTAAGATGCTAATCTCAACATTAGTCTTTCCCAGGTAACCAAGGATTATAATTGATGAGTTTTACAACTCAGTATTAAGCATCGTGGCTAAACAGCTTGACTGAACAAGAATTATTTGCCATCACCTGAAAAGAATAAATATGAAGGAAGGAGAGCATCTAGCTATTGTGTTACCATGGATAGAATTTAGAGAAATTAAGCTGGGCAGAATGGAAAGAAAACTTCAGAAACCTCTCCCAAACAGTGAAAAGTAGTCGTCTGTGGAACACTATCTCATTGGAAGTAAAGGACGTATAGTGCCTAAATCATACAGGACCAGACAGGATAGTGCACTGAAAAATGTACTGTAGGCAAGAATCTTGCAGGAACTGAACTGGGCTAGAATGTGAGAAGATGGACTGGATGAGCTAGCAAATTTTTATCATCTCGAATTTCTATGATTTTTTTAATATTATTTTCTTTTAAATTTGCTGTAGCTTGTGTTGCTTTAATTTCTTTCACACAAGTTACAGAATCTCTGAGTGAGGCAGAAGATAGGACTGGAGAGAGGAAGGTGGGTGTGTTTCCTGGATGACAAAAAAAGCAGAAGCCTGAAGCTTTGCAGAGGCTGTGAAACTAGAAAGACTGGCTAGAGAGAAACAGGAGGAAACACAGTTCAGAGGGGTTGCTCCTAGTGGGCTGATGAATGTGCAGGTGAGCTACACTGAGGACACTGTGGATGAAGATTAGGGGCTAGGTCAGTGGTAAAGAGAGTAGCTTTGAGAGAGCTGTGACCCTACTTAAGCATGCTGCAGTCACTCATGGTCAGTCTTCAGCACTGGGCAAAAAGTGGGAAGACTCAGCTCTAGCTCTCTGCATGACTCTCCTGCTAGTTTTCACCAAGAGACTTTTGAGTTAGCAGAGAATTTGATTAGAGGCTTCTCTCCCACCCTTCTTCTTAAAGGAAGAGTTTTCTGTTTTGCTTTGGTTTGAAATCAGCTTTCAAAGGGTTGGATTAAAACAGAGATTGCAGAGCTGGTCTTCCACGCCTTTATTAATCCAGTGCTGGACACAAGAAAGATCCTTAATTACTCCCATCAATCCTGAAGCCTCACACGCAGCTTTACCAATACACTACAACCCTAACTTTCAAAATCCGTAGCATTTCAGTTTATAACCAGATGCAGTCACAGGTCAACTGTTCCCCTTTCATAAGTCTCAAAGCAGGTCACTGGCCTGTATTACAGCCCTTTACTACTCCTGGCAAGTCTGTCTGTGTTGCAATTCTAAAGATATCCTAGGGCTCTGCTAATGGGCACCTGAAGTCCAACATGTATTGGGCATTCTTCTATCAGCTCTAGGAAAGTCCATCTGTCCTACTGTACCACATGTTTTACTATTCCAGACTTGGAACACCTCCTAGTTTGGGCTAACATAGCAGTTCAGGATAACACCTCTCTCTGTAATCGTCATGCTCCGGATTTAGAATGACAGTGATGTTTGAAGTGCAATATTGCTAAGATTATCAACAAAACCATTCTGGAATTTACTGGTGTTTCTTTCCACCCACAGTCTGTTACAGACCTTAAATATATGCTTCACAGTTTTGCTGGAGCAGATTTGCTGTTCTTCTCTCTTCATAGATTAAAATGCATGCAATAATTATTAAATGAAAATTAAAATCTAGAGTGATTGAACTTTCCCACAATCCTTTATAGCCTTTTTTACAGCTGGCTTCACTGAAGATCTGGAGGCTGTTCTTTTAAAAGCTCAAATGTGGTCCTCAAGGGGCTTTGGGATCCTCTAGGACTGAAGCCTTTTTGTTGTTGCTAAAGAAAAAACTTCTGGTTCGCAGATCAAATCTGGTAAGGGACAAGATGTTCCAGACAGCACCAACTGCCATCTTGGGGTTGTATCCTGGCAAGTGGAGGCAGGAATGTCAGAGGAGCCATACCTCCAATCTAGTTGCCTTTACTGTTGTCCTGGTGGGAAGATTATTGTGCTATTCCTTCTCCACCTCCTCACTCTTAGACTTTCACTGGGCCCCTGATTTAGACATCTAGCTCACGAGCACATAACCAAAGTGTACATTCAGGGAAATGACTTGACACTTGCAGGATCTCAGCCAGCTTATTTCATCACTGCTTGGAAAATGGCCATGGCTTGGAATGCCTATGTCCACCCCCAAAAAGCTTCTTTTTTTTTTTTTTTTTTTCTGAGCCCCCACAGTCCCTCTCAGCTACTAGGTTATGTGTAGGCACTGAGACTTCCCACAGAAGAGGGCAGCAGGGAGTGCAGCAAGTGCTGCTTCAACCTTCTATCCCGCAGGCAGAGATTAAATCAAATGCTGTGATGATGGAGAATGAGTCTCTTTCCAGTCATTAGGAGATTCTCACAGAGGCTTTCCCTGTAGTTATCACACTCTTCAGGGATACAGGTGCATCTGCTGGACACTACAGATACCTGACCCCACGCACAGCATTCACCTCTGGGCTCTCTCCTGCCCATGCTAAGGCCATGGAGTCTTGTATGTCTCTGTCTTTCTAGGATGACGTCCAAGCTGGACTGAAAAACTTAACAAAAAAGCAACTTACCATCCCACCATTGTCCCACTGGCTAACCAGTCTCACAGTTTGGAGTGAACATCCTATTTCTAGACGGCCTTCAACTGCCAGCCACTGAGGTGACTTCTGTATTAGTAAGGTGAGCAGTTCAAGCTATGCACTCAAGCCCTGACATGCAATTTTCTGCATTGTTAAACTGTTAGCATACTTCATGGCATGTCTTGGCTTGCAGCAGCTAGTACTGTTCTAACAACAGAAGGGCTGAGTCTAGCACTACAGATCAGGGCATCATTCCCAGCAGGATATTTGGGCAAGGCTACCTTCTTTGGGAGAGAAGAAATTTTATTCAGAGGGATTCTGTGCCACGTACCATCAGGTTCAGCAAACTGGCCCTAGATTACTTTATTTACTAGTGTAGGTGTAACCTGGATTTTGACAAGACCTTTTCTGCCAGCATTGTTTACTATCAGAAATCTCTCCAGAAGGTCAAGTATTTGTAGACTGTGATTAAGTCAATTCTTAACTTTCTCTTATATAAACTACATTTTGAGTCCTTTCCAGTTTTCCAGTGTACTTTAAGAAATAAAAACAGGAAAACAGAAGACAGACTCCAGTATGATCTCATCAACCATGCCTGGTATCCAGGCCCTTCTCAGTTTCTCCTCCCCTTATGAGCACAGAACAAGGCACAAGTCCTCCTGTCCTCACCTGTGTACCTCATTTCCAGGGTCAAGAATCCTACAGGTATGGGCCAACTGGACAATACAGTAGTCTTGTCCCTGACATGAGCTCTCAAGGGACTAAGAGTTTAAAAGGCACCAAGCTGGACACAGACATTAGTAAAACTAAAAGAATGAAAATGTCCCACCTCCTATTTCCCTCATACATTTAGAAGTGATGTCTTTCCTAAACTGTTGAGGTTTTTAGCCTAAAAATTATTTACTGTAATGCCCATATCCTCTATAGTGGCACTATGTTCCAGGATACTGTTTTCAATCTCCCTGGCACATCCTACACACACACTTTGCTACAAGAAGTTAGCTGTGACATTTTGTTGTTGAAATGCACTCAAGACACTCATTTCTGCCTGTGCAATTTGAGCTGACCTTACTGTCATTGCCCTCCTCGCTATTATTTGTGACATGCAAATATGACAGCCATTAAATTTTCCTGATATATGAGCTCAGTACCATCAGGCAAAAAGTTTACCTCTGTAAGAACCCCACTAGAAGAACGTGTTGAAAACAGCATCCCCCACCAGCAGGTACTTTCTGAAATCTAACCATTGATAAGCTTTCAAGTCATGCAGCGGAGGTGGTGTTGGTTATCTTTGCCTCTAACCCTGCCATCCACAAAGTTTCTGTATCACAACCACAGCCTGTGGATTCTTACGTGCCCTGGTCTTGATCACTACATCGTAACTCAAAAATAACTGTACTACAATTGAAAGGATGGTTTTGTATGTAAGGCATTGCTCTTGAACACAGTTCTAAGCTCAGCTGTACAGGTCTACAGGTGGTAACATCAAACCAGGGAGTCACTGCAGGGCACTTGGTGATAGAAGTTAGTTGAGCATGTAGATAGTGCCACCCTGTCACTACAGCCACACTCATGACTTGAGGACATATACTGATGCAAGCATTGCACTGTTGCAAAACAAATATTACAGAGTTTCAGCCTCACCATCCCACTGGTGTGACACAGATGTCACTGTGCCTCAGCACCGTTGTCATCACCTTGCTAGGCAACCATCACAACGTGGTAATGTCCTGTCAATGTATGGCAGGAAGGTCACAAGGCCAAATTTTCAGCAGTGATCTCCAGGACTTCTGTTGTAGAGCTCCCCTTGGTTGGATATCCGAGGAAACAGAGATTTTCTCCAGCAAAAGGTATTCAAATGGGTAATTTAAAAAGCAAAAAGCAAAAACAAAAGCCTCAGTCTGCTTTGCAAGCGCAAATGCAGTTTGCAACTATGAAGCTGAAACTACCAGCCCTCAGAATGAGATTTTTTCCATATCTGTCCCTTTTCTCTCCTCCTCCAGAGAAACACTTCACTCTCTGAGTCAAAGGCAAAGTTTTAGGGGTTAAATCCAGCCCCCTTGGAAAACACCATACCTACCACGGCTGGGAGCTTATTGTCAGCACAATGACCTCCCTTTGAAAAATGGCTGGCACTGCTGCTTAGAAGGACAAGACTGCCTTCAGCAGAGCTAGGTGGCATTAAGTGCTGAGCACTAGATAAAACCAAGAAAGCAGGAGACTTATTGTGCTAACCCTTATCTCCAGTAACACCTTTGACATGCAGAATGTTTGTTCACCGTGATTACCTGGGTGGAGAGGTTATTGTTGCTTAAATTATTTACTTTTAAAACCACAGTTATTTGCCTCCACCCTTTTCACGCTGCCATGTGCACCCCAGCACTAACACACCTTATCATAACTGGGGAACACCAGGAAGGACTGTAAAGAGCACTAGCAGGATGGCTCCTGGAGGAGATACATCTGGCAAGAGACAGAGATGTCCACTAGGATCAAACATCATCATGAAAGAGCAAAAAAGTATTACCTGCCTGTGCTGTAAGGGTTACTGGTCAGAGGAGTCCCAGGAGAGTAGAAGGCACAAGTGAAGTAAGAACAAACCTAGCAAGAAAGGCATTTGTTCCTTCCCCTTCTGCTTCTGCCAGATCAAAGGCCAGAGTGAATTTCGATTAATCAAATAAATACAGCTTTATAGGCCTCATGCACAGTATGGATGTGCTCTCTTCCATTCCTGCTGGTGAGAAGTACACCTGGCTCTCTCCTTCTAATGCCCCATGCATCTCAGAGATTCTTGCATCGTTCCTTAACACCTGCCTGAAGGGAACAAGAGGCAGAACTGAATGGAAAGGCATGGTTTTGGGTATCCTTGTGACCTTGCCACTACTACTGCACCGACAAGAAAAAAACTTCAAGTTTAGAAGAGAGATTGAAAATCATCACTGGATAACCGTTTTGAAGGAGACAGTGTTCCCTGAGGTTACTGGCAACACTCATATTGGTTTTTTTTATGGCGCAGGATCACACCCATAGTCTTTGTCTCAGCCAAAACAAGTTCATTTCATGGCCTGCAGTGTGTTCTCCTGTGTCCAGTTCAGCTTTGGAGACCAGAACTGACAGGCTAGGCTTCCATTACTGAGTTTCCCTTGGGAAGCTATTCCATATACCAACAAAAGTCAGTTGCTAGAAAAGATTTCCTGATAATCAGCTGAAAATTTCCTTTCACTCAAACTCTTTCCTTACTCCAGCTATTTTCTTTTGGATCTTCTCCCTTAAGCAGTGTATTCCACTTACCTCCATAATTCCAAGACAAAATTTCATCACTGTGTGTGCAAGCCCAGCTTGCCCAACTTCAGAAGAACTGCATGTCTCAGCCCTGCCCAGCCCTGGTTCACCCACCTATCAAAACGAAGCACACCTCTTGCAATGCTGGGAGCAGGAGACAGATTTTCGGAAGTGATGAGAAACTACAGTTCCAGAGTGGACTGTGGGAGAAGCAGCTGTGACCATCTCTAGATGCCCATAGCAGGTGAATAGTCTTCAGGCCCGGTGTGACACAACTGGTTGCCATGAAAGGCAGGTCCCACCGCTCCTGATGACAACCATGTGGTCACCAGCAAAAGCATAAGTCAGGTAGGAAGGTCAGCATCACATGTCTAAAAGTATTCCCCAAAGTATCCAAAATGAAGAACGCATGAAAAGATACAGGCTTCCTTTCAGGTCAACCCTTGCACTCTGAAACAGGGACAAAGATCTCTGTGATGGCCACACTAGTGATCACTATCGCATTTCAGCATCGCATTTACCTCTAAGGATAGTGGTGCCTAATTATACTTCTGACTAGCATCCAGCATGCTGGGGCCCTAGCTTCTAGCATTGCCATAGAGGAGATAACAGTAATAATCATTAGTAATTACATATTTTGGTTTGGTTTGTTACTTCAAACTGTTAGAATAAGGTGTCAGTAAGGGTACTGAGCATTATGTTTGCATTTCATACCAATGCAAAATTAATCCCAGCACTCCAAAGCTATTCCTTTGGGTATGTGAAACCTTAGGGACACTTTAGCTTGAGGCACAAGCTGCCATATTCCCCAAAATATATGTCTATTCCGGATGTTCTGGTGATTTCATCACACAGAGAACAATTTTAGCATGATATAAGAAAAAAAAAGTCATTTATTCCCCAGAGCTATTAACTCCTTATTCCCTCAGCAGTCTTCTTGAGGAAACAGTCACAACATATGAATCAAAAAAAGGTAGCATGTAGGCTGAATATGGCCCAGATACATGCAGACTATTATATTACATTATATGGTCTAGCCTAGACAGCTAAATTGAGTCAGACAAGTCTCTATAAAATGTGTCATGCTTTACGTCACTCTTGTTCAGTGGTTTATTGCTTTTGTCTCAGCTAAGATGCACAAGCCTGTAGTAGTATGAAGTGAAACAGAACAGCATAAATCACATTCTGCAATAGTTAACTTTTAAAAAGGTGAATGGATGCTTTTAATGTTTCAGAGGCTGTGAACTAGAAAATTGACACAGCTCTTTTACAATATATTTCTCCACCTCTTGAGTTCACATACATACACATACAGCTATTCTTCTCAGAATAAGGCTCACTTACTTTAGGAGTAAAAAATTCAGCCACCAAGATCTGCAAACGGTTTAAAATAATAATAATGTAGAGGAATATAGACTCTCTAGTCTACTTGGATTTGCAATGCAAGAAGGAACATTGAGATGGATGTTTTCAGGCAAGCAGGCATACAATATGAGTGCAACAGTACCTTAGTGTGATGCCAGAAGTTAAGGCAGTTGGACCCATTCGAGTCTCAGAGACCTGATAAAATGCGAAACACCCCAGGCTATTGCTCAGCTAAACCAGTGAGCTCTCCCAGGAAAATGATGTGTTACAGGGAGCTGCTGGCCCTTAGGAGAACATAAAAGCAGACAGAATCCCATTGGGAAACAAACAGGACACTCTCTTCACCCATTTTTTTTTTTTTCTTTTCTTCTTTTTTGTAGGTAAAAGACACACCTGCTTCTTCTGTGCCAGGCATTAAATACCAAACCAGCAGCTCAACAATCTTTGTCCTATTAGTCACGACAGGGGCATTTACGACAAGGACGAGTGGTGGTTGCTAGCATTGTAAAGCACTCAGTAATGCAGTCATAGATGAAAGCATATACGGGCTAAGCAAATGCAGAGATAACAAGTAAGTCTCTGTTCCAAAGTATTTTAAATGGAACTACAAATTATTCACCTTCTTGACAAGTACGGGTCAGATTACAGCAATTTACTCTACATGGGCAAGGACGATGCAGAAACATAAAATTTTATTCTTCAGTGATGAAAAAGTCACTAGGATCCTAGATGAACTGCTCTACAGACAAAATGCAGCCCACAGGTCACCAGCTGGACCATTCGGACAAAATCAGTTGTGGATGTTGGAACCCATGTAATGCCTCAGACAGCTTTGTTTAACTGTTGCTGGCTATGTTTAACAGATCAGAAGAATAAAGTTTTTGAATTGCTGTCAAAGTGAGTATTTGGACACCTCAAAACTAGGAAGTCCTAAATTCAAATAACAATTTCCTTGTGGGGAAGAAAGTCTAATCTTGAAGTATGGCGCTTGGAAAAGAATGTAGGGATCACAGGCTTCTTCACAGACTCCCTTCACAAAGCGTCTTTCTGTCATGCCGGCACAGAGTATTTAGACAGAAGGTTACATGGGTTGGATTTCAAAGCAAGGAATGTCAGAAGAGATCATCCAGCTGTGAATGGCCTCCAGATGTGGACTTTTCTTCTCCAGATCTGGGGGAGGGGATGAGAATGCCTTGTGTTTGTCTCATAAAATTAAATGGAAAAACATTGTCTACTGAGGAGGGTGGGCAGGCACAGAAGGTGGAGTCAGAAACTGGGCAGAACAGAACAGAAAATATAGCAGAACCACAGCCAAAACTGTTCAGGACACATACCATCTTAAAAGCTGGAGTCTCTGAGTAGAGGTTGGTCATTAAATGACATGGTAGACATCAGCAATCAAGGCATTTGAAATGGGAAATCCCAAATAAACAAAACATAGTTTTGTTTGCAAAAAGTATATTCTCCCCCTCACAGAGCTGTGACAGCATCTTACATCATGAAATACCCACAGAGAAGCTGTGACCACGACGACTTGTTGGTTGAAACTGTGCTAAACCACAACCAACATGTTTCTTTTACTAGCATCCCACAGTCCTGGACTTGTAGCTAGTTACCTCTTTCTCAGCAAAGACTGTCTGTGGACAGCCTACATATACCTCCTTCCAGCTTATTCATACAAAATTATTCTCCTCAATTGAAATTCAGCCCCAAGCAATTCATCTGTGGAAGCTGGAAAGACCACCATCCCTCGGGACAAATTTTACTCTGAGTTATTTCTGCAGTGTCCTGCTCATGGTTGCAAACACATGGAATCCAAATTTCATTACTGATATGGAACTTGACATTTCATGCTTGGACAGGTGTAACTGTTTGGATCAGACAGCCAAAGCATATTTATTGCTCATCCAGCAACGGAAGACTATGTCTCTCTTCTCCCTCGTAAATGTCTAAGGACATCTACTGCCCTGGCAAAGCTAATAGGGAAAACAATTATTTTCTCACATTAAAAACATAACTACAATCTTTACTTACTTTCAGTCAAAAGTCCCTATTTCTAGTTTATGGCATGGCCTAGCACACCAATGCAAAGAGCATTAGGAATGTCCATAAAAGATGTCAGCTCTCCATCTGGAAGTTCGTGGTCTTCTCCAGTTCATTGGTTCACTTTCCACTTCTGTAATATCTCACTAGCTGTCAGGTAATAATTTGGGAAATGACTGAAGAAAAAAAAAAACAACAAAAAAAAGAGGTTTACTAAAAGTTTAAGATGACCTGTACTAGCCCAGATTGAAGAACCAGTATCTCTTCTCTAGCAGTCACTGAGTATTAAAGAAAGAAGTATAAGAAACAGAGGAAACTAATTACTTCCCAGTATACCTGCTCACCTTCGGTCAGCCTGCTGTTCAAGACACTTCTGATTCAAAGGTAGCATCTGTGCTGCTGCATTCAGCAGTCACCAAAGGAAATATGCTGCATAGTTGTGCCCAACTCATTCATACATTGTCTTTCATCAACAGTCTGTGGCAATGAGTTCCATTATTCTTTGATGCCTACATGGAAAAGTCCATAGCTTATTTATTTTAAACTTGTTGCCTAACCATTTTATCAAGTGCCATTAATTTTTGTGATAAGGGACTGTATAAATGTTAGTTCTCTTTTGACATTCTCCATACCATTTGTGCTTCCCTTTCAGGCATCTCTTTTCCAAGATTAGCAATCTGTGCTTGCCCAGAAACTATCTCCTATTTCTAATCATTGTTGCTGTCCTCTCTATTTTTACTAGTGCTTCTCTATGCTCCTCAAAAGAGTAACCAGAAGCATTAACAACTTTAAAATTTTCAGCCGACCATGAAGTGCACAGAAGTGTAATCATGTTCTTCGTTTCTTCTCTACTCATTCTTAACATTTCTGTTTGGTTTTTTGACCTCTACAGAGCCTAGAGAGAGTGTTTTCAGCAGGCTGTCTGCAGTCAATCCAAAATCTCTTTCTCTGCTGGCAGCAGCTGACTTAGAGTTGTTCAGTGTATCTGTACAGCCAGGCTGTGGAACTGCCTTGCACTTGCTACCACTGAATTTCATCTGCCAGGGAGTGCCCAGCCACTCAGTGCCAGGAGATTTTCTGCAACCCTTTGCAGTCAGTTTTGTATTTCCTCTCTGGAATAATTGTGGGCCACAAGTAAACTGTTAACTTGCTGTTCGCGTTCCTTTCCACATCTTGACAAGTGTGTTGAATAGCACTAGTGTTAGCAGAGAGCCCTGTGAGGTCCTTCTGATGAGCTCTTTGTCGAGACTGACCATTTGAAGTGCTCAGGTTGATGCTTGTTTTCTAACTTGTGATCCCATTTGTCAGAGCTCTCCACAGCCAGCACTCACCTTTGAGAGTGGTCCAGCACACAGGACTGTCTGGCACCAGCCTTTTACAGATGCAATGTGCTCAGACAGCAGGTATGTGAGGACACTCTCTGTGATAACTAGATCTAATTGCTTTAATGGCCTGGACCTTAAATCTAGCAAATCCAAGGATGAAAGAAACTGGACACATATGCTTTCTGTTTTCTGTGTTGCTGAGTTCCAGAGGATTTGAGGGCCATGCAGGAAAAAGGGTTAATGCACAAGAAAGGTTGGGGCTGTTCACATCAGTGGAGGACAGGGTACAGATCTGCATCATCCCACTGCAACTCCTCCCCTCTCTTGGCTTGGATCATTCCTAGTATTTCCCTTTCTTTAAGAGGCTGGCAGGCAAAGATGCCTTGGGCAAGTTTCCACCAGCTGTGAACAAGCCTGCACACAGAAGGATCCTCTTTGTGTCATCCATCAAGAGTGAAATGGATCAGAAAACAGATCAGTGGGCCAAGTGTGGCCACAGCACACTCTCCACTCTCCTCTGCGAAACCAGACTGAGCCAGGATGTCATCCTGATACCTTTTGATATGCCCCAGCTCTTCTGATCCTGTCCCTAAGACTTCCTCAACTCAGATTCTGATGTGCAAAATAAGTCTTGTGCTCCTAACTTTGCAGCTGTAAATAATCTCTGTAAATGGGTCATGTGGCCCATGCTTTCAGGTGCCACACTGTCTCCAAGGTGAGAGGGGCCACTTCGAGGAAAAGCAAATAGAAAAGCATCCCAGGCATGAAAAATGCTTCTATGGTTCTTGAGACAGGAATTTCACTCACACCCATCTCCTCCTCTCTATCTCTCCTCACTGTTTCGTGCAGCTGAAACCCAGTATCAACAACAACAGGCAAGTTTAGTCACTCTACCACCTGGGTATCGATTACACCTGCAAGTGCAAACCAAGCAATCAAAAACAAGATGTCAGTTTTGCCAGAGGATTCTCCAGGACTCCTATTTTGGGCCCAGTGCCAGTCCTCACCCTGTTGCATTTCAGCATCCCAGCTCTTCCCACGACAGTCTGGCAGGTGTTTATTCAGGCAGAGGCTCTTCACATGTCTTCAGCCTTCATGGACGGCAGAGAAGTTCTGAAGTTACGTTCCTGAGCAGCATTGAGCAACCCAACATCATTACAGCCAGGACAGGCAAAAAACAACAGCTTCTTTGTGTCTGAGTGAAACCCTTCCATTACTCGTTTCTGCCTGCTGATGTTTTCCTAGACGGCAAAAGAATTTTAAAATGACAGTGACAAGCTGGTCTTCTTGTATTAAGAACTCAGCTTTACAATAGCACATGGTACCCAGCAAGGCACTGGATGAGCAGCAGCCTGCCTTCACAGGTTGCCCTCCTGGAAGGAGAAGCCCCCACAGATCTCCTGTGACTCAGTTCCTCTCAGTTCTGGGCCTCTCCCCAGGTGTTTTGGGAGGGACACAGTGCATACCCAGTGACCCACAGTGGTGAGCAGCATTAGCTGCTGCTGGGACAGACTCAGTTGCCAGCCGGCACGGAAAGTGGGATAACCAGCAGTTGCCACTTATTAAAGTATTGGGTGGGATTGGTTGCCAGAAAAGAGAAAGGCTGGGAATTCATATGTCCAACACCCACATATCCTCTTCTCCCAAAAAGGGACAGCAGAGACAGCAGTAAAACCCCTCTGAGAGATGGAGATGCACATCAGCTATGAAAAACTTTGCAGCTTCCATTTTTCATTGCTGTTTCCATCCTGCTTTCACTGTACAATCACTTATTTTTGTAGCTGTGACATGCAGAGGCCTCTGTTAAGTTGCAGAGCTCTGTGATGCCCACTCTTCGGCCCATGGCATAGATATCACCTCTACATTGAGACATGAAGGTGACAGCACTGGACTGAAACAAGTCAATGGGAGGCAGTACAAGGAACCTCCACAAGCAGCAGTGCAGCCCACAAGCTGATTGCCTGATCAGAGCTGGTATATCCAGCTGCACCACTGCTTCTGAGTCACATAGAATGCATCCAGGCTGTGAAACTTGAGCGGTTCAAAGGAGATCAGTACATCCCATCCCCTCCACTGTGACCACTTTTCTTGTAGAAAAAAGGACTCCATAGCCAGACAAATGCAGCTGCTGGTGATGCCTGGAGGGAATAGCTCCTCCGCAAGTGGTCCATGAGGCAGAAGGGTCTGTTTCCCCATCACCTGTAGAAAGCATCGCCATTTTAAGGAATATAACAAGCTATAAGAGATGTAACTCAGGTACTACATAGGAGTACCCTAACTTGCGGCTTGCTGCTTCTTTAGCCACAGTAATAGAAATGGGATGTCAAGAGTGGCATATCACCCTGCCTGCACATTGCTCACCATGACGTACACACACAGCAGCACTGTGAAGAGAATCAGACTCTGCACTCAGAAGGCTTGTTCTTCTGGAAATGATGAAGATGGTGCTCCTTGTTCCTTTGTGCTTCACCTCGATCCAGTAAACTCATCACTCATACTTAACCTGGCCAGCATATAGCTACTGTTGCAAGTTATTCAACCTGTGCCTCATTTTGCTCATTTTCACCCTCTTGTCCAATTTGGATCAGCATCATAAAGTAGACTCATGCTATTACATATCACAGGACACATAACATTTGTTCTCAGCAAGATAGTACCTACAGCTTTGACGGTATCCTTAAACTTCAGTCCAAGGTCCAAAAATCACCCTAAATAACCATATTCTCCTAAGCACTTCTTCAGTTCACTTCCAGGAGTCCTTAGTTCACTTCCAAGAGTCCTTATTCTTCAGCTGGGAGCATTTTTAACCAGTCTGCCATGTCCTTAGCTTCAATTCATTCATTCTCATTTTTTGTCCAGTTGACTGTATATCTCATAAGGATGGTGTTGCCCAGACACACCTATCAAATTCAAGAAATCATTTTGTGCCATTGAGATGTTTTGCTGATTTTTGTTCCACGCTCACAAAGTATCACCATTTATAAGCACGCTCGAGGTCAAAAAGCCCAGGCTTTTAATTCTTTGTGCTATCTAGTCATCCTCAGAGCCAGGCAATGTGATGAATGCTCCCTTTCTTCTCCTCCTTGTCTAGCTTATGTTTTCCCCCCTCCTCCCAGCATAAGCATGCACAAGGACATGACACCTCTGATTTTGACTGGTATTAAGGTACCACAGACCAGTACAGGCAGCCTGGGTCCCACAGCACTGCTGGGACCACACTAGAGCAATCAATCCATTGTCATAGGATTTGAAACAAATCCTCCTAGCAGTGAGAACCTTCCACTTTCATTGTCATTACCACTAATAGGGCCTCTCCAGGGGTGAAATATGGCACTGAGATTTATGGATGCAAGAAGGACATACGCATCTGAAGAGCTCTAAATGACATTGGCTGCTTTCTCCCCCACTAAGTGCTATATCACGTTGAAAGCTCTTCTCCAGCTCTCTGTCTGCTGTCCCTGTTAAGTTGCTTCCAGCTTTATTTCTTTTGCAAGTTCCAAAGGCTCCCGCCCTCTGAATAGCTAACTTTGGGTTTATTTTCCCCCAGATAATAGGTTTGCATTTTTCCAGTTTGAATCTTGTGTTATTATTTCCTGTCCATATCCTGCCTCAAACACCAGGGAGCTACGAAAGTGGTGACTGTACTTCACAAAACGAGAAGGAATGGAGTCATGATTTTTTTTGTGTGTTTGTGAATGTATAAGGCAAAGAAAGGACGCATGTATTTATGAGGGGAAGCAAAGTATAATTTATGTTCCTCCTCAAAAGACCAATGGACAGCTGGCAAGAAGCAGTAGAGCAGGTAGCAAGGAAGGAGAGCTTAGTTCATTGCTCAGTCTCTGTGATGAGGTGAGAGGTTTTCTGCCTCACAAATTCTCTCTTCGCCACCAGTTTCTGGACATGGTAACACTGCCATGAATTCAGTGTGAGTTGTTTCAGTTCTGTGCTGCTGCAAATAAACTCAGAAGCTGGCCCATAGTGTGACACATGCAGATGTTTCCTCTTTCAGAAAGGAACCATTCCACTGCAGTCACAGGAGTAGTTTCCCTCTTTGTCAGGACATGAAAAAGAAAACCTAGAGATTGTCTTCTCCCTTCTGCCACAGAACAACAACAGGAGGAAGAGGACATCCCAGCCTCCTGCCAGCCCTCTGTACTTTACTCAGGGACCAGAGTAGCATTCCTTATTGGCTTCATCACCCAAGGTGCTCAACCCTCTCTGCCCTGCCCCTGTCAACGTCCAACCTGTCTTTCCATCTCAGCTACACTTCCCTGTTTTCCTTCTCCCTCTTCACTATGCACTAAGCTTGGCATTTTCCACTCCCATCAACCCTTCTCCTCACTGGAAGACCAGTACAGGTACCACTGTCCTACCTATCAACCTTTCCCTGGGCTTTTCTTTCAGTTTAGTTGACTAAGTGATCTGCTTGCTTCGTTTGTTCCTACGCCAGGTCCCTTGCAGTCTCTGCCATTTATCTTCCTAGGTTATCATTCTCCTTTTCTGCATACATATAGAGCCTGTAACATGGCAGTTACTTAAATAAATACATCCAAAGATTATAAAAAGCAAAATGTTGCAGAGTAAGAAGCAAGTACAGTCAGCCTTCGCGCACCATCCAAACCTTATATCTGGCTACAAAGGGAGATCCTACTCCTTTCTCAGGACACCAACATCTGCTCTAAGAAGAAAGACCAGCAAACCTCAAGTAGAGCTAACATATGCAAACAGCCCACGGGAGCAGAAGGTAAATAGAAAGATGTTCTATGATCAAAACTCAACCACAGCACAAATGGTGCTTGCCCTTTGCCTCTTAGCCAAGGTCTGTTTCTACAATCAATGACACAGTTGCAGTCCAGGATGCAGGACAGTGTTGCAGCTAATTCCATTTGACAGCACTGAATGAAAGGAGAACAATAAGGCATTGTCAACTCATGCCATTTCTTGGTGCTTGCAGGATATTTTTTTTTTTTGTCCACTAACATGGCAAAACCTGTTGGTGAAGCAATCAGGATCATATACTGCACAATATAACAGCCATAGAAGGCAAAGGCAGAAATGAGCCAAGAGCAGGAGAAAACAATAAAGAAAACCTCCTTGGTTGGCAGGATGGATGAGAGAGGCCTTCATGTGCAGGTAGAGAATACCACCAGCCACTACTTCTTTGATGTGGAATGGGAGGGGTTCTTGTGGAAAGCAACAGCTTAGATGGGTCTGCCAAGGCAGAGGTTCCATTTGCACATTACAAGCAAACGTCTTCAACTGAGCTGTTTCCAATAGAAAAAAAAAAGAAAAAAAGAAAAAAAACAAAAAAGGAAGAGATTGAGGTAGAAGTTAAAGTAAGGGAAAATGAGATGGGGAGTGCAGTTCCCCCATTCTCATAAAAGCAGAGGAAGACGGCCTCATTTCAGATGGCTCTTACCCCACCACACCTTCTTTTGCTTCAGAGCATGGACAAAAGTCATGTTTTACCAGGTTCAGGTCTCTATTCCCAGCATCAGCCAGCTCATGCTGCTTTCTCCAGGTGTTCAGAACCTCAGCCTGAGTCACACATTCATCCCACCCAACAGAACCCAAGGCAAAGCACTTCTGGGCTAACTGACCCCTTGAGAGCTGGTCCAAACCCCTCAGCCAATTACAAACAGATAGCCATTCACCCAGTCTGACAGAATATCCAAATCTGCTGCAGAGACCACACTGTGAATGTCAGTACTCTAAGGTAGCATGAGATGCCAGTCCACCCACTCCACAGAGGAATTGTAGTCCGTCCCCATCTCCCTTTCCAACATAAGAACAAAGTGTATGGTCCTTTTCACATGGTATGAAAACCTCAAATTCTAATCACTATGCAAACTACGGTAGGAATGGTCTCCTTATCTCATGTCCGTATTCTTTTTTTTTTTTATTTCTGTAAAGAAACAAGGAAAGTTTTGGGGCTTCCCATATGTGGTAGGTGGGATGTGGGGAATACATTCTGACATAGACCCCACTCATAATGCTCAAGTCCTGGAGAGGGCTATTGCAGTTCTTGCCTGTTAAAGCTTTGTGACCATTCCTGTACAAATACTACAAATCCAGAGCATTTTCAACTCTGTACCTATCATCCTCTTTCAAAAGATCACTCAATCTGGCAGTCTTTAGTGATTTTGGAAAAAATGAGCTGTAGATGTTTCTGTAGGTTTTTTCCTTCATATAGTTTACCAAAGTATTTAGGCCATAGATCATCCCGGTCACTAAAAAAAAAAAAAACAAACAAAAAACCAACAAAAAATAGACTAGGCACAAGAAGAGTTACATCTGTTCAGTGTTGACTGCAATTCACTCCTTTTTTGTACCACTAAGTTTGTAAAGTCATCTTCCCTAAGTACTTAAAGCATAGCAGTCCTTGGAGGGACAGGAACACGACAAGATACATTAAAGATATATCCAAAACTATAAAGGTGTGACTTCTGATATCTGCTTCCCCAGAACTGACTGAAGCTATAAATAAGAGAATCATCGCCCTTTCTGCTCTTTCTCTCCAGTGGACGAATGGTCACATTTGAAGACCTGCAGGGTCATGCGTGACAAATGCAGTTTATCATACAGCTCTAAGATGTATCACACGTCTCTGTAAACTACTGTATCACATGGATAATCCCAGTATACAGACACAATCAGTTACACCACTACAGAGTGGTATGAAACTTGTTGGTTTCTATTTTTGTAAACCCACATATTAGCTTAGGCTCAACCCCACCTTCTCTGTGTCATGACAAGTGCAGAAGTAGCAAACACCATGGAGCATATATAACTTCCACTTGTCCTACAACCAGCCACCAGGATGTTGCACAGAGTAAATAGCACATATAAGAGAGAGGAAAGGGTTTAAGTATCTTTAGGTGGAAAGGCATGCTGTTTAGACTGGGGAGGCTTAATATGCAATGTGTGTTCGCAGATAGTTATCCTTAATGCATGTCCAAATAGCATATGTTGAATTCCTGTTGAATTTGTACTTGAAAGCATCCCGGAGAGCATGGGAACTCAGCTACAGACCTCTTCCAAGCATAGATACTGGAATCTGAAGAAGGTGCAGAGACACCAAGCCTTATTTCCACTGGCATCCCCCTCTCTAGAAATTATCTCTTCTGGATGCTTTCAGCCAGGCCTGACCATGCCTCCCTCAATCCTAACTCCACACTCCGTCTCCCACTCCTTATCATCCACTCTCCTTTTTATCTGGGTTTGTGAAAGCTTATTATTTGTCTTATCTCATGTAACTGTGGATGCTCATCTTGTTACACCAAGGACTACTGTTCACGCACAGTGGTGGTATCTGCACATGTGTGGGACATGGCAAAACAAGCAGACATACAGCAGCTGCAAGCTGTCTGTTTGGGAAGAGCTTCAGCAAAGGCATGGCACGCATGGGAAAGCTTCACCTTCTTATTGCCCATGGAAATGCCAACCCAGATTCCCACAGCTTAAATTCTCATGGCTTTGATCTGACCATCTCCTGTTAGTTGGCTGTAGGCATTCAGAAAAGTCTGTGAAATAAGTGGTGCTTAGGTCAAGGGACACCATGGATTACGGTGTGGGGATCTTAGGCAATTCAGCCTTAGCGTGTCAAACTAACAGCAATTCTTTATACTTTTGATCCAATTACGAGACATTTCACGTCACGAGTTTTCTATTGCAACCTGCCTTGTGAAAGCCACACACCCTAAAGGAACAAGTTGCCAGAGGCACACAGAAAGACCAGACTCTTCTCTAGGTGAGTGGACAGATCTGGTTCTCTGTCACACACACATAAAGGCCTACTGAGCTAATGTTCATCCACAGACAAACAGCTACAGGAAACATGGCAAATCTTATCAACTCGAATCTGTCTCCCTGTCCAGATGCAAGGCAGAAATATCCTAAATAGCTACCAATCTGCTCAGTGGAAGCTCAGTTCTTCCCTGACCTCATCATAACCTGACATTAGAGGGGTACTCTCCTTTGCTTAAACCATCATCTTGCCCTTATGCAGCACTAGTCCCAAACAGCAGCAGCTATCCATACATTTATTCGCTTGACAGTCACGGTCAGACCCTCTTGTACCTGGCTCGACAGGTATAGCAACAAGGATGAAGCCAATTGCTGGCAGGGTACCAGTGCTCCTCCAGGGCCACAGTCACAGCCTATGTGGCCTGTCTGATTACTTTTCTTTACTCTGCTGTCTGGGCACCCACATTTCCAGATGGAGAGCTAGGAAGCAACGCTCCTGTGGGCAAGCTGACGCTGACGCAGCAGAACCTTTCTGTCTCCCTGTGAAGTGTCTGACGTTGGCCGTTGCCTAATGTGGCCTCCCAGGCTAGAGAGCAATTTGTACAAAATGAGTTTGCTCTCTCTGGACAAATAATGTTTTGTCAGTCACAGGTCACTTCATACCCAACTTCTTAGGGGGCTCCACTGTTGTTGCCCCATGAGAGTGTGTTTTAGATACAGGTGTTTTGGCTGCTGGATCTCAGATAACCAATTCTGAACATGTAAAGGGAGCCGCCCTCTGGAAGTTGGGCAGTCACTTGTGAACAGGTCTGGGGCAGGGGATGTTCCCCCACAGCTGAACTCTGGTCCACAGGATCTGCTTTGAGACTGTACACCCCAGTATTTTGTGTGGAACTGAGCACCCCTCACTCCAACAAACTCTGCTGGGGGAATAGAGAAGGGCAAAGGGACTGCGCAGCTCAATGCAAATGCCAGCTCCTTCTGCAGTGTAAGCAAATATATTTTTCTTTCCCTGGATATTGTATTCATGTACATTACCAAGAGGCACATTCTAACCCATAAGTATTTAACACAGGCTTATTCTATCCTCAAGGAATAAAAATCTGTCTTGATTTTCCATCGGTGGCAAAATTCCCATGGGATTGTCTGGGCATGATGCCTTTGCCCACCATATGTGTAATCTTTGCTGCTGTTTTATCCATAGAACTGTTTTAAAGCATTAAAATGGGAAAGGCATTTGCCAGGTGTTTTATCAGTATCTGCTTATCTCTTTCTGGGCCTCTGGAAAAGCAGGCTTGAGTCCTTGCAGTAGCAGATCACCAACTCTAATCACGATACGGATCACATTTTAACCCATATGCTTTCTGACAAGCTTCTTTCCCTTTCACCCACATTTCAAGCATATCCCCATTCAATCTTGCCTGTAGCATCCACAAGAGAACTGCACATGTCAATTCTCTGCAAATGTAAAGGATCTATTTTTAGAGGTCTTTAAGATGACAAGAAATGATGACCTCAGAAAACTGTGAATCACAAACTCCCTATTCCATCTTTCTTGCCTGCTCTCTCTCCATGAAAGCGAACCACTACCATCTGGCCAACTTACTCCAGAGTCACCACCAGGTCAGAGCTGCATTTTGAGTACCTCTGCACCTTGGTATATTCCCAAAGCTCTTGTCAATGTCAACCCCACAAGGTCCAATTTGCATTCCTCTGTGCCACCAGTCTCTGTGACTCTGTGAAGCACGAGGAGGGGATGTGATGACTCACCCAGCATCGGGATGCCCCCTGCCAACGGGTTGTTTGTTTGAGTGATTGTATTGTTGAAGTCCCGTTGCCACACTTGTAACTATCCTTTTTTTTTTTTTTTTTTTTTATGACAACCAGAAGTTCAGTTTTATAAACAGATGCTGTTGTGGGCCTCTATTACTCAGCTGGATCAGCGTCAGTCGTTTTTCCAAGCTGCGGTCTCTGTCCTGCACACTGAGTCAGAGGCAGCCCTGCACAGATTTCTTTGAATCGCTGGTTTCCACCCAGCGACTCTTAACTCCCTGCCAACAAAGCAGGGCGTAGCTCATTATTTTTTTTTTTTTTCTCCCTGTCTTTAAAGGCAGACTGATTCATAGTAACTCCTTTAAAACAGAGTGGAAAGACACCACCCTCCCGCACCACTGGAGGAAACTTAAACCACCACCAGGTCACTCCCCCTCACTACAGCTCCGCGCGCCAGGACATCAGCACTGCAGTTCAGCCCGCTCCTTCTCCCGCAGGTGTCAGGACCAGCCCCAGCCCACGGTAAGAGCCGCTCTCAAAAATACTTAGCAACTTTCCTCCCTCACTGGTGGCTGCTTCTCTCACCCAGCAGCTCCAGCCTGCTTTTCTTCCCTGCTCCGCCACTTCTCTTCAACTTGGCACACGAGCTGGCTACAGGATGCATCTTAATCTTCCAGCTCTTGCTTTGAATTCCAGCTGTGCTACGGAGCAAAAACAACACTGCAAGGGACCTCGGTTGCAACCGTAGAGCGCTGGTATCACTTGCAATGTTATTTTTGCCTCCAGGGCATGTGCAGCCAGGGCGCAGGCACGGGGAGCCCAACCTGTACCAGCCCCAGCGTAGGAGCTGCCGTTCGCTTTTGAAGTAGCATTGTTTACAAACGTGCGAAAACGCCTGCTTGAAATTAGGGCTGCTGGTTCAGCATTTCTTGCTCTCGTACACATTCTCCTGCATGTCTCTCTCCCCTCCATCTGTAGTTTGCAAAGTTTTCATTTAAAAAAAAAGCAGTCATACTAATTTAAGTCTGAGAGGCCCCAAAGGTGCAGACTTTGGGGTACAATGGGGAGGACCTATCTTTTTCTGTTGGGGTCCCAGCTCCTGAGGCTGAAGCCAAGCCCCAGTACTTAAACAAAGCCACACGATGGGTAGAAATACATGCTATTCATTGACAGCATAAACCCTGGAGTGAGAAGGACTGAGAGGCAAACTGAGGAAGCGGGTGGAACTGCTTAGAGCACCACAAACTTCATAATGGGGTGTGGTAGGGGGAGGCATTGATGGCAAGTATCGTACTGCAGAGACTGGCAATTTTCCCTATTCACCTGCCTTTTCCCATGGAACCACCACCTCCCTTCTCTTCTTCGCTAGTTTTCTCACTTCATCTGTCTGCTATGGTTTGTATCTTGTGGTCAAATCTGAACTATTTTTGAGGTCTGAGAAAGGGAGTGCAGCAAAGCCGGTTTGTTGGCAGCAGTCTTTGGTTCCTGTTGCAGGAACCCAGCCCGCCTCTGCACAGTTTCATGGGTCTGAAAAAGACTGAAACAGTATTTAGCCCAGTCTGGCCAGCAATGTCAGGGGTTCAGGGGCTCAGGTTAGTGCTGTGGACAGTTACTATATGCATGGCCAAGAAGCTGAGCTGACCTTAACCTTGTGGCAGAAGGATGGATTTTGTGAATTTTGAGGTCCCCTCTGGCCCTACTGATTGCGGCTTGGTCATGTAGGGGTGCCTCCTGCCTGAGAAATAGATGTGTTCGAGTGATAGGGAAGCAAGTGGTTCCAGGGCAGCTGGCAACCAGTCTGGATAGAAAGCATTTGTGGAAGTTCTCATTTACCACTATTAATAATGAAATCAGTTTGCAAAAAAAAAAAAAAGTAATAAAATTAAAAAAAAAAAAAAAGAATGTTGTGACCACAGAGCAACTTTCAGTCAAAAACACTGAATTCCTCAATGCACCTCTGAGTGCAGATTTGCCCAAGAACTGCCTACTTGACATTTCTGGATGGAGTGGGATTCTTTTCTGAGCAAATACACAAGAGGGAGCTGGGCATGAAGAGTGTGAAAACTTGGAGCCCATTAGCTATTGTTCCTGTGATAACAGGGATTTAAGTCAGACAAATGCTGCCACCCAGCCTACCTCACACAGCTGCCAAACCTCGGGACTGTGTGCACTGAGAGAGTGCAGGCTTAAAGGCAGTTTATTTCTATTTGCTCCCTTGGGGATCAGCACAGGAAAAGGGGCAAAACTGAGGTATCTTGTTATCACTAACACTGCAGTGCGTGGAAGCACACCCAGACATGCAGCTCCTTCACCACAGCCACACGAGGAGTTCCTCCCAGTAGGCTCCTATGGCAGCTCCCCTGAGCTATGACTCACCACTCAAACACGTGGCACGCAAGTCTGAGCCATTCATCCAGGCTACCCTGGTGTGAGAGCTAGGCATCTAGGCATCTCCGCTGGACACTTGTCTACCTCAGGATGGCATCTGAAAGACATGGAGTCGAGCTACACCCAAAGCCATATTAATTAAGAGGAGTCCTGGGATTCTATGTAGAAATATCTGTTTTTGGAGTGGGTGCCTCAGAGCTGCAGAGTTGCTAGTGGTCCTTAGGACCCTGCTGAGGACAGAGAGACCTGGGTTTGGAAAACCAGCCCTGCTGGCCTAGCCAGTGGTCGTTGAATATTGCAGTGTGCAAGCAATACAAGTGTTTGCAGGAATTACTGTTTGGTGGCCTGGGGTAGAGCAGAGGTTGTATTTTGAAAGCATTCTGGGAGATCTGCTGATAATAGCCAGCATTTTTTTAGTAAAAGACCCACCTGGAGGCCTTCTTTATGAGACAGGGGATGATTTGTTGCAAGCACCAATCCTTCTCTCTATTCATCACCCACCCAGCTGCGAGGCTGGCACATCGTACTCAGCCTGTGCCTGAGTCTCCTCAGAGCAAAAGTGAGAGGCATGGCAGGGTATAGCCTCCTTCCTTAGCCCTGTCTGTTCCCACAGGGCTTCACAGGCCCCATCAAACCCACGCGGCAGCCACAACACCCCTTCCACAGCACATTTCCACTTGCTCGCCCCTCCCAGTTTCCTTTGGCTGCTGGATGGGTGCTCTCTTCATTGAGCACTACACCTGATGTCAAACAGGGAGGCATCTGATACTGGGCTAGGATTTTCCCTCAGATATTCAAATGCCTTACAAGGCAAGAAATATCACTACTAGACCTGTTTGATCTCAATGAGTTCCTATGCCTGTACCCTTCAATATGGAGGTGACAGCACTGTCACCCAACACAAAACAGGGCAGGCTGCAGGGTGTGGCACTCATTTTTTTTTTCTTACTATTTTCCGTCTGCTGAGGCAAAGCAGCATACTCAGAAAAGGAGGCTCTTCTCCATGGCCCTGACAGGGCTGATAACTAACGGGTAGCCACAGTGCTGTAATACTGGCCCTGAATAAATGTGCTGAAGCACCAGCTCAAATGGAGCTATACAGATCCTCTGCTAGAGCCAGTTCTCACCCAGTCATGCCACAGCATGCCACAGGGTCCAGCAGCAGTTCCCCATATAAATTGCCCAGAGGGAAATCTAGAGTCCCTCCTTTCTTAATCTGCTCTCTACTGTTACACTGCAGGGAGAGCAGTAGAGCTACACATCTTGGGACTGCCATCAGGGGCATGATTACTTCAAACCCTGTTGGGAAAGTTTTGGAAAGTACTCCCTTAGAACAGCTGCCCAATAAACTAAAGAAACCCTGGCCAAATTTGCAGTTCCATGTGCCTTCCTCCTCCTGAACTGATTACAGCAAGGCAGAGAGTACGTGGAAGCTGCCCTCTGAATAAGACCAAACTTAGCCTATGCTTTGTCATGGTAGGGAGGGACTGGTTAGAACAACTCAGCTCCAGAACCCAGGTTGCCCAAGGGGGTGACCCGCTTGCCAAGCTCATAATTAAGATCTATCCCCTTTCTCCTGTGAAAAACAGTCTGTACTGCAGGCATGGGGAGACACCCACAAATGAGAGGCCAAGGACAGATCTTGGCCTGGGTCATCCCCAGCCACGCAAAGCAATGCTATGAACATTGGAGTGGCTAATGACAGGTGAGCAGTGACTCACGCTGAAGACTTAGCTTTTGTGTGGGCCCACCTGGCAATACCTTTGGATTAGAGGAAATCTGAGGTGAGGACCTTTGCTGTACTTTTGCCCTCAAAGGGCAGAGTCTGCTCAAGGAGGGGAGTTGTGAAAGCAACTGCCACGACTGGGTCCAGTGTCCACATTCTTTTCATTCCAGAGACATATCTCCCCTAGGGGCCCCAGCAAGCCTCCAGAAAGGACAAGTGAGAGTCATAGGAGCAAGATGGGAAAGTCATAAAATGCTCAGAGATGGGAGCAGACTGGTCAGAGGTTTACTGAAGACCAGCTGCAGTAACATGGACCACTGCTGAAGGAAAGCTGGTCTCAGACAGGCATAGCCACCAGTCATGCCAGCTCAGGCAGCTGAGCCAACCTGCCTGCTAGCTGGTCTCCAGTGGCTGCAGCCGGGCCAGCATGGTGTGCCCCAGCAAGGGGTATTCTTGATGCCTTGTGAAAAGCCATTTTTGCATATAGCATGAGCTAGTTACACCATTCTGCCAGCCCATACTAATCACAGATGTAAGAAACTCTCTTGAAGCCAGATGGGGTGTTTTACCCCACAACCATCTTTCTTCTGCCCTGCACAAAGCATCAACCATCTCCAGACTGCACAGCACCCTCTTGCTTCTCCTTTATACTCACACTCCTGTGTCCCTGACCACTACTTGTACACTGTGGGATGAAAAAAGGAGCTATCACAATTTTGCAATTTAATCCTGCACAGTCTTTTCCAAGCTGGTTTACAGGAACAAGGACACCTTGAAGGCAGACTGACCCAAAAGCTCAGATGCTTTAGATCCATAAGCCGCATTGACCTCAGTCTCTCTTAGGCTTTACTACCATGATCACAGGTTTTGCAGTTTTGAGGGACAGACACGCTGATAAAGAGATACTTCTTTTTCAGAGTTACTCTCCCTTGGAGAGAAAAAAGGGAAGATCTTTACAAAACTGCCTATGTAAATCAGAGAATTGCAGTTTTAATTTAAAAAATGCAGACAAAAGCACAGCTGATGTGGGCTCCACAGACCTTCCACCTCTATCTAAAAGCTGTTACAAGGAGAAAAAGCAAGCAGTCCCACCAAAAATGATCTGTGCGCTTTTGCTCACACCACACTGTAACACTGTGCAGATAGTTTCTCCCACATGGACACTGTCATTGTCAGAGTTGCACAGACAGATACGCACACCCATAAGGAAGCCATGCATGAGCATGCACGCAGACACACACACGCATGGTTCAGCTCTGCTCACAGGGAAGCCACAGATGCACGCTCCCTTTCGCAGAGGGAACCACACAGAGCTGCAGACCCATACCCCTACATACACCATGTCATCACCCAGACTGTTGGTCCTCCCATAAACATTTCTCACATATCTTGGCATCTTGTCTGAACCCCTGCAAGTCCCAGCAACTCCTGCATCTAATTAACACACCCAGGGACCTTCCAAGGCACTAAGAGTTGAGGGCACTCTCCATCACATCTCCAATACTTCTGTCCTTCCATTAGCTCTGAGGTCCCCTTCCTCACTCCTCCCTCTTACTTGCTGCTCTGCAGTCCCAGCCCTTCCTTGGTGTGTCTAGTGTGAGGAGTGACAGTGTCTTCCTCCAGCAGCAGCTGCTGGCTGCCTGCCAAGCCCCAGGCAGTCATCTCTTCCCCTTCCTACTACCAAGCAAGCTTTGGAGTTTCAGTTGATGTTGTCACATGTCTGAGTGCTTGAGGGTGGTTTCTTCTGGAGAAAATGCCAATTTCTCGCTGTCTGCCCTGGGAACTCTGATATTTCCCCACTCTCCTATGAATCATGAGCATGAGAGCTGGAAAAGCCTTGCTTGTCATCTTTTGTGACTCCCCCTTGGATCTCTCAGCAAGTGGAGGTTTCTTATCAAAGGTAGATTCTTCAGAACTTTGTCTGGTCCCACAAAAAATGATTCATATGCTGGGGTTTTACCACTCCCCTGGGAAGGTGATTCCCCTTGGAGACCATACCACCAAGAAAAGCTTCCCAAGAACCAGACAAAATCTTCCATTTACTTAAGCTTATTTTCAGTTGTAGTCCTTCAGGCTGCTCTACACTTTCCGTTTGGTTGACATTCATCTGCTGCTTTTACGGCCTCACTGTATCCCATGTGGTCACCACAGCCACCACCCACGCATGCACAAAATCTCACTGTCATAAATGAGAGGCTCCAAAGGCCTCTGTGTGCTCACACACACCTCCTGCCCAACCCTTTTCCCACATACGTGAAATCTCTTTCCAGAGGCACCAACCTACTCATTCATGTACTCATCCACATATCTATAAAAAGTACCTGATTTGTAAATTGAGTCAGTCTAGTCTGTCAAAACCAAGTTGTCAACAGCAGTGCTGGCATACAGTGGTTTATAAAAGCCCAGAGTCAGCAAGGACTCTGGATTCAGCTGGCTGTAAAGCAAGAAACATAGCAAAGAGTGAAAGCAAAAAGATCCTCTCCTGTGATTTTTTAATGTTGTTGTGAGCTTTCTAGTAATAAAGCGATGGGTCCAAAGTCACCATGCCACAAAAATATCACAGAGATCTTCACATCTTTTCATCCTGCCAAATGATCATGGGCACGATAAGGACTCATGCTCGTATTGCACACAATGACAAGGCGTGTAGTTGTAGCAGGGCTAAGATGCTGTCAGGGTTTCAGCTCAGTCAAAAGGCAGATCTACAAATTCTGCAGAAGGCTTTATCGCACCCTGAGGTTTCCCTTACTGGTGGCATCATGACAGCATTGCTATTTATAGGTTGGCTTTACACTGAGGAATGCACCAGTGACAGAGATGGCAGTTTGTAGTTGTCAAACATTATCAGTTTTTATTTTCTGTCTCATCCTCTCCTCTTTTCCCTTTGCTTTTCAAGTGACCTCAGCCCCAATTCAAGCCACCAGTATTCCTAGTGTGACTCTGTGCCACCTCAGGCAGTGGCCAGGTTCATGTGCTGTCTCTAAATATTGGACTTCCTACTGTCACCGTCAGAGACAGCAAACTGAGTGAGATAGACCACTGGCCTGACTTACTACTGTAGTCTTTATATTCTATGGTGGCATCTGGGAAAGGCAGAATTTCTTTCATATCCATTGCTTTCAATCTATGGAGATTTTTGTTGACATTCTGGCCAAAAGTATTTGCATATTCCCTGAAATGCCATCTTTCCCTCGATGAGAAATTGAAAACCCAAGGGACTTCAGCCGAAAAAACAAGTTTTAGAGAAGCCAGAGGTCACTGTGGTGTTCATTGGTATTGCCATTTAGATGTCATCTGCTCCCCAAAAACGATAGGTTGCTGTAGGCTGTTGGCTGAGTTCTCCCCTCAGTCAGCATCTCTCACAGTATGCTTCACGAACTGACTCCGGGAGAGATAGTCTCAAGAGGAACCTCAGTTCAGAGAGGGGAAAAGGAATAGAAGTCAGATGAGCTGCATCCTTTAGGAACACTTCAGGTCTGAAATACTTCAGATTTAGTTGAATGCTCTGATTTTTCACCCCAAACAACTCAATCATTCCTGCAGAAACATCCTGTACATTTCCCCTCTAATCCTTTCACTGCAGTGCACTTTCTGCCAGAAGCAAAGGACCACTGCCTAATCTACCTTACCCTCTAGAGTAACCCATTCCCTGTATTTGAGGTCTTTGTCATATCTCTGAGTGGCACTTTGCATTCCATCCTGATGCTTTGCTAAGCAGCAAATCAAGGGCAAGGACTCACTTATCTAGATTGCACTCCAGATAGAAAGATCCAAAACACTTAAGTAGACAAAGGGGCGATATGGGTGGCTACACTTTGCCTGCGAGAAGACTTTGTCTTAGTTTTTAATGGATAATGCTTGCCTGCTTGAACTTGAACATAGCAGCAGAGCTATGTGTTGTTTCCCCAATATGTGTACTCCTGCATGGTCAGGGAAATAGGCTCTACGCAGATGAGTCTGCCATACTTATCCGTAGGCTTTTTTTGTGCTGAAGGCTGCTATGGTGATTGTTATTCATGGTTACTGTTGGTGTGGCTTGTTATTTCTCCTCATCCATCATTCTAGGAAAAGGAAGCTCAGTTCTCTGTCATCGGTGTAAGATCTTCTCTTGACTCACACAGGCTGTTCAGCAGGTGCATGACCTTTACTCGTTCTGCCACACCAGCCTGTCCTACCTCAGTAGTGATTCTTCTCTCATGTCTCAGCTCTGTTTTTCTTGGCTTAGCTGGGGTCTCTCCTCTGTGAGGCATGCCAGGAGGCTCAATGCAGGATTCACAACCTGGTGGTTTGACTGATTCTTGAGAATCTTAGAATAGTCTGGGTTGGAATGGACCTTAAAGACCATCTAGTTCCAACCCCCCTACCATGGGCAGGGACACCTCCCACTAACTAGATCAGGCTGCTCAAAGCCCTATTCAACCTGGTCTTGAACACTTCCATGAAGGGGGCATTCACAGCTTCTCTGGGCAACCTGTTCCAGTGTCTCTCCACCCTCACAGTAAAGAATTTCTTTCTAATATCTAATCTAAATCTACCCTCTTTCAGTTTGAAACCATTATCCCTCATCCTATCACTACACTCCCTGACAAATAGTCCCTCCTCATCTTTCCTGTAGGCCCCCTTTAAGTACTAGAAAGCTGCTGTAAGGTCTCCCCGGAGCCGTCTCTTCTCCAGGCTGAACAACCCCAACTCTCTCAGACTGTCCTCATAGGGGAGGTGCTCCACACCTCTGATCATCTTTGTGATCCTCGTCTGGACTCCCTTGAGCGGGTTCGTGTCCTTCTTATGCTGGGGGCCCTAAAGCTGAACACACTCGGAGTTAAATAATTGTGTGTGTGTCCTGAACACTTTGAAGGGTTAAATAATTGTGGGTTTGAGAGCTTTAGGGTGAGTCAGTGGAAAACACTGGCAGCTTTAGGAAGGCTAAGACTGAGTCATAGCCCAAGAAGAGCCCAAGGAGTGCCAAATGCAGCTGCAGTTTAGGCAGGGGAATGGGAGAAAAGACATTTGCATGCAACTGTGTCCCATTGCTCCAGCAATGTGACCCCACCCTGTAGCGGAGAAAGATGTCTCACACTTAACAAATGGAAAGAGTATCCTCTCAGTCACCAACGCTCTGCCAACTTCTCTGTCTAATGAGAGGAAAAGTCTATGCTGTAACTTCAGAGATGAAGGTGACTCTTATCTCAATGCTGTTGGTTCACCCACTGCTCCTTTGGGATTGTTCTCTAGTGTTTTCTTTAAAAGGCCGAAAGAGATGAAGGAAGGGAAAAGTGAATGAATAGAGAGGGAGGCTTGTGCTTTAACTCACAAAGAATCAAAACTAAGCTGTGAGCACATACCCTCGGGGGAGTTTGCATTTGATAGAGTGTGTATTCAGGGAGAGGTGCTGACGTTCTCAGGAAGTAGGTGCACTGAAAGCACCTGAACTAACAGTGCTCTCAAGCCGTGCGAGAGCAGGTCAGAAAAAAAATTAAAAGATAATAAAATAACAGAATTGAATAAAAGATTTGGGCTTTTTCTTAGCATATGGTCAAAGTTCTGAGTGTGGGGTATTTTTTTTCACATTGAAAAGTAACATTTATCCCTCATTTTAATTTCTGAATGCAAACAGAAAATGCATTTAAAAGGACTATTCTAGTCCTTTAGGGTGTCATGAAAGTAGGTTTTCTAGTCTTTCAACTACAGGGTTTTTTGAAGGTCCTCAGAAACAGTCAGAAAAAAAAGCCTGCTGAATTACTTTTTAAAGAGGCCATGGAAAAATACGTTCATCTAAGAAAAAAGATTACCCATTATTCAATAAAGCCAAATTTCAGAGCAGACAGATTTGCCACAATTTGGTATATGTCCACCAATATACTGTGGTGGCAAGTGTACTCATTACAGTGTGTGTAAGAACCAAAGTAATCAGTAAAAAGGATGACAGGTATTCAAAGGGATGGGAAGATTTGACTCAGGCTCTAATCAAGGCACCAGATACATAACCTAGGCATGGCAACAGCAATGTTTTCTCAGGTCAAGGTACAGTGGTGATACCCATATCAGTTGTTATCCAACATTTTGAAACCGTCGCTCCTTTTGTGGTCAATGGAAAGAAGGGGTTTAACAGCCAGGCCAGGTGTGTTCATGTGGTAGCCTGCACATAGTATTGAGAATATGGATTTTTAGCAATGCTGAATGCAAAAATGACTGTCACTACAGTCAGAGAGGAACTTCTAAGAAGGCTGTACTTTCTCCAAGACCATCACTAAGGCAGATACTGTGATAAGAAAGGGCACAGTGACCAGGTCATTAAGGTAAATCAAACCCTAGATCATGAAGAGCTTCTTAGGACACCTCAAAGCAGACAAGCAAGCCCAGCCTGTGTTCAGCAAGCCAGGAATAAACAATTCCTTCCTCCAGGGGAAGGAAACCTCACAGTGAACAAGTTATTGCTGAGAAGATAGGAGCAGTCACCAAACCTTATCTGTCATTCTAAGGAATGAACCCATTCGGGTGGGAGGAGTGACCTAACAGAGCTGGTTCCCTGAGATCCTGAACTCAAGGAGTTACTGCTGGTCATCAGCTAATGCTGAACCAGACAAAAAGCCACTAATGGAGAAGTCTGCCAGCCACTGTGGTTTGGAAAACTGTATCCAAAACAGTGCAAGGAATAGCTGCAGCACTTTACAGGAATATGCTCCCACACACAACCACAATGAAACAAAAGACAGGAGTAGAGAAGGTGGAGTCATTGAGTAGAAAAAGCCACATTTAAGGGACTTCACAAAGCCTTTTGTTACAGTTTGTGTGAAAGACATCATAAAGTATAATTGTGCGGTTCCATGACAATGTTACCACACCCTGTACAAAAAGTTGACAGCATCAAACCTTACCTGAGTCAGCTGGACCAAAATAACTTGACAGCCAACATTAATCACATACCCGATACTGCTCTTCAGCACTACCAAGAGAAAAAGCAACACAGCCCTGTAAAACTTTCTAGGAAGCAGCCTTTCACTGGCCACAGAGTGGACCCAGTAAACTCTTCAGCTTGATTTCTGTGACTGTACTTCATGATTACTAATAAATGCCTGGAAGGAGGGGAACTAATGCTCATTGATTTTCTGTAGATTGTCTGCACTCACTCTCACAGCTTAGATTTGTTCCTTGTATTTTGTGTTTTCAGTGAAGTCAGCAGCCTTGATGAACAGTGTCATGAGAGCTATCTAAAGCACATACCCTCCCTTCCCAATTATATCTTCATCAGTGACAGAGAATCTTACAAAAAGTAAAAGCTTGCAGGGTATAGAGGCAAAAAAAACTAAACCCAAAACAAACCAAAGAGGAATTTACATTACAAGTGAATCTTATTGCAGTAATAAAGTGATTGACATGCCTCAAGTTTTAAAAGGGAAACAGGCAGTTTTCACTGCAAACTTAAGCATCTTCTTCTGCCCCACAACACCGCAATGATATTTCTGTTCTGGTTATTCTCTTCTTCACATAATGGAGCATGCCACTGAGAAAGGGTAGCCCCTCAGTCCACTCTCCAACGCTTTTCAATACCTGATGCATCCAGGGACACACAGTTCTCCACCCCACGCCACCTGTTGTGTCCCAGACCAGCTGGAGAAGGCTGTGCCATGCGAAGGAAAGAGAGAATAGGAAAGGAAAACCTTTCCTGACCTCTGTGAATCCTGTGGGCAAAAACTCCTCTTCCTGGAGTGTAGGCCAGCAGTATGTCATTTTTACTTTACATAACCACACACCAATTTAAGCAACCTGTGTATATACTCAGGCTATTTTTAAAATGCCCCCAAGCTAACTACCCCTGCTCTAGATCTCCTCCCAAACTGGTTCCTTTACCTCCAGGCTTTCTTTAATCTCTTGAGCAACTCCCTTTTGACAAAGATTTTGACAAAGGTTTTAGTAATGGGTTTTTTGTGACTACATGCTTCCAGAACAGATTTAAGATCAATCTGTTTTCTCTCATGTAAATAAACGTATAGTAATGCTATCTCTTGATTCAGCCCTTTCGT
Source organism: Baryphthengus martii (assembly GCA_013396935.1). Taxonomy (NCBI): domain Eukaryota; kingdom Metazoa; phylum Chordata; class Aves; order Coraciiformes; family Momotidae; genus Baryphthengus; species Baryphthengus martii. The sequence continues at coordinate 516,580 of VWZK01002274.1, read as the reverse complement.
TCACCTCCCCCCTCTGTTTTTGTTCTCCTCCAGAGCTCTCTGTGTCGGTGACACCACCTAGAAGGGACCCAAGATGTTGGTGCTATTGGCTGGTATCTTTGTGGTTCACATCGCCACTGTCATCATGCTCTTTGTCTCCACCATTTCCAACGTAAGTAGAGACCACCACCATGGATGAGACATGGCTATTGAGTTTTTCAGCAGCAGCCAGCCCTTTATAACGCTGGCAGGGGTCAGGTGGGTGAGTGCTCAGGTCGAGAGATGAGAGGCTGCTGAGTAAATATGAAGCAGTGATGGGTATGCTCAGGGAGCAGAAAGGCAGCCAGGGTGGTACTGGAGTCAACCTCTACTTGCCGACCTCACTGCCAAATCCCAGAGCCAGCAGTACTTCACCACTCTTCATACAAGAGAGCGCAACAAGGAGCAGGGGAGATCAGCAGGTGACAGCTCTAAAGCGCTATTTATCATCCCATCTGGCCGGCAGGCTATTACGCAACCGGGCGCTCTCCCATGCTTGCCTATGCTGACGGCAGCAGGCCGCTGGCAGGGGCTCGGGCGTTCGCCGCAAGCGCACCTCTCGGCACTGCTCCCGAAGGACAGCCCCAGCGGAGCGGGGCAGCCAGGAGGCCCGNGCACCGGGGGAGGGAGAGGATGATCCGAGCGATTTCCCCCCCGTCGCAGGAACAGACTTCCCCGGTGTTTTGTCCGGACCAAATGCCTCCAGGCTTTTGGAAGCCTGCATCTTCTCCTACCCAATTCGGCTGGTCATCTGCTGCCGACACATGCTGACTTTCAGCTGTCTGTCTCCTGGCACTTGGGCTGCTCTTGCTCTTCTTGTGGTTTAGTCTGACAACCGGCCAGAAGAGTAAGGAAGCCTCTCTCCTGCCTTAACGCAACTGTTTCATCCTGTTTCAGGTTTGGATGGTGGCTTCTTCCACTTTAGGACCAATCTCATCGGGACTGTGGCTACTGTGCAACAACACCTGTGAGCAGCTGCCAGTCAACAGTGATGAAGAGGGTAAGTTACGTATGCATTTTCACTGTGGTGATGAATGCAGGACCTTGGTACACAATGCCAAGGCTGGTATTCAGCCTTCTCAAATTTATACCTTGTGTGTTTACAGCTTCCCTCAAAGCCGTGCAAGCCTTTATGATCCTCTCAATCATTTTCTCCGTCATTGCCCTTGTCATGTTCATTGTCCAACTCTTCACCCTGGAGAAAGGCAAACGTTTCTACATTACTGGAGCCTTCATGCTGGTTTGCTGTAAGTATGCACGCCTTGTGATGACTTTGAATGCATCTCACTGCCTGTGTAAGTAGCCACACATCTGCCATACATGGCCATCAGAGGAGGCTGTCAGCCAGCTGGATGTTTCTGGCGGCCCAGTCTTTGTAATAAAACAAAGCACTGAGGAATTGGGAAATGTTTGGTTTGTTTGGGTTTTTTTTACTGTATATAATGAAAATATTTTCAGATTTTCATTAGAAAAGCCCAGTGGGTTTTGCAAAATACCTTTGAAAGACAAGAAAAAGGATTCAAGTATTTTGAGGGGCAGGGGAGTAAACAGCTACTGCTCATGGGAACACAAAGCCATGTGCAGATCTTATTAGTGATTTCTTCCTAACAGAGGTTTATTCCCCATGGCACTCACTAAACAAGCCCTAAGCGTCTTATGTCATCACATCTACAAGAGAAATCCTCCATAAATAAGCCTAATGGGCAGCAGCCCTTCTCTCATATGGCACAAGATGTGTATTACAATCTCAAGGGGCAATGGTACTTGAGAAGTTCTGCAGCAGTGCTGGTTTCTATGCGCTTTCCAATTCTATTTCTTTTCTCCCTTCCTTCCCACAGGGATGTGCATTCTGATTGGAGTCTCCATTTACACAGCTCGGTTCACAGGCAAGATGGCAGAGTTCACACGTCCTCACCATGGTTACTGCTTCATATTGGCCTGGATCTGCTTTTGCTTCAGTTTCATCATTGGCATCCTCTACCTTGTTCTTAGGAAAAAATAAGGCTAATGGGAGTCCAGGGGAGAGGGTTGGCTACTGGGAATGGGAAAGAATTGCTCTGCTGAGAGAACTGTTGGGCCAATAGACAGAAACAGCCACCATCGTAACCACTGCCACCACCACAGAAAAATCACTAACAAAGCTAGAATCTTCAGAAACTCCTTCACCAAAGAGAGGGAGAAACAGCTCCAACTGATCTAGCACTCCTAGGGCTGTTGCGCCAGAAATCTGCAAGTGACCCAGACAGCTCTTCTCCTCTTCTGCAAAGTCATGTCATATCTTCACAAAGCTTCAAGCTCAGCAGTGATGATTGAAGGGCACTATAAAAACAAGGGCTACATCTTTTTCCTTCCCAGAGCCCTTCTCATTTTCCTTTCAGTGTGCCTTGTGGGTTGGGCAGTGAGGCGTATGACGCTTTTTTTGTCCATTGAAACAAATGGGATGGGCCTTTTGTTACATTTTTATATATATATACATATGCACATATGTGAAAGTTAAAGACAGTAAACTGAGAAGCAACCCAACAGAAATCGGATTAAATTCATATTAAAATGTCTACAGAAACAAGGCAGCAATTTTTTTTTGCTGTTCTGTTTACTATTTGACATTCCCATGGTTGAATCAGATACAGGTAGGAAGGGCAAATAGACAGGCGTGGATGAGAGAGAGAGAGGGAGAGAGAAAGTGTGGGGGTGAAGATACACAGGGATTCCTAATTACAGAGGATGCAGTTGCTCAATGATGCACATGCAGGGAGGGATCATCTGGGTGTGTGTCTGCACTAAAACCTGTTCTGTTCCAGAACATGGTAGCAGGACTGCAACATCGCAGATCTTTACTGAGACAAGTCCTTATCTGCAGGCAGGGCTTTTTTTTCCCACATCATCACGCAGTACATGGTATTAATTGAGAGCCCCACCTTGTGACACAGCTCATCTCAAAGGCAGATGATACCAGTTAACAGGGGAAATGCATTCCCTAACAAGAGATTAGGAGAGATGAATCAGGCTTGTGAGTTCTGCTCCTTAGGGCTGCACAAACTTCAGCCAGTTACTTAACCTGGTGCTTTTCTTTCTGCCAAATTCTTCCATAAAACTATACCTACCTCCCAGGGTTGCTGAGAGATTTCGAGTCCACTCTGTAATACAAGGGCCCTATGTGAAAGGCCGACATGGCAAAATAAAGCATTGGCACTGCTGCAACCCACAAATTTCTGTCAGTTTGAAGAATCTCAGTCACAAGTGGCCTTTGTAAGGGACAAGAGGTCAAAACTTCTGTGACTCCATCCCCAACTAAAAGGCAGGGAGTATAAAAATACATGCAGGTGCAGATTGTGCATGGATGCTATTTACTTCTCTCTCTTTTTCTCTCTGTTACATTTTCTTCTTATGTAGACTATCAGTTTGGTGGATATATTCTAGTACTGTATGTTGCTGTTTCATTAACAAAGGTTATTTCATATACAGTCATTGTAAATATTTTGAAATGCATATTTTTAACTTTGAGGGTATAAAAATAAAATCTGTTTCCCTTTATTATAAAGAGCTTTGGGTTTTCTTCATTACTATTTCAGATATTTATTAACAGAAACATTTGCTCTTCTCATTGAATCAAAGCTCATCCCTTTAAGAGGATGCAGAAATACCACGTTCTCTTGCTTGTCAGTATATGAGCTTTCCTGTTCTGGAGGGGAGGAGGAAGCAGAATAACGCACAGAGCTCCTGTTTTTAGGCTGGCTGTAACACTCAGTCCCAGAGCCAGGCTTTGCTTCATACCCAGGAGAGCTGGAAATGTATTTTCTCACTCTGGCAGAATCTCATCTCTGTGGAAGCTGGTGCCTAAGATGCTGCAGGAGTTATTATGTCTTAGACAAATCCTCCGCAAAAGTGAGTACCAATGCAAAATCATGGAGGTGTTTGTCTGGGCCATGTTGAGTTTGTATAGCTGTTGCCTCCCTAGCGTTATCTGGCCAAACAGCTGAGCAGCTCTGGAGCTTGAGCAAAGAATCCAAAGCTCAGGACACAGGTAGATCCGAGCAAACTTGGGGCACAATCCTCTGGGCTGTGACATGAGGTAAGGCCTAGTAGGAATCAGCTGGGTAGGAATTTTTTTTTATCATTTTATCCACTTTAGGGAGAGCTAAGATACATGCTAATTGAGGGTAGAACAGCGATATGAATCTTTAGGAACTTAAGTTTCACCAGTGAAGGACCTCACCCACAGCAGGATGTGGGAAGGCTCACAATGTGCAATGGGTGGACCCTTGTTTTGGTCTCAGGAGATTCCAGAAGTCCTCCTGTGTCTCATTCTCCTGGCACTCCTCTAAGTGCAGTGTAACCAAAGACCAGTCAGGTACTAGGGACAATGCTCCTCTGGCTACAAGTTAACACTGGTAGGTGAGACATGAGCTAGCAGCTGAGGTGTGAATACTAGGGGATGCTAGCCAGGAAGCTTTGCAGGAGCATGCCCACTGGTACACTGATCACAAGTGGCAATATGATAACTTACAGGGTGACAAAACAATCCCGACTTTGTTGGGATGTCCAGGACGGGTCACAGGTTATAGTTGCAATTTTTGAACAATGGTCTCCAACAACCTTTGCCTCACCACAAACTATTGTCATTGTCACTTGGGTAGTGTCCTAAGGATCAGTGTCCTAATATATAGTTGGAAAAGAAAAATCACTGGGTCCTCCAGCACCTGGCAAACCTAATCAATCTAGTCCCTGAAATATAACCCATTCCAAATGAGTCGGTCTTTGCTCTATACCTAGGAGCTCCACCACTGTTTTTAGTCGTGTTGCATTAGGGACTGGCAGGCAGAGAATTACACTGGACACCGGCAGGACAGAACACATCAAACAGAAAAGTAGATGCCAACAAAGATGAATCAATTGCAAAACAGAAGGAAGCAGAATAAGATTTGAGCAAATGGCATTTTTCGTTGTGCCATATGAAGGCTATTTGCTCAAAAATCATCTTCAACACAGCCTAAAGAGACACTGACCCAGTACCACACAGACTGTGAGACACAAAGTCATGGCATTCCTGCAAAAGCCATTACAGGGATTTCAAGGACCAAGCCTCACAAGGGCCAGGACCCAAATTGACTCCATTACTTCACAGCAGACTCCTTGCACTAGGAAGAGAAAGCTCTGGAAGAGAAACAGAGAAACAAAACAAATTCTGTGCCTGAGACTCCACTGCAGAGCAAAGGAAGAATTCTCCCTCCCTGGTCTTTTTTCTGCAGGTCACAGTGCAAGGAGGAAGGGATTTTACATAAACAAACATCTGACTAATTCATGGCATTCGACTACAGTAAATCAGCTGCAGGAAGTACTAAAAATGAAGGATAGCCAAGGGGGCAAGATATTGCTCTGACCAGAGTCAAGCTATGCAGGTTGGGAAAAAGCAGTCCAGTAACTGCTCACATTAACAGGTTTGAAATGATCTGTATATGTTCATGGGAATGTTGTGAGAGCTGCTGCAGACAGCTCAGGGGAGGGACCTGCTCTCTGAATAGCAGAAACCAAAACTGGCCAAGCAAAGCAACTGACTCCTGGGCTGATCAAGGGGTGATGACAGCACAGCAAACACAAAGGCAGCAGCCCCTGCTGCATTTACAGAATGCAGCTGCCTGCTAGCACACCCAGAGTGGGAGAACAGCTTGATTCCCTTGCAGTAAAGAGGACAAGGAAAAAACAAACTGACACCAACACCAGCAAAATAAATCAAGTGTGCAGAGCTTGGGGAGATCATTGGAGGCATAAAAGATGGTGCTAGGAGTGGTGTAAAAGACTACGGGTTACTTCCAGTGCTAGAATAACTCTCCACGGCTGGTATCCAGGGTGCAGTTAGCCCAGGAATCATTTAACAGAGGAAAGTAAGGCAAAATTAGCATGAAATATTATCCCACTCAAAACATACCCAGCCCAGGGGGCAGCCCAAAAATGTAACCAGCCGTTGTACTAGTTGTTTTTAACAGGCTGCCTAATCTTGTGATTATTTACATTTGCAGCTCTGCCTGCTCAGATAATAAGAGCAGTCAGGGTACCAGTTGATTGCTGCAGGAACTGGGGAGGAATTTTAATCCCAGACCCTCCGTTCCCACATTACACAGTTGGTGGTGCGTCACTGAAGGCAGCTCACCCTCCAATGTCTCCTGACATTGTCAGAACCATGGTACTGTATTAGAGACACAGTGATCTGAGGCATGATGACAAATCTCATGTTGCACAATTCACTTGAAGTATGTGGGTATCTGGTATAAATATACACCTTGTCATCTGTTACAGTGCTTAGGAAACTTGATTGCCTTTCTGCTCAACTTAGCATGGAAGGCTGTAGCTGGCAGTGTTCCTCCACTCCACACCCTCTCAGGCTTCTCATGTGGACCAGGCTAGCCAGGAAACAGTGGGGTTAATTTATAGAGTGAGGGGCCTCCAGCCAGCATATGCCTAGAGACAAGTCCAGGAGGCATGCTCCTCCGCAGAGATTTTGGAGTAGCCAAGATGTTTAATCTGATTTCTTAGGCTAATTAGTGTGTCAGGATTTGGGCAACAGAGCTGGATCTGTCTGCAGTGAGATCTAGAGGAAGAGGCAGTACTGTGGAGCTCTACCCTGCGAGTATGGTCACTCTCATACAGATGACCTGGAGAGCATACTGCAGTCAGAGGTGCTAAAGGAAGCTGTGTTGGGGATGCTCCTGCCTCTCTCCACCTTCTATATAAATCTGCAGGTGGACAGAAGCCAGGCTTTTGTCATTCACAGGTGGATGTGACATTTTTTTTTCCTGAATTTTGTAGGGCATCTTAGATTATTTCTTCCTCTGGAAGCAACTCCCAGAATAAAAGGTTCATTTCATGGAAATGCTCCCTGTAGAGCTTTTTGGGCATTGCTCTAATGATAACACAGAGCTGAGGGGGCTGAGCTGTAATTTAGTGAGTAACAGCACTTCCTAAGGCTTTGGGAGGGTAGGGGGATGTGTGGCTGAGAGACAGGAGAATATCAACTGAATGTTATCAGAGCCTAGAAACCATACATGCACACACCAGGACAGTTTAGCCAAGCAAAGACTAAACTGGTGGTGTGTGAGGGCGTAATCAGCATGCAGAGATGTTGAAGGGATAGAGGAAACGTTGAGGGGACAGAGGAAGAGGCAGCTTCTGCATGCTCCTCACACTGCAGCTGTGGCAGGTCTCCCTCATGCTCCTGGGCAAGATAGGTCTCCCTGGGAGCTGCTGACAGCCCATGAAAGCTACTGACATCCCTTAAAAGTTGAGGCCACTCAGCATTTTAGGAGCACATTTCACAGCTCCCAGAATTGGGTCCAAAGCTCTTACCAGTTTTGTTTACAGACTCATGCAGGTAACAGTCTCAGCACAGCTTGAATGTATTTTTCTATGGGGCTCTGTTTCTAAATGGCATTCTGAAGCAGAGGATGCTTCATGGGCATTACATAGCAGATGATTAACCATGCAGCATAGCAAGCAAGTTTGTGGCAAAAAAAAAAACCCAACTCAAAAACCCCTGCATTTGGCATCCCAGCTCTGATAAAGGCTTGCAGGCTCTGCAAGAAAGTCAAGGAGAGGGGAGGGGGAGGCAGAGGTGAGAGATCAGAGTGAAGCACTCAGGACCATTCCAGAGGCAAGGAGCATGGGCACTATGTAGCCAGAAGGGTGAACTGTCATGCAGAAATGGGGCAGTAAAAAGAAATGGAGGACCAGATTTATGGACAAAAAGGATAAAGAGATAGACACGAAGAGCAAAAAGTGCAGAAGACGCTCATAGCACTTGTGGGGTGGAGGAGGATGAGTGGTTTAGTGGGGAGGTATATGGAGTTTGGAACACCCAAGAGCCACTGCAGTCCTGGAGTCTGCTCTACCAAGTAGACAGACCCTGGTCAAGCAGTAGACTTGCTTCCCCAAGGCAGTACCAGAGGTTCACACGTATAATCCTGCCAAAAACTGAAGTGAATCATTGTAAACCATCCAGTGCTGAGAACTCACACGTGCCCTCTCAGTCCCGATGGCTGAAGACCCCGGTCCCCTGTATTGTCACTAGAGGTCAGTGCAAGCCCAGCAAATGCCTCTGCTGACTGTATCTCAGGAAACTATGATTTGAGGCATGGGCATCCCCAGCTAGAGACAGTGCTGCGTTATAGTATAATTAAGAAATGGGAGCGTGCCCCAGCCTCACTCAGCACCCCTCAGTTGGGCTCCCTGCTGGCCTGTGGCATGTCATGTAGAAGAAGAAAGAGGCCTCTCAGGGGCATCTTGTCCCACATAAAAGGTAACATTGTGGGAACATTTATTGCCGATGAGAAACCTACCATGTAAATGGCAATGAAGGAAGAAACTCGATGGGGGAATGAGCAAAAGCTTTCTAACCATCAGGTCTGAACAGATGACTGCGCCTCAATTCCTTTCAGCCACAGAGAGCTGTTTTGGACTCAGGGAGATAAGTGGATTTGCCCCTCACTCCTGCAGTTAATGCCATCCCCTCTGCTGTGTACTGTCAGAGAAACTAAAGCAAAGAAATTGCATCAAGCTGAGGCAAGCAGGAGGGAAACAGAGATGCTGGGGTGGCCTGAAGATGGAAAAACTACAGTCGTTTAGGACCTCCACGTTCCTGCGTCAGGGGGTACCCTTTCCAGCTAACTCCCCTCCACATCCAGTGGATCTTAGCAAAACAAGGTCTTTCTCAGTTTCCCAGAGAGCAAGCCCTAGGTTCCCAAGACTGACTGCAGCAGGCCACTAGCTAAATCTGTATTAAGGTAACCAGATTTCAGGGGTGTGATTTTAATACTGATGAGTTGCCAGTGAAATCTGTGGAAGCTGCAGAGACTCAGCAAGATCCATCAATTTAAATATCTCATTTCAAACGGCCAACCCAGAAAAAATGAACACAGACACCTAGTATAGACCTTGAAACCCCTCAGCAGGGAGACAGAGATCAGAGAAGTCATTGCTTTTTTTGCTATGTGCCTACCAGAAGATTTGCAATGACCTTGCTGCAATAAAGGTAAAGTTTGTATTTGTGGTGCAGTAAATCTAGCTGCTGCTGCTGTATAATTGTATGCCCATAGAGACACGACTGGTCTCTTACTGGGGAGAAGGGAATTATGGGGTAGAAGTATGGTAGAGCCCTAACAACAGGAAATAAATGAAGTTGAGCATAAGAGGTGAGTTTTTCCACTCAAAAATCAGAGGATTCTACAAATTATAAAGCATTTGTTTGATCCAGTCATCAAAACTCTGGCAAAGGTGAGAGAAGTCCACAAAGAGGCCATGGCTTTGGGGAGTTCTGGGAGCTTCTGTTGTGCTTTGGACAAGCGCCTCCTCCTGTCCTCTCAGCCTAACCTCTCAGGTGTTGGAGAAGAGACCCCTCTTTCCCTCCAGCCATCTTCACCCTCAGCACACACTGCCATCATCTGTCACCTCCCAGGCTGCTTCCATAGGAGCAGGAGATCAGAGGAGACCTGCTGGGCTTTTTCTGCAATGCACTGCACTTTCAACAAAGGAAAGGGAAAGCCTGTGGACACAGCAGGCAGTTTAGTGGAGATCTGTGGGGCAGGACTTATCTGGTACCCCATAGTCTTCAACTGTGCCTCCCTCAGCAGCAGAAAACTCAGAGGACAAGGAGGGAATATCTTACCCTCTAGGCAGGAGGGCAGATCAGCAATTTAGGCCATGCTTGCTGCATGTCAGCACCGGTAAAGCTTGTGGTCAGCTCACCCCTCACCACCTCCCCAGATGCTGTCGTAGGTAGCTGCCTGTTTCACCCATGTCTACAGCTAATGAGCAGCAACGAGTGGTGAAAGGAGACAGGTCTCCAAGGAGAACCTTTCCATATTACTGTCACAATGTGACTAGCAAATAATGGCATTCAGGTCAGGATTCACGAACCTCAAGCAGGTATCAGTCATGAAGAATCAAGCGCAGTCACATCCAGGTCCAGTGTGCTTCAGAACTGTTAGTGTGCACTGGCCCTCACGAATATTCACATTCAGCTGACTATGGCTTTGGCATATACCAGACAAGTTCACCTGCACTGAACTTTTCCCACATGGGGTCTCTCTGTCCCATTTATTTCCCCACTTAAAGGGAAAAAAAAACAGTTTTTTGCATGGTCTGTTTCGAAGGCAAAGCTTAATGAAGAGCAGATGCTTTCTACCATGACTGTTTCCTTTCATCCTTTCCTACATGTCTTCTACTCTTTCCCTACTGCAGAGATGGAAGCAAAATTTGGCAGAGCAGCAAGCTGGGAGTCATGCAGGACCCTTTTATTGCCCAGAGGAAAATCAATGCCACTTAGGCCAACAGGTATACAATAGATAAAAGTGCTACTTGCTCAAAGAAGCCACAATCAGGAATGTTAGCCCGTTCACAACTTCCTGACCATTCTAGCTACATTGCATGTCTCCAAATATCAGCAAAACTTTTGTGCTATAGTAGAGTCAGATTTAGACACAATTCAGATGTAATACACTGCACAGCCATGCACGCATCATGCCAGGTGAAGCTAAGAGAACAAATCCACGTCCCTACGTTGTAACCATACTCTTTTCCAGAATCACTGATCTTAATGGGGTCCAAGCAAAATGGAACTTATTTCATCACAGTGCTCTCTATGAGAAGGTGCTTTGGATGGGAAACTACAGACTCTGAGCTCTTGCTTCTCATCTCTTGCGTCATCTGGAATTGCTCTGTTTATAACAGCATCCTTCATATGCATGGATTCATCTCAACTTTCATAGTTTCATGTAAAGTTTTACAAAGGTTGAGAGCACAGCTACAAAAGTCACCTCCAGCAGGATTGGGAACGTAGATTTCTAGTATGAAAGGGAGAAATCACACTACCTCTGCCTTCTGGGTCTACCAAAACCTTACACTTGACTGATCCCACTAAGTAAAACAAGGCTATTATCTGCATTCCCACCTTCAAGACAGCCAGATTAGCAGGCACAGTGTATGTACCTCTTTGTCATTATTCAACCAGAAGCATCCTTCTCCCAGTCTGATCCCCAAGCCTTCCAGTGATGGGCTGGCTGACACATGCCACGTCACTCCCTACCACACTGCTTCCTTGGGGACTGCCTTACTCTTGCTTCCCAGTGCTACCAACTTCTAGAGCTCCCACAGGTACTCACAGGGCAAATGTCTCAGCTTTAATCCTCAAAGACATCAGCAATTACCTTGAATCACATTTGCCACTCTTCTTTATCACATGTGCACTCTTAGTTCTCACCAGTGTTGAAAGCTTCCAACAGCCCTTGCCTTTTCAAAGGGCACTGCAGACAGCCATTTACACTTTAAATAGATATTAAAATGAAGCCACCTGCACGCCTTCCAGTTCTTGAATTGCAGAGTGATGGATAATGGAAGTGTACCAACACATCAACAGTTTCCACTAGCAACTGCTGCAGAATAGCATGATACCGACTTCAAATATGGACAGGAAATGGCTTTTGATATGAAACGTGAGTTTCAACCTCACAAGAGTCTCTAAAAATAAGCATTTTATTCCCATCCACCCTTGATTTGATACTAAATAGATTGTGGAGAAGGACCAAACTCTAGAAGCAATAATAATAGAGGTACAGTTTTAATTAATCGATCCTATGTCCTTTCCCTTTCTGCGGGACGCACTGCCTCATTCAGCACATAAGTGCTCCGCAGATGAGGCTATCTCCCTTATTCACTCTGTGGCTTTATTTATCTGCACAACAGCATCACACTGCACAGCATACAGAACTCTGCTTCCCTCCTGGGCTTTTTGATTTGCCTCATTATTATCACTGCGGAGCAGTTCCCAAACTCAAGAGGACTTTTGTCTTCTAATCACCCCTACAAAACCAAACCATTATCATAGACATTTTAAAGACAAGGGAATTGATTCATAGGCAGATCACAGCTAAAAAGCTGCAATGGTGACCATTAATTTTGGCCACTGCAGTGGCTGGCTGCCTCTACATACAAAAGGAAACAGCTGGTGGCCACTACTGAAAATTAGAGGAGGGTAAAGGCAGAAAGAGGAGTGGGTTTCTACAACCCACTGTAACATTCTCAATATGGCTAGCTGTATTAATTTTCTTGCCTGCACACAGAAGTAGAAAGAAGGATGTACACACCTTCTTAAGGCACCAGTCACCTCAGGTCAGGATTCCTGATGTGGGAAATACCAGGAAACTTCCCACCAATGTGAACCCTCTGGATGGGAAACAAAGGAACACAAAGATAAATGTCAAAAGGATCAATTAATCTTAGGTGCCACTGTCAAGACACCAATAGCCCACGTATAGAAATCTCCATGCACTCAAAGCACAGCTCTCACGGGTTTCAGTGTGATGATTCTGCAAAGCACACTCCATGGGCTCCCATCAGCCCTTTTCCTCTGCAATAACCCATGTCTGCATAGATCTGCTTTTAAACAATTGAGCACAAGCTCTATCTTGGCTAAGAACCAAGTGTTGCACATTTGCATCCCAACTTTACGCCTTCTTGCGCATTGAGCCCATCCAGATGGCAGGCTGTATTCGAGGCTTAATGATCTGCTTCCCCTCCCCCTAGTACGGGTTTGCTAAATCACTGGCAAATCATCCTGATGGTATTTTAGAGAGAAGACAGATCAAATACATATAGTGTGTTTTAAAATGCCAAGTCCTCAGGAAAATTATGGTCTGCAACATTGCTGCAAAGCATGGATTCAACTGGATGACTTGAAGTGTTTGCAAGGAAGCTTTTGCTGCTAGCTGGTGCACCTTCCCCAAGTCCACATGCCTGGGATGCTCTCCTTCACCAGGCAAAGATTTTTCTAGACTTGGCTTGCTCACTTCATTCTTGGTCACTGCTGTTTCCTTCCCACTCTAAAGAAAGGCTCTTGTAGCTGAGATAGGCAGACTAAAACTTCTGGAAAAATCTCAAGAAAAACTAGAGTCTGTTGCTCACCACAGAGGCTGCTGGAGCCCTGGCTTCCAGGGAAGAATTTTACACACCCACATCATGACCAGGAAAAGTGTATGTTCATGACAAGACCTGGCTGCACCTTCTGCCCACAGAGCACTGCGCAGAATACAGGGATCTGCTCACATGAACAGATCTCAAACACTGGAGAGTAGATCTAAGACACCTTTATGTGTGGCCACATAAAATACTTCTCTTATTTAACAAGAGGTTAAAGTGGCACACACAAGCTTAGTAAATGGCCACTGTGATCTGACTGTCCCCTACAACATCACACAGAAAACTATGGCAGAGGCAAGAGCTGCCGCTAAATTGTCCTGAGAGTGCTTAACAGCCTTAACATGAAGATACCTCTGTGTCCAGTCTGGGGAACTCCATCTCATTCTCTTCAAACTTTCTAATATCTGTAGTGACTAAGGCAAAGGCTTCATGCTCTGCAGTCCTTATTGCTACCAAGTTCTGACCTCTCCCAAAAGCTGCTCCCACTGTGCCTGCTCAGTGAAGCATGGTCCTGTGTTGAAACACCATGTGCTCTCGGTTTGGGATGCCAAAGCAATTAATTCAGGTTCACACCAAACTTAATTGTGATATTTGCTGGGTGTTTGATTTTGTTCCTCAGATTAAATCTTTTTATCATCAAAAAGACTCTTTGCCAGTGTGTGCAGCATACTTATAAGAAGAAATTCCCTCCTGTGGAGCTCACTGTGTTTCTATCCACTTAAGCTGCATCTGACAAATTAAGTTATTTATATACCTTGAGCTAACCATCTGCATAGTAGTAAGCATCAGCTATAGCTTACCTGTAATATACTGCACAAAATATAAATAAATCCACATGTGCATTCAAACAAAATGTCAATGCTATTTCTCAAAGAATATGGGAACAAGGGCTAGGGGCCAGCAAAATAATGTTCAGCTTTTAAGTGACAGACAATGGAAGTGATCCAGTCTTGCATCTCATAAGTGCTGGCAGATTGGCCAGGATATGGATGCTAACAAAGAGATTCAGTATATGGGCCTGGTTTCAATTAATGAGCATGTGTCCATATGGCTCTGTGTGTGTATGTGTTTATACTGAGTGTTCTTTCCTGTTAATGGGTGTTGCATAAGTACAAGCATGTACATGTGTGCCTGTGAAAACAGGTTCAGAGCTAGTTCAAAAATGCCCAGCAGCATGGGCAAAATTTAGTGTTGGCAATCAGAAAAAAAAGGTCTTGTGTATTGACTGTGACAAGACCGTGGAAATACTGTATTTTAAACAGAAGATCTCTCTTCTCTGTCAGGAAATCAGATCCACGTGACAGCAATGAGACCACTAAATCCAAGCTGCTGACCATGTGGAATCTGCCACCATGTTGGGGTTGGGTAGCAACAGTTGGTGCTGGGACAAACCCCATCCAGGGAGACAGAAGGACCAAACATCATAAGACTTGCTCCTGGCTGACACAGTAGCCAGGCTGCCTACCTGTGCCTACAGTGTGAGGAAGCAGATACTACCAGTGCTGACTGCTCAAGTGGCTGGTACCACTTGGTCTCCTCTTGCAGTGGTACATCCTGCCATTTTGCTACTCTGAGCAGCCTGCCTTCCTAGGAAACATCCCACTCTGCCTGTGCCTGTGGGCAGCCAATCTACATGCATGTCAGACTGTGCACCTGCCTGAGATTTGTCAGCAAAACGCATGGCTGTGTGTCTTGTCCACAGCACTTGCTTCTCCTTTAGTTTTTTTTTTATTAAAAAAAACAGTGCAGTTGTCAGCTTCAGTAGTTGTCAGATGGGTAGAAGGAGGAATAGGCAAATGAGATAAAATGCTAAGTACATGATAGGAAATTCAGACCCAGCAATTTTTAGACAATTTGTGCATCCTTAAGCTTAATTTAATTCTTTACCTGGTTCTGCCTCAGTTTCTTAAGTTTCTTAATTCAAAATTAAGATGTACTAGTGAGGTTGATGATGACCACAGGCCCTGATAAGGTGCTTACCTTCTATTTTAGGGTTATCTAGGCTTTCCAATTCTACATTTCTTTCCCCCAAGATGCACTAACTTTACATTGTTCTTACTAATACTTAATTTAAGCTGGCACACTTTCACCTCTGTTTATATCAGTGCCTAAATACTTGCATTAAGTACCCCTTCAAGTTCTTCTCTCATTTTATTCCCAACAGCCACATACACAGGGCTCAGGACCTGACAGTCCTGACATATCTGTGGATCCTAAAGAGAAAGACATCAGCCTGATATCAGCAGTGCAAGACTGAAAGGTATTTGGAAAAGAAGGGGTTAGGGCAAAATATGCCACAGGATCATGCTGAGTTCAGGGATAACTCAACTGCTTGGGAACAAGTCTGGGCCCAGAGATTTTCCTAACAGCTCTGGGACTATGTGTAAGACATTCACCCTTGCCCTGCCAGGCTTCTGGTAGCAGTGCAGCCACTGTCTAGCCCAGTTTTTGTTCTAACTCTATCTGCAATAGAGTTAACCAGTTTCTGCATTAGCACTATTCATAAGTCATTTACTCTGGCCAGTGTCCACCCTTGTCCATCCTGGGGAGCATGCTGAATGCAATAACAATATGAGCACTTCAGCACCTACTGCTTGAAACCATGGTCTCATGCCACTCATCCCTCTCCTGCTGCACACTGAACCTTTCTGGACCTTTTACAAGTAGAGACATTCTCAATCTTCTACACTGAACAATTATCTTGGTGCCTTCTTCCAATGCAGAGATGATCCCATGTGACAATTAGTAATGAAAGCCACAAAGCAAACCAGATTTTCTTTATAGAAGCACTTTCAGTATCTAAGTGCCTCAGAAATACTCCTGCACCTTGTGTTAATTTTCCTGCCCAACTCCATGCCAACTCTGTTTCCCCATAGGATCAAATATACCCTGAATTATTATTTTTCCTTCACAATAATTCTGTGATGTAGGAAAGTCTAATTTGAAGTGCTCAAACACAGCTTTAAGAGCTTTCATAAATCACGGTCTAGAGTTTCCAGCAGTGCGACGACAGGGCTAAGTATGAGCATAAGCCCTTCAGGGAACTGGTATTGGGTCTACTCTGCCGCAACACAACCACTAGCAGCACTTCTGAGACCAAACCCCAACACTGAAACCTTGACAGAACCAAAAAGCCCACTTCCAGCTGGAAGCAATGACAAGTAAGGGATCTCAAGAGTCTCACATCCTTCTAGGACTCTGAGGGCACATACAGTCCAAACGACTTGAGCATCAGGCCTGGAGCCTCTCAGCTCACCAAGTCTCCTAGAGCCAGCATCTCCATTCTTTCATGCCCCTGTTCAACACCTGAGAACCCCTACATAATGTGACTTCAAGCCCTAACAATACAAGCAAGAAACCCAGCCTTCTCCTCTCTGATAGCATGGTGCCTTGAAGGACAAGAGTAACTGAAGTCTTCAAGACAGTGTGGCAGAGAGGCAACTGCCCACTCCTCTCTGTGCACTCCTCTTCCTCAGTACTATGAAAGCCATCCTGGAGAGTCGCATTGACGAGGAAGTCGCTGACACAGCAGGTTAACTCCACCAAGCCTAGACAAATAAAGGTCACTATCTCCTTCCCCCAAGAAAACCTGCAAGTGACCAAGTAGAATGTCTTCAAGAGGGGCACTTGTCTCAGAGACAAGACACTTGGAATCTCCCTAAAGGGAGACTGTTGCATGGGTTGTGGAAAGTCATGAGGCTGAATGGGGAGAAGCCTACCGCAAGAGAGAAGGGCAGGAAAACAGTAATGTCCAGCCACTGACTATGTAAAAGAAAACCCTTCTCTGCCATATTCTCTTCAAAAGGAGCACATCAACAGCTCAAGAAGATATCCATGAACAAAAAAC
The DNA here is from genome assembly GCA_013396935.1 of Baryphthengus martii. NCBI lineage: Eukaryota > Metazoa > Chordata > Aves > Coraciiformes > Momotidae > Baryphthengus > Baryphthengus martii. The sequence continues at coordinate 499,752 of VWZK01002274.1, read as the reverse complement.
ACATCACAGGCCCTTGAGGTCCCAGCTTTGCTCAAGAGTCCTCAAGGCAGTGCACAGCCAGTGACATGAGACATGGGTTGGGAGGACAGGAGCAGGGTACTAGGAACATGGACAAGTGGAGTGAGAAATGCAGGGAGGTGTATCTGTCTGGCAGAGTAGCAAGACAGAAGTAGGACTGAAGAATACAACTGAGGGACAGCAAGAGGCCTGCAGGGTTTTATAGATCAGGTTAAATTCCAATACTTATTTATTCTAAAAGCTTTTTTTTCCCCCCTTTGATGATGAGATGCAATTACAAGCCTGAATTAATATGCTAAGACAAGAGACAACAGATGGATACCAACTAGGAGGGGAGTAAGAAGAGACAATGAAGCAATTCTGGTCAGTTTGACAGATCGTGAGCTCAGCAGCCTCCTACTCACTCATATCAATTCATAGGCACATCAATCATTGTCCATCAGACTCTAGTTTCACTATTTCCAGAAGAATTTTATTCTATTATTGCACTCATCAGCATTTTTACTATTTATTTACTCCAAATCTGTTAGGGACCAAGTATTTGAGGTCTCACAATGATAGAATTTCTGGCCAGGAAAGAAGCCTAAACTTTTTTAGATGAACCAAGGGAGAGGGCAGAAAATAATCAGCTCAGAATTCATGAATGGCTGTGGCCTTGTATGTAGAGCAGCTTGCAAACAGCACGCTAAGCCTGCAATCTGACCTGCAAGCGAATGGGAATCCACGTGGCGTCTACATATCCGGAGCTCATTTGAAGCTATAAATTTGCAGGTTCCAACCTGACACCATGCTGGGGCTGTCGAGGGAAAAGAAAGCAAGCAATTCTTCCACCCTGGTGATTCATTCTTCTATGTCTCAGACATCACAGAGCTGAGGCCAAGAGTCCTTTTCAAGCGTTTTCTCCCTCAATTATAGACCTAGGTACCACAGCAAAGAGTACTATCCTTTAAGAAAAAGCTAACAAAACTAAATACCAGTTTTCATCCTTTAAAAATCTCTAGAGGCCAATGCCCAGCATGTGATGGAATTAACTCTTTAGAGACCATGAAGGACTTCAGGGCTAAAACGTAGAAATACTTAGCTGAGCTGAAATCCTTATCTGTATGGAAAGTAATGCAAACTGATAATTTTGATAAGGATGGCAAATTTACTTCTTCCAGCATAATTCATCCTAGGGAACCTGAGTGCACTTTCTGGATGGCAAATAGCAGCTACTATTAAATTTTTGCAAATGTCTTGACAAGCAATTAAAGTTATCACAGCACTTAGACATTTCTTCCTCTTAAGAGTATGGAATAAGCTGGATACCTGGTAGCATCAGTAACTTGCATAGGCGGGTGTACTGATTTTAAATGTACATGATAGGATGGAAAATACAGAAGATAAAACTGTGATGCACCTTCATTTGAAACAGCACTCTCCCTCTGAGCTTTTGAAGTGAAACTCAGGCGCTAACAAAGCCATCCACTCCTTTTGCCTCTAACTTCAGTTAGTTATCAAGAAAGGATATCATTGCAAGACATCATAGAAGCAGAATCAGAAACAGAGGGGCAAAACCCCAGAGAAGTAAAAAGACAATGGCATAAAGAGATATGAGAATGATTGGCTTTGCTTGGTTCCAAGAGGCAGTAAATGAGGGCTGCAAAAGATAAAAATACCAAAGAAAGGAGAAGGCAAAATTAATGCCTTGTGCAGGAAATAGAAGGCCATTCAATTACAGCAGAGGCAGGTACAATTACAACAGAGGCAGGTACAATAAAATGTTTACCACATGGCACCTAAATAACTTGTGGAACTTATTATTAGAAAATATCATTCAGGCTAAGATTTTAGCAAAATGTAGAGCAGGATTCATGCATCGTGCAATGGATGAGAATTTTTAGGAACTTTGTTTCTATCACAGGACATAAAAAACAGCTTCTAAATGACAGGGATTAAGCAGAAAGTATCCCTCCAGGAAGGTTATCCCTAAACGATGTCCTGTGGGATGCTGCCCTTTCCTCTGAAGTGCCACAGACAAGCCAGAGGTAGCCTACCTCATCCTGATCTCATCTACAGGATCATTCCAGGGAGGTATTTTCACAGCTGAATGGAGGAGTTGTGTGTTATTTAATCTGAGCCCATTGGAAATGCTTAGTAGCATCTCAGGCTTCACTGCCAGGAGATCAATTATTACATCAATAAAATGAATTAAGAGCTTTGTCAGAAAAACATGAGGAAAGCAACCACCCTAAAAGATACATAGACCAAATTCTCATGCTGTCATTGCTGAGACAGAAGAGGACCCTCCCTCCTCTCCCTGCCCCAAATCAGTGCTGCAGCAGGAAGGAAGCAGATCACTGAGTCCCTGAGGTGGAAGTACCACTTTCCCCCAGTTCCCAATAATGTTAGTGTAAAAGTTCCTCCTGGGTTTATCGACCTACAGAGCTACATATGTGAAAACCCAACAGTGAGTGTTGACCTCAATGCCACAAAATAAGAGTAGCAGCCACACCCTAACGGCTTAAGGCTATTGCATAGTTTATTGAACACAGAGAGCCTCCGTCTGCCTGGTGGGAGCTGGGCTAGCAGCACTACAGCAGTTCCAGCAGCCCTCAGCAGTCCTACACAGCAGCTTGAAGAAGAGAGCAGAACTAAAGGAGACAGACCACTTTAGAGGTAGGTGCCCAGCTCTTATCAGCAGACATGAGATCATGCCTGGCTGTTGGGGAAGAGAGGGAGGGAATGAAGATTTTTTTTTATTGAGTTGGATCCTGCAGTTTTGGTTCACAGAAAAGGAGCATACATTCTGGACCATCCTCCTATAGGATGCAAATCACAGTATTCTGCAGACCTAGTGGCACACAAGGCCCTAATTCTACACAGAGAACTCCAAGACTGTATTTTAGAAGGAGTTTTGAACAATTTTTTTTTTTTTTTTAAATTTTTTTTTTTTTTTACAATATTCAAAATCAACAATACAATCCTATTATTTCTCTGGAGCAAAATAACATCTCTTTCCTCCTGCATCCCTTACCACCCCAGAAATCTAAAAAATGACCAGGATGGGGGAGAACTGCCAGCTGCTGTCTGACAGAATGTAACAGGGAATGGACAGTTGAGTAAGCTAGTTGCCTGCTAGAAGACTTAGGGCAGTCATCCTCTGTACCACGTAAGCCAGCACCAACCATCTCATCTGCTGCAAACTGCATAACTCAGTGCACTCTGCTCCTGATAGGAGTCTTCACTGCTACACCAGCCTCATTTCTCCCCCTTCTTGCCTGCCTCCTTCACACACACATGCACTGAGGAGGACAAGTTTCCACCTCTAAGTGAAAGGTGACATCTCTTCTCTTCAGGAGGGTCATTCAGCAACTTGGCAATTTAATCCAGGCTTTCAAAGCTCTCATGCTGTTCAATGGCTTGACTTGGCTTCCTACTGCTCCATAGCGCTTCAAGGTTCTTTGTTCTGTACAGATTTGATTTTTATTCTCTCTGATATCAGAAAAGGAAGTCTCTTTTTTTAGAATGTATCAGGGCTGGCTTAGGAGATTGAAGAAAGGCAAGGTCATTGGTTCAAATCAAGCCATATCATTATGAAAATGTTAACGAGTCTATGATAAGAAGGAGCTAAGACTTTCTTGCTTGATACAAATTATTTGACCACAGAAAGGCCATCAAGTCCACCACCTCTGCAGTATGGCACAGATAGGATCCTAATGTCATCTACTGTATCACGCAGATCTCTCCATCAAAGGTAGATCAGGGACAGATCTGTTTGGCTTGCAGTATCATATCATCTTCAAATTGATTAACTGTTCAATTTTCTCAGCAGCGGGAAGGGCAAGGAACTGCTATTATTGCTATTCAATGCATGAGAGAAATGTGTCTGAGAGGTTACTTAGAGTACAATCAGGACAGTGATCTGAGAAGAGCCTGGCTCCCAGACATCCTCCTGATCCCTACAGCTTCCACCCAGCTCAGCAAGAAGATGAAGACTCAATCCATATCATGAGAAAATTCATACAAGCCTTCTGCCCCAACAGCTGCTTCGTAAGTGACCATGATAATTTTTACCCACTTATGAGCAAATAGGCAGCATTTTAATAATCAGATTTGGGTGGTGCCTACCCAGAAAGCAAGCAATCCAAGGCTGCTACAGTTCTCAGCATGACAGAAAGGGCAGCAGCATCAGGTTAGCCCCAGCTCTGCAGGAAGTCTCCCCTCTGGCTGCTTCTTGGCTGGCCTTGGACACATCACATCATTCATAATCTGTCCTGCAACCACCAAGCAATGAGTTCACTGCTAGCACCCCAAGGGGACTACATGGCTGTCTTTTCCACAAAGGTCAAAAGGCATAGGTTTACCTGACCCTTCTGGGAAGAGGTTTCTAAGTTCCCCCACGTGTGCACGCACGTAAATACCCACACAAAAGCTTACTGCATGTTGAATACTAAAAAGATCACATGTGCCCTCTCAAGCCATATTTACTTGTCTCCTGCTATAAATCAGCCTCCTTCCTTCCTTCCAAGTTGACCCTTGCCTCTTCCTCCCAAGGGGCAGCTGTCTCCTTCCTCAGCTGGCAAAAAAAGAGAAAATATTGTTCCTGGCTGGATTTCCACTGCTAGCAGCCTTCCACTGGCCAGCCCAGCACACAAATCACAGCCTCACTCATTCAGAAGAAGGCTATTTATTCCAGAGATCCTGTATTGGTCTGTACTGGGATGTTTCAGGAACAAACAGATGAGGAACCCTGCAAGACAGACATCTTGAGGAGAGTGTTTAAATCATAACTGACCGTATCCTGTAATTTCTTAAAGGAGAGTGGCTCTTGTCTAGATAGATCTGCAGAGATGACCTCCATTGTGCCCTGTAGACAGCGGATGGGTTGAAGTGACAACAGCATGAAGAAGAAAGTTTGGTTTGCAGATCCAGATAGCGAGCTGCTCCATAGCTTGGTGTTACAGGGAGTGCAAGATGTGAATCTAATCTGGGATAACCTCTTTCTGATCCCAATGTCTCTTGGAGGCATGACACCAGAAGAGATATCCCTCTGGTCTAGGCAAGCATGACCAATCTTATGTCTTTTAGATGTCTGGGGTAACCATCCAGCAGCAATGTTTCAGCTAAGGTGCTTAAGAAGGAAAGGCTGAAGGAAGGACAACATCTAGAAAGTGCAGCAGCACTCTTGGTTCACTCTTCACCTGTCCTTCCCCTTCCTCCACCACTTTCTCTATTCTCCTCCATACAGTCAGCTATTCTTGGAAATTGGCTTCTAAGCTGGAGGTTTAAAAAGAAATGTTATGGCAATGTCAAAGCCTCAGTACATGCTAATTTAAAATTAATTCCAACTCCAAAACACTCTCTGAATTTTCTTCAACTGCACAGCAACAGCTTCCATTGCCTGCAGAGCAAATACGGCACTTCTTAGGCCAAACCAATTTTCCAAGTAACTATTACTAGGTAACAGAACAATATCATTTTTAATAGACAGAACTGGTGAATGTGTGTGGGGAAAATAATGTGAAAAACATTACACAATATTTGCGAACTTCCGTTTAAACAACACAGACATAAAATAAGTCTTACACATGGCCATATACGTTCAGGCATCAGAAAAAATATGGAAATTTAGAATCTTCTGTGACCACTAGAGGGCTCTGGGTATGTGTCAAAAATGATCAGCTGAAGTCGACTCTTAATTCACACAAAAACGCCCGCGTATGCTAAATTCCAGGCAAATCTCCCTATTCATTGCATTTCTTCCTATGCAATACAAGTAAATAAGTATTTAAATAAAACAAAAGGAAACTTTTTTCTCTACAGAGTCGGTAGTTTGTTGTGGTTTTTTCGGGTTGTTTGGTTTTTTTTTTTGAGAAAATGCCCACGAATGCTGCTCCAGTGGTATGACTGCTCTTTCCATGCCTTAACATGCAGGACAAGCCACCTTTCATCTTCAGGAAACTACAGACACTTCAGAAAACACTAAAAGAGCAAGGAAGAGAGGTGAGGGAAAGCAAAGAAAGGGAAAAGAGAATGTTTCCTTAGAAGAGCAACATTCATGCAATATACAGGGCATCTGTCAAAAATTCTCAAGGATGTCACACACACATCCATTCACCAGCTGGCTAGATCCTAGAGCCTCTGAATCTGGGTGAATATATAAAGATCTCTCTCCAGCACAGCAGCTTTTACACTCCATGCTGGATGCCAGCACCAATAACCATGCTGCATAGCATGTACTGTTCCACTGGAGACAGTGGAATTGAACTGGTTGCAGCAGCACCAAGAGAAAGAGCTGCTTTACAGTCTCAGGAGACACCTGCACTTTACTGCAATGAGTAATGCTGTTTGGTATGGTTAGAAGTAGCTTTTATTTGACATTTGCTTCTTTCCAAGGATACAAATTTCCCCCCTGACAAGCCCAAGGGATGTGTAACTAAATCAAGTAATCTGAAGAAATGGACAGTCATGCATTCAGGACTACACACTGCCTGGGAACCATGAGAGAATCAATGAGATGCTCCTAAGGGATTATGTCTCTTACCTCTCCAGTGATTTTTGTGGTGATTCTGACACTCATTTAGAGAGGTGGCATTTAATCTTTAAACTCCTGACAGAACTGAAGTCTCAAGGTAAGACTCAGCCCCATGCTGAGCAGCAAATATCCTTACTGGTGCACATCCTACGAACTGTTACAACTGAGGATGAAGATGACAGAACAAAACCACTGTGAGAACAGTCAGTAACCAGGAGTCTCTATAACATCTGACCAGTGAACAATTAATGCTGTGCTTCCTCTTAACTTTTTCAGGCAAAACCACGTCCCTGTATTAGCTGGTTAAGTGCCAAAATGTGGAGAAAACAGAGAAAGGGGAGGTAGTTTGTATTATCTGCTGTTCATCAGGGTCAGCCTGCAGTGTATAAATAGAGAAACCAGCCAAGACAATAATTCCTATCAGCTAGACTGAGCTGCTCCATCACCCTTCCATGTTAGAAAATGCCCAGGCAGAACAAAAAGGAACTAGAAAAAATGTCTGCTTATGCCAAATTGGGTTTTTCAAACTGAAGCTGAAATGAATAGAGATGAAAGCAGATCCTATCTAAAAAAATATCCAGAAACCTAAAAATGCAGATAAAGGCATTTATTAAAAAAAAAAACAACAACTTTAAGAAAGATAGGCATTTCCCCATCAGCCTTCTTTAACTGCCTTACCTGAGGCCACCTGTAGAGCACATGAGAAGCCAACCTTAGGCACATGTATCTCTTCTAAATCTGATTTGGTATCTAAATTAGAAATGCTGACCTTTAAGTGTCCAGCAGTTCGGGGAACATAAGGTTATTCCCCTTCCATAATCACCATTCATGTGGATTGTCTCTACTTTGTCTCAGCCACTGTGAACTGTAGTAAACTCAGCTGGAAAGCTTGCCAAAGCCTATAACTGGGCAAATTCAAGATGCATATACTGCTACAAGTCTACAACCTGTGAGGTTACATGAAACAGCTGGCACAGAGGAGTCTTCCAGTTTGATCTGCTTCAAAGAGAGTGTCTACCTATATACTTCCAAGAAAGGATCCAAGAGCCCACAAGGCAATAAACCCAGGAGGCATCTTGCACAGATATTCAGCAGATTTCTGTTCTTAGAATCAATCTAGTATAAAGTGTTCCCCAGTTTGTCTTGCTGATAAAGATTGTTCTTAAAACTGGACATGATGAAAGATGCCATCACAGGAAAAAGTGCTATTTAGGATGCCCAAGGGGGGCACAATGAGTGCATGTGAACACAGTATGTGTCACAGTATATAAACAAACAGCATTATCCTCCTGAGCAATAATCTCTCCGAGAAGCCAAGCAATATCTCCTGAAGTAGCCAGTCCTTGGTTACACATACTCAGGGGGTATCGAGGGTACTGATGATTGCATTTGAGAACATTTTTGAAAATGTCCAAACACCACAAATATCTAATTCCCTTTTTCAAGTTTGAACTAGACCTGTGGGGTAGCATTCATCATGCTAATTTTAACTATCTAACAATTAGGCATCTGGGTGAAGCTAATCATCTGGGTTGTCTCTGTAGCAAAATGGGAGAAACAGAAGCATCCACAGAGTGATTCACTGCGTCTGATTACAAAACAAACATGAAGAGGACAGTACTACTCACTCAGTGCTCTGTGAGATGGAGGCATTGCTCTTCTTGCTCAAGCTACAGTATGCCCTCACTGGTTGATGTTTCTCTCAAACTGTGAAAGGACCCTAAACAACAAACTGGGCTTTAAATGCTTAACTTTTCTGTGAGTAAAGTTTAACGAGATGAACCCCCTCTCCCTTTCTATCAGTGTATTAAAATATTTTGCTATAAAAGAAACAGAAGCAGCTATTCTGGAAAAGGGTCTTCAGAAGATACTAAGATGAACTCTTCCTTTAGTGGTTTTGAAAATGAAATAAGAATAATGGATATTTCAACTATTCTGATATGAAAAGATGTTAACAGCGTGGCACTTGTAAAGAACTCTGAGATGACATGACTGATTTTCCAGAAGTGATTCTTCAGTTTCATTTTGAAAATTCCCTGCAGTGGAAAAATCAGAAAGACTTTTTCATTCCAACTCACCAGGAAAAACGTTCAAGAAGCCATCACATTTGGCAAAGCCAGAGCTTCCAAGCCCCAGGAAGCCATAAACCTGCACTATGATAGTGCTGGCTGTAGAGGCAGGTTCTTAGGAAGAATTATTCTGCAAGTCCACTGTTGAACCGGGCAGTCCATTTACATATGAGATATGGCAGCAACCTTGCAACAAGCAAGATGACCTGATGCTAGCTAATCTACCCCAAGATGGTGAGAGTAGTGGTCCAGAAGCTGAATTCAAGGCTGGAGATGTCACAAGCAACACTACTTGAACAGAACAGACATGGGATGACCATATGTCCAAGCAGAACTAGCCTGCAGAACCTGAGTACTCCTGGGTGCACCTGTCTGTCTCCCATAATATTCTTAAGAAAATCTTGCTTTGCCTTTTTTTTTGTAGGAAAAAAAAAAAAAAGGCCTTTTTGCTGGGAACAGCAAATCTGTAATTTCAGTAACTACGGGCAAGAGCAGCTTAAAGAATGGCTGCTTGAAAAACTAAGTGTAAAATGCCTCTCAGCAACAAGCAATATTTATCTGTGAGGAAAGGGAAACCACTACTCCATCTGGATGCTCTCCATCCAGCCAAAGTTGTATAAAAAGGAGTGAAAGAAAACCAGTTGATCTGCATGACAGGTATTGCCTAGGAGGCACAGCTGGTGAGTTGAAAGGTAGAGGGCAGGTGAAGGTGAAAGTAGCACGGTGGCCCTGTATTGCCACCTGTCCTGACTCCCAACAACCTGATCTGAGACATGGGCTAGTCTGGCCTCTTGCCTCCTGTCTGTGCCTCCAGACAGCAAGGTAGCTAGAAAAGCACATCAATGCAGTGCTTTCGTTGGCCTTGAAGTCTACCCAATGCTATCACCTCCTACATAAGGTTTTGCTCTCTCCCCGGAGGGATGTACCCAGGTATGCAAGAGTGAGAAAATACCAGCGATAAAGCCTTCCAACATCTCATACTATTGTAATGGAAAAAGTGGTTATAGGTTCCCTTATTAATTTTCTTGTGAATGGCATAAGTTTTAAATGAGAAATGGATGTTCACATGACAACTCACACTCTTACCCTTATCCTTTCACAACACAGCCATGTGGATCCACTGCATCATGCATCTCCAGTCAAAACCTATGTTCCCTCCCGGCCCTGTACAGCCACCAAGGAAAATAAATGTGACAAAAACATCACAAGCAAGGGCCTCTCTCTCCTTTAAGCCCTTTCCAAGAAGCATCTTCCCAGAAGAGCCAAGGACTACGCTTTCCCTTAAATATTCCTCTTCCTAGTGGTTCTGAGCACCTCTCCAGCATTGCTGCCTGTGTACAGTCCACCATACAACATGGAGTAGCTGAGTGTCCTTCAGAAAGGGCACAAAGGATGGGTGAAAATGCCTTCCTGGCCTCTGCACTTCATCACCAGTCTTCTCCTGCCCCCTCCCTAGAAGCATTCAAGGCCAGGTTTGATGGGGCTTTGAGCAATCTGGTCTACTGGAAGGTGTCCCTGCCCATGGCAGGGGCATTGGAACAGGATTATCTTTAAGGTCCCTTCCAACCCAAACCATTCTATGTTTCTTCCTGTACCAAAGAGCCAACACTCCTCACTTTTCCCTCTTCCACCTCCTTCCTGGAGAAGAACTCTATACGTTACTGTAAAATTAGGACGATTGTTGCGTACAAGGAAGGGTTAGGGTGAGAGCACCCATGGCCAAATACAAGTGCTGCTTTATCTTCCAACACAGAATGAGTATCATGTAAAGCCACTACAGAGTAGCCACAGTGACTAAGACAGGTGTCTCACTGTAGTGTGTTGCTGGCCGAGGTGTTGTCTCCAGTCCCTGCCAGCAGAGGTGACAACAGGTAGGAAACCATGAAAGACTGCCATGTCCCCTCCCTGTCCCTGTCCCCTCCTCCCTGAAATCCAACCTGGAGCATCCTGGGGGAAGCCCCATCTGTTTCTCATTCCAGACCATGTCATGTCATAATTATTCCTAATTATGCCTCATTTAGCTTGATATGTACCAGATTGGGAAAGATGCCCTAGTGAGAGCTAGCATCTTGGACGGCTGCAGTGGCAAGGCGAGGTGAGGAGAAGTGTGAAGCGGAAATTAATAAAAAGACAGGAGCGGCGCCGCCAAGCAAGGGAGGGCGGCGAGGAGCCGGGCAGGTGCGGGGGCCCGTGGACANCCGGTTGCTCTCTCTAATTCGTCACCACCCTAGGTGTCTTCTGTTGGAAAGATGGGCTGCCCCTGCCCTACCGCCACTTGCTGTCCGGCTGCTCTCCCAGATGAGAGGCCTGGGAGGGTCCTTCTCCCCTGTGCCCACGTCGGGGTCCCACCGAGTCCTGAGGGGCCAGAGGGTCGACAGCACAGCTTCATCCAGGTCTGGTCTGGGACACCACTCTTGCACTGCAGGCGACACCTACAACAGGTTACAACAAAACTACTACTGCAAAAATAACATTATCCGTACACTGGGTAGGGGCACAACATGTTCCTCCTTCCTGGTCGGAGGCCTACGTAAATGTTTTTTAACCAGTGCACTTGCCATACTGCAGGAAAGCTCCACTCCCTATTTTTCCACACAGCCACATCACTTGCAGATGCCCAGATAGACACAGCACCCTCAGCTGATGCACCAGAAGACACGCTGAGTGCAAGGCAGCTGATTCTCCAGGGCAGGTGCTGGGAACCACATGGCTTCACCATTGACCCTGGTCACCATCTCTCTTCCTCCATGCACATCAGACATAGGCCATGGCTGAAATGCTGCCTGCAAACGTAAGGGAACCAGCAATAAGTAAATCACAGGAAGGTGAAAAAACATCACGGATGTTGACCAACAGAGGTTGGTTTGAAAGGAATACTCAGTGCTCAGTACTCCTCCGAGGCATGTGCTGCGGAAGCTAGCGAGGAATCCTGCTTCTGTGCGAGCCAAAGAAAACTGTAACAGCATCATTGTGACATGGGCAAAAACACACATTTTGGGGCAAAGGGAAATTAGCTAGCATGGCGACAAACCATGAAGAAACATACACTGTTCACTTGCTGAAAAGCAAAACCACAAAAACCCCAAACTTTTTTTCCTTAGGTCTGAGCTCCTGCAACTAAAATGGCTGTTGGGAGAGCCAGGGCTCCACTGCAGCCAACCGCAAGCAGCATCTCTGAGCTGATGCAGGCATTGCGTATGCAAAGCTGCTACACCCTCCCTTTTGCCTCTTTTTCCTTCTTGAGATCCATCTTCTGAAAAGCCCACCAGGGAGACAGGCCAGCCTTCAGCCTGTCCTTCTGCCAGCTCACCGCTCTTCTGCTGCAGGGAAATGGGGTCAAATTCCAGAGGGAGAGAAGGCAAAACCACCTGCAATGCAATCAAACAGCTGCTGTGGGAAGAAGCTGGGCAACAAAGGAAGGATGATTTACTGACATAAGCTAAGCCAATATAAACACTTATGATACAGGTGTCTGTGCTCTAAGAGATTGTCTGGCTTAATTCAATTGTTTTGTAAACCGATTTAGCTAAATCTGTATAAAACTGGTGTTTAAACAAGCCCAAACAATGTTTAAAAAGTCATTCATAAAACATATCACCATAAAACAAATACATATTACCAAGGCTTCCTTTTCGCTGACAGGATATATCCTTTCCCCTCGTATTTCTTTTTCCCTCTGTTCTTTTTTTTTAGAGGTTGTACATTCTTCTTTGCCGTGACTATCTCTTTCTTTCTGTACCATACAAAAATAGGGTTTTCTCCATTCAAAATGTGCAACTCCACCTCTAGCATTTCTCACTGGTGTGTAACGTAAAGCTGAGGAGACGTTTATTCATTTATATATGGCCCCAGATAAGATTCTACCTGAAACAGTATTTTTATGCAGATTTTAAGCAAAGTAGTTTATGCTGGATCCAGCCTGACTCCTTTAATTCTTTCCAAACTGACCTGTCTTACAGTTTGGAGTTATTTAATCACTCTGAATAGATGCTCCTATTTTTCTTGTTTTCAGCAATTTCACTTTTTTTTTTTAAAGCAGTATTTGCATTTTTCAGTATTTCTAAGTCCTATTCCAAAAATCACCCAAATCAAATCTTTAGCTGTGTCCAAAATTAGTTATTTCAAAATTCCAAGATATTTTCAGACCTGGCCCAAATGCCCAGTTATTTCAGTCTCCTCCACTCAAATCCCTTCATTTTTTAAAGAAATGCATCATAGAGTTAAAAAAACAGTAAACCTAAATTACTATAGCCCTAGCAGAAGTCAACAATGTGTCTAGGGAAGACTAGATCTATGCTAGTCCTATCTTTATTTTTGGCTTTTGCTTCTTCCTGGAGAGGAGTTTGGGCAAGTGCTTCCTGCATCTAGCTGTTTGCACATCTGCAGGGTGTGCTGGAGCTATCATTCCCTTGGGAAGGCAAGTGAGGAGTGGCTGGAGCAACCACATTAACCAGCAGAAATTGTCACTGACAAGAATGAAGAGGAACACATTTGAAAGGAAAAAAGAAAAAAAAAAAGCATTGCGGATGTGGTTGTAGATACCACATCACCGCATATCAGGTGAGCAGCTCCGAAGGAACTAGGAGGGACCTAGAAGGGAAGTATAGAAATAAGGTGGGCTAGGGCAGGGATAGGAAGTAGCCTCTGGACAAGTAGGGAAGAAGGAATGTCTACATTTAGCATGTTTCTGGGGCTAAACTGTAGCAGTTGCTCTATTGCCTGTTGACCCCTCCTCAGCCAAGAAGCAGGGTCAGGAAAAGGAGAGAAAACTCATGAGCTGGAATGAAAACAGATTTAATGAAACCACCTAACTAATGCCAGTGTAAAGTAAACAAAGGTGTACTCAGCCCAGCAAACGTACAGTGGTCCAACAAACAGGAAGGCAGTTGACAGGAAGATGAACAGGAAACTCCAAGCAAGAAAGCCCCTCTTCCTCAGCAAACTTCCCCCTTTATACTGAGCTTGACATTTATGGGATTAGATGGGATGCATCTGTGAGCCGGCTCTGGTCAGCTGCTCTGGTTGACTGCAGACTGCTAATGGCCTGCAGACCATGTCTGGCCTATGATTCTGTCCCAGAGAAATCAGGATAAGAAAGCATTTAGGCTCTGAGACAGCACTGTGATAGCTATGGGCTCTGGGATGAAGGGGGTCAAGCAGTGCTGAGTTGGGGTGCGGTGGCTGGAGGATGCACCTCTAACTGTGATTCTGGTTTGCTGAGCAGAGGCACATCCATTGTCTGCTCCTACCTCAATCAATCTGCATTCCCAGGCACCCTCCCTATTTCCCAGAAAGCAGACTGGCTTCCTACCCTATGCTACACAGTCCTGATAATTTATACCCTTGAAGCCAGGCTGACCCAGAGCACAGCCTCATGGCAGGTCAGTACAGTGAAGGGCCACAGGGAGCCCAGCAAAGCCCTCACAGCCTCACATTGCTGCTATCTGAAGTGCACAGACCTTTGCCTGGGGAAAATGGTGTGCACACAAAATCTTCTGGGAGTGGTTGTCACCCATGTGCTCCCAGCTGTCCCAAATTCCAGCTGTTTATCATTTCCAGAGCCCCCATCTACTGTTACATGAGTCTGCAGATCAGCTTGGGTGCCAGTGCAGGGGCTGGCTCCTAAAGGCTGTGCCCAGAAGAGTGTTTTGCTCCAAAAGACACATTCAGAGTAAGCCTTGTGTACATTTGGCAGAAACCATAGTCCACAGCCATCCAGCCTGGCAACATCGCTGGAGGCCTCAAGTGTAGACACTGCAAGCCAGGATTTGTGATTGTTTACCTTGACATCCATTTGGATACACTCCAAGTGTAGACAAGGGATTTAGATGTCCAGATTATTTGCCCTCATGGCACCAACACACAAACACAACTACTAGGAAGATTAGAGATAGCCCATCTGCTTAAACCACTTCCCTTTTCCTGCCAACACTGATCACTTTCTGACAACCCTGATGATGTGGATTTAAACCCCAGTGCCAGAATGTCTGAAAACGATTGTGATGATTACATTTTCTGTGGGTCCACCCTCTCAGCTCTGTGCAGTCCATTTCTGCTGGTGTGGCCCTACACCTTGGCCCCCAGCAGTGGTCACCAACAGCTCTTGTGCAAGGCACTAGACAAAACTGTAGCAGAAAGATGCCTCTTGCGTTTTTATTTGGCTGTTTAACCAAACCGAGATGGTCTAGATCACGAGAAAAAACAGCAGACAACAGAAGGAATTTCAGGAAATGTAGATCTTAGTTGTGCTTGCACAATTGCAAGTTGTTATGCTAGTTTTATTCATAGTTTGAAATGTCACCTCTTTGGGCTGTAGCCAAAAATATTAAGTTCCAGTCCATACTGAAAAAATAGAGGCTTTGACCAAAAGTATCTTTACTAAGCTTTAACTAAACCATTTGTTATCAGTAATTGCTACAAAATAAGAGACACTCTGTTCAGCCCTACATCTCTGGAAGGAAACACAATAAGTAATTATGAGTTTACAGTGCCATTACATAATGGTTTAGTCTCAAGCACTTTCCTTAGCAGTAGATAATTCTGTCATTAGGCTGTGAGCTCAGAGTGTGGTTTAGCACTTTTGCCTCCCTGTCATTTGGACCTGGGGAGCAAAGCCTTCCACGACTTCGAGTGCTCAGTATTGTGGTTCTTCTCCCCAGAAAGAGGGCACCTCCCACAGCCAGATGCACACCTTTGACTTGTGAATATTGTTTTCCATGGACTCTGTGGGAATTTCGCCAACGCTGAATCTATCAAAACCTTTTTCTAGCCCAAGTTATGGGTCTCCTAACAAAATAATGACTTTGCTCAGCCTGGCTCTGAGAGCACAGATAAGAACACAGCAGAGAATAATCTCCCTGGGAGTCAGTCACACGTGTATGCTGTGCTATTGCAGTGTTAAGCCTTCCAGCAGCGCACATGTTGGGCTCTGGTAATGTTCCCTTCTGACCCTTCTCCTGGAGTGGGCCAATTGCTGTAGATGATGGGGAATGATGATGGTTGATGACTGATTTAAGGCATGTGTTCCCATACTACCAAAGAGGAGCAATTTGAATCATAGGAAACCCCTCCTTTTATTTTTCTCTCTTTCTGCAGCAGGCCCAACACCCATTAAGACTGGTTGTTGTTTATATGCTCTCTTGTCATCCCATCTCAGTATCTCAGCTGTGAGATCCTGTTCTTATTATTAGCATGTAAATGCAGTAATCCTGTGCATTTTCCAGTGCTGTTTGATGTCCTAGGTTTTTCTTTTGATGGGTCAGAGGATGCCTCAGTGCTGTCCAAACCCCTTCTGCATTCAAATAAATTGCCTTTTCCTTTTTTTAATTTTCTAGAAAACACTCTTTTGCCTCTACGGCTAACAATTATTCCCACACGCTCAGAAGCAGCAAAACCCAAATGCACTAGCTCCTTTGTAGTGAGTTTAGCAGGTAAGAGCAAAGATACCTAAAGCTGTGCTTGTGGAGGGGCGCATAAAGAGTGGAGGGAAGCAGTGATGGGGATGTGCTCATAATAACATTTATTTGAAGTGCAGCCCACGAATGCTGAACATCTCAGATGTTACCATGATGACCACCAGCATAACACACTTCTCTAGGCTTTTTGCAAAGGTTTTCATAAGTTGAGAGTCGCCTGTGGACCATAAGGGAGGAGCTGGCATGGAATATTCATTGCTTAGAGAGAATTGTAGGGTTTGTTGGGGCTATGTGGGGAAAGAGGCACCTGCACAGCATAGTGAGGACCATCTCTAAAGTTCAGTGCTTAGCTGCTCCTAGTTCTCCTCTTTCATCTGTTGTGCTATTCAATAACTGAAACTCTAATAATCAAGTGCACCTAGCTCTAAGCAATGGAGCAAGCAGGCTGGTATTCTAGGTTTCATGGCAGAGGCTGTAAGACACTGTAACTGCAGAGACAGAAATCACTGCTGTGAAAGCACATTTCATCACTTTATTCCCATGAGTGGAAATCCTTACACCTCCTGCTTCCTCACCCCCAATACCCAAAAAAAACCATTCAACTGCATTGTGTAACATGGAAAAACTTCATCTGCAAGACAGGTCCATAGCAGCAGGGCTCCTCCCTCACCCTTCAGGTTTGCTTCAAGGCACGGTCAAAGGAACTTTGTATCACACAAAGCAAATCTCTGTTTCTGAGTTACATAGCCAAAGAAAGCCTAAGCCATCAAATGACAGACAAGAAATAAGATGGCAGGATGGCAGAGCCAGAGTCAGTTGAGATGGAAGAAAAATTTTGCAGGTTTTGTTTGGGTTTTGAGGAATAAGAACATTGCACTTCCATCCTATGATGCACAGTAAATGCTGAAAGACCAAGCACAGGAAAAAGGGGGAAAGGCCCTGAAAACCTTCAATATATTATTGAAATATTAGAAGGAGAAGGGCTTGTTTCCTTGGCAACGGGTTCTGTGGTGCTTCTACTGGTGCAATCTACCAGAGAAAGAGGACTTTCCCTGTTAGGGATGCCAGTGAAGTAAAAGATAATTACAAAGACCGCTTCCCTCAACTGAGAGCATTTGTAAATATTCTGCTTGATATGTGTAAGTACTCAGCCCCCGGAAATGGGTGCCTCCAGAGATTACAGAGAGTGAGCTCCTGGGCACATGTAGGTGACTGCCACAGGCCAAATGTCTGTGAAGGGTTGAGTGCATTGTAGTTTTTCGCTCTTTCACCATGCTTCTTCAGTGTATGAATATGGCCCAAACTGTCAACAGAAACTTTAGAGTTAAAATCCATGACTGACTGCACATTTTGGACTATGAAATTGTAGTTCTCTTCCAAGAGGACTTTTTTCTCATCTGTCACCTCCCATTGCCCACATACATATATGTCAAGGCTGTGGCAGCTGTTTTGCCACAGCAGCACAGCATAAAAGAATTCAAGAGAAAAAGGAAATATGAAGCAGGAGAGGGAACTTAAAAGATACAGAAGGTACTGATATAAGAAGAACTGGAACAAGACTCCAAGGATAGCTTTCATCATCTTGCAAAGAGCATCATTAGATCATCACTTACTAAAAATGATCAGCTTTAACAGTAACTGAAACTATCTTTCTATGATATGGTGGTGCTCAGAAGCCCAAAGAGACAGTTATGCATGTTGTAAAAAACCACCTTTGCTCCAAAGAACTTAAAATTCAGGTGGGCAAGAGAAAGATTTAGATATCTGTATTTTGCAGATGGGAGGTGGGTATGAAGTGTAAGAGATTAAAACATCTTGTCTAAAGTTGCACTGGAAGTTTTTGATAGAAGTGGTTGAGCCTACAGCTCCTGACCTCCATCCAAATGTATAATGATACAAATAACTCCAAGACTAGGATCTCCAGGTGTTCAGTTGGAGAATTCAGCAAACACCACTCAGTTGCTGAGATCCAGCATAATCATACAGGCAGCACAATAGCTCCATGGCCATGAGAATGTGACACACTCCTCTTCCTGCCATGGTTTTATCAAAGACTTCTTCCAAAACTAGAAACAGCACCAACTAAAAAAAACCAAACAAAAAACAAACCACAACAAAAAAAAACAAACCAAAACAACAACAAAAAAACAACAGCAAAAAACAACCAACCAACAAACAAACAAAAAAAGCCCAAACAAAATAAACCCACAACAAAAACCCCAGCATCCTTCAGGTATAATAGCATATCATATAGAGGAAGCAGGAGAGCATTTACCAGCTGTAAGAAAGATACACTGATCAGCTGCAGTATAGTCATTTAGGGCAGCAAAACCCACCATCTCCTCTATTTTAAGGGCCAGACCATGAAAGGACATGCTGGGAAAAATTTCTATTGGGTAGG
This sequence comes from Baryphthengus martii, assembly GCA_013396935.1. Lineage (NCBI taxonomy): Eukaryota > Metazoa > Chordata > Aves > Coraciiformes > Momotidae > Baryphthengus > Baryphthengus martii. The sequence goes on along the minus strand of VWZK01002274.1, from coordinate 481,332 downwards.
TCCATCTGGTATCCTTTCTCCTCTTTTAGCCTCTGGCCAACTTTTGAGAAAGGAAACATTGGGAGGAGGCAAATGGAAACTGAAGCATTCCAATAGCTAGAGAAAACAAGTACATGTGCTCTCAGGTATCAGTTTCAGGAAAAGCATCAGGAGAACAGGTTACAAAACTGTGCTCCAAATGAGCAGTCTTAGTGTCCCTGGATCCTGAAGGGAAAAATGTCCATAAGCATTAGGGCTGGCACAGCAGTACCCTTTCCTTTCTCTGGAGAGGGAGCTGGCAATAAATGCCAATCACAGCCTACAGCTAGCAAACCAGTTACAGAAAGCAGACTGGACAGAGACTGATTGCTGTAGATAACATACCCCCACTGCTCTCTGCAGTTTTCCACTGCAAAGCTTTCCCTCCTTAGTGCAACAGCCAGCTCTTCTTTCATGCCACCAAGTCTAGTGCCACTCACTCAACCCTGCCACCACCATCAACATGGCAGTGACAAACCGTAACGGCAAAACTCATGTAGCATCTTGTCCATCCTGTTTTCATGTTCTGCCCCAATTGCCTCTCATGGATTTGTCTTGTTAATCTCTCAGAACACACAAAATCTGCACATCTACATCACAAGGCTCTGGCCTCATAACGCTACAATCATTAAGAATAACATCACATTACCCATCGCATTACCAAGGAGGTAGACTTCTTTCTCTGATCAGGCATCAGAACAGCATAGTGGCCATTTGAAAAGATGGGTTGCAGATTTTGAGAAAACCATGTCCTTTTTATTTATTTTCCTTGCAATGTTCTCCATGCCGAGTCAGAGAAAACCTGCAAGGTTTTTTCCACAGGGCTGCTCTGTAACTATGCAAAGCTGCCAGAAAGTGAACCTGGAGAAGCATTTTCAGTAGCCCTTGCAGGAACACACAGGAACACTCATAGCAAGACTCAGAGCGCAGGAGTCAAGGCACATAGACCTAACAAATGACAGGACTGAATCTCCCACAAGCAACACAAAGATCCTGTAAATGATCTGACTCACAGCTCACATCAGATCTCCACATTTAGGTATAGAGATCACATCCTTCTGGGCCTAACTCAGGGAGTTCACGTGTTGGAGCTCAACAAGCAAGACTCTGAAGAGGTAGAAGCAGTAGCTGGAAAAGGGCTGAGGAGACTGGGAGTGTGGCTTCTTTGTGAACACCTCCAGGGCATGGAGTCTCTCCTGGACCAACACCAAGGGCATCCTAACTGGCTGGCTTCAAGTCGACATAGCACTGTAATTCTCATCTGCCCAGTACTAAATTACCTCTTTCCAAAAGGTAGAGAAGCATAGGCGCCATCTGAGTATTTGGTGGCTTAAAGTAGCCCACAGGCTGCTCTGAACACAGAACTGGTTTTCTGTGCCCATCTCGTCCTAGAGATGCACCCGACGCTGGAGACCATGTCAGGCGTGGGAGTCAGTACAGCCTTGCACACAATCTGCCCTAACAGAAAAGAGGTTTTCATCAGCTCCTCTCTGCTAGAGGAGCTGCACCCAACCCATAATCATATCTCCCAGTACAACCTACTAAGTGGGCAGAGAGCTCAGTGCCTTCTCCCTCCTGCAGGGACACCCCACCTGCAGCTATACACCTAGATAAAGTGCCAACAAATTATGGAGGCGAGGCAGAAAATCATTCCTGCAGCTCCATTTACAAGATAATTTATAGCATCTGCTTCTGAATTAAAACCAGAACAATGCCGTAGCCTTTCTAACCTGCCACTCTTGCTGCATGGTTGTCACCATCTTCTGGCTGTTCGGGGAGATTCTGTGAAAGGGAAATGCATTAATGGACCTCAGGCCAGCTATTAGCAAATCTTTGTCTGAACTGCAATAAAGATCATAGTTTGTCTGATTGTTCATAGCCTCAGAAGAGGGGTCAAGGACTGAAATAGAGTGACAGAAGTGGTATTCCTGCTCTCACCCAGCAGTGGTGGAAGGATCAGTGGTCAGATGTAAGAGGCAAAACAGAGCACCATAGTCTTTCCGGTCTCACATTAGCAATCATAGTAGAAGTGGTACTACTGTGCCAAAGAAAAGTTACCCAAATATCATTTGCCTGTGTCATATTTTCAAGCTGGGAAATCCTCTTCATGTTCCTGCCATGCATTGTCAGAATGCACCAGGCCACCCTGGTTTTTCAGTCACAAAATCTTTGTTGAACTTCAGTGATGTGGGCTGAAGTTATACTTTTCCCTTGCCTATACGTGGCTGACTGAGGCACAGAGCAGCGTCTCTCCTTTGCAGCATATGCCTTTGTCTCTTGTTCTTTTTCCTGTACACTCCTTCCTCAACTGTATCACAGCTGCCAGCCCCTTGTGAAACCTGAGTTTTCCACCTACAGCTAGACCTCAGTTCCTGCTGGCAAAAGGCAGGGAACAAGAGGCTAATCTGCTTCAAAGCAGGATAATAACCCCCAGGGTATCTGCCTGGTCACACCAGGTGCCTGCTCAGAAGACAGCAAGTGAAGAATAAATCCAGCCTGCCATGGTAAATGCACTTTCAGAGCCTGACACCTCTGCTCTAGCTTGAGTATCTCTAAGAGTAGGGTGAACTGTCCTTTGGAGGTCCACATGTCTATATCCTGGCCACTGGAGTTACAGATGATGTGTCCCCCTTTCCTCAATAAATGATTGGACTAACCTCTCTGGCGCACAAGATTAATACAGAATCTGCCATGTGGGCTGAGGCATGTTGTGATAAGTCATGGGTCACACCACCACGAGCGCAGTGTCTGAGCCACTCAGGCAGATTTGCCCAGTGCTGGCTTTCTGTGATCAGTGCCTCCTGGGGAAGGAACAGAGACAGCAGCAAGCACTGCCACACTGCACGGCACTCCTCCTGGTGCTTCTGCTGCCACTGACCTTCTCTCCAAGAGCCCATCCGCTCCTCTTCCTCCTTCTCTCCCTCTCATCTTATGCAAAGTAGCTCATTAGTCCCATTAGCAGCTGAGCACCATCTCTGATTGTTCATCAGTGATTCTTTTGTTGCCCTCCATCACTCCTGTTGAGCCTCATTAGTGCTGCTAGGAAGCAGGGATATTTATAGGAAGGGTGGGGTGTTCTTTATATTTTACTGCTGTCTGACATTCCTTCGCTACTCATCACTTCTCCCCTCGCCCCATCCCTCCCTAGAGAGCGTCCTCTTAATATGGGAGTTATCCAGGGGGTATACTGAGACAGGAAAGGACTAGACAGATGGTTTTGAACCAGGTGAATGAGGAAGGCAAGCTGGATGTATGCAGAGGTTCAGTCCTTGGTCAGGAGTGTACAGGCCTGTGTAGGGCTGGGTACTTGTGGAGAGGGGCTGAGTGTGTGCCCCTGTGCATACACACATCAGCTGACGTATCTGTAGCAGCCCACAAATGAACGCAAAGAGATCATCATGTGCACGCATCCATCCTGGGGAGGTATGTGCCCCAGGTACAAGCATGGTAGATTGTAATCTGTGTCAGGGGCTGGGTGTGAATGCGTCTTCATGCAGGACACTCACTTCCCTGCTTGTAAGCCAATGGAGAGCTGTAGCACACTCGCAACAGCCCCACAGGGAGTGACTGCCTTGGTTACTTACAAGAATGTTCTTTCATGTGCCACTTAATTATGGAGGCAACTAGACAAAGACTAATTGTTAATTCTAATCCAGGGGAGAAGAATCTTTTCTGATAGCAGAAGATACTCAGCTTGTCTGGGAGGAGAAGAGATAGTGTGTGGAGGAGGAGGAGGCTAAAGAAAAAACACAGGACAAGGAGAGGAGGAGAAAGGAGGAACAAAATCCTAAATCAGTTACTTAGTACAGACACCTTTATGATTTCATAAATGGAATATGCTTAGTGTCAGCAATCTTTGCCTTACAGCATCACAAGGATAACTCTCCCTAGTCGAAGCTACAGGCCCTGATCATGCCAGCAGTCAAACTGGGTGACATTTTAATATCACTTTTTGTCTCAAGATTGCATCTTCCTTCCAAAAGGTCCCAAGGAGTTTTTATAACCTCTCCAGAAGCATAATTCATGTCTTATGGCACTGAAATGGAGCCTGTTCCTGAGAAGGATGAGCCAGCTCCACCACTGTGCAGGAGTTTTGGACAGAAAGCAATGACAGCTTCAGTGTCCCTCTGAAACTGTGGGGTAGCACATGCACGTGTGTGAGGAGGGGGATTTCAAGGCAGCAGAATGCAATTGCAGAATATGGAATCTGGCCAGGAGCTGTAGCCAAGTCCTCAGCTAATATGTAAGTTAGCACTGGGGACCTGAAAGAAATGGCACTGGAGCTTCAAAGTGTGGCAATCCTCCCTCTGCCGCCCTGGTGGATCACGCCTCTACAAGCGGTTGGACCTCTGTGTGGCTGAGGACAGCTCTTGAAAGAAGCTGCAAGCCAAGGTCCTAATATGCGTAGCCTTTTTGGACCAATCCCCAAAAATCAAGGTATCGATCCAAGTGTCTTGGACAAAATCCAGGTTTTGGAAGTGGCATCACACACTTCTAAATCCTCGTTTTTGATTTCAACCAAGTCCCACTGCTTTCCTTTCCCATTCAGAACAGGGCCTTGCTGGGAACAGAGATGGCTATGTTCCTACACTTCTTCTCCTACCCTCTCCCTGAGTGCCTGCTCCTTGCCCACATCTGCTATGGATGAAATAGATCTCCTGCTGGAGATGGTGTACCTACCAGGGTGTTACACCCAGAGCTGTCCTGCACTGTGCCCATTGAAATACTGCACTGTAACTGGCCCCTTGCTTGCTCTCCACTAAGGATGGTGCTGGTTGACAGACATGAGGCAGGGTTGATGTTCACTTTTTGATAAGTGCTGCTCAGCTTGGTCTTGTAGACCTGACAGAGAATCAGCACCAACAGAATATGAGCGAGGGCTATGTGAGACTTGAGTAAAGTGCAAGATTCATCCCCAAAATCTGTCAGGAACTGACCCTTTGCTTCCTTGGCCAGTGGACTGCTGCAGCTGCAACCCAAAGCTGTTGAGGAATATCTGCTCTCTTACACAGAGACCTCTGTCTCTGGCTCCCTAAGTAGCAGGAGCAGAGGTTTCCCTGCCCTCTGCAGCTGCAGGCCATCATGAATTCAGTATTATGTTTGTACATCTCCTCCACCTTCCTCATTCCTGCATTGCTCCACTTTCAGCTAATTTAATTGACTGCTCTGGTCATGAAGAATCATGGTGTTTAGGCATCAGGAGTAATACTTAGCATGATACTGCCATTTTCACATCCCAGAGCAATGCAAACATTAACTAACGCTAACTCTAATTATCTGCAACTCACTGGAAAATAGGTAAGCTTGATATTAGCCCCATTTTTCAGCTGATGACACTAACACTTAGAAAGCTGAAGTTACTTGTCTCTGCTGTGGAACTGAGTTCAGCAAAAGGACCAGGATAAAAATGGGGCTAATGGGGTAGATATGTTTTCTAGGCTGTTTCACCATCCAGAGGGGTATTCTGACCACCCACACAACAACCATTTGCCCCAGTCATACCTTAGGAGCTGAGAAGAGGATGCTTCAGTCCTGTCATGTCACAGACCCCCAAGAAATGCCTGTGCTGTGCCCAACCAGCTAAGCGCAGTGGCTAGTGGTGCCCTCACCTGCTGTCACCTACCCCAGAGCATTCAAGGGGCACATGCAAATGCCACCAGGACATAAAGAAGTTTTTCCAAAGCCACAGTCATGCAATAGTAGGGTGCAGGCTGCCCCTTTTCTCCCATTTTCCCACCTGAGAGAAGTTCAATGAAATGGCAAAAGTCTGCACTGACTGGAATAGAAGGCGTATTATGAGTGGAAAATGATGCTGTGAAGTCCTGCTATGGTTCAGTTAGCAATTGCAGGAGAACATATGCAGTTTCTAAATGCTACAATTTTTTCTTTAAACACAGCGTGGCCCTTGTGCAGGGACAATTCAGTTTTAGCTACTGTAATTCACTGCTCTGCTTTTATGTCCTCAGAAACTGTGTGTTTTCTTTGCTTTCTCTCTTTGTTATTCTCCACTAAAATGCAAAGCTATCTAGAACTTCAGCATTTCACAATCAGGAAAGGAGCCACGGAAGACATTCCTTCTTCCTTCATTTTTTTGCTTCTTTCCCTCATAGCAGACCTTTCAGCAAAGACATCAGAAATACTGGCTGATGGACACTGCAAGACTGGTTTAGGAAAGGTTCTCCACTAGACAGCTGCTAATGCAGAAGTTAGTCTGCCTTGAAATTCGCTTAAGGTGCTTCTATCAGCAGTAGCCCTCACCTATACTCTTTCCTGGGTCATCACACTCTTCTACCTGCTCTGCTGTGGTAGCTTCCTACACAAGGTGGCTGCATTTGCCTTGTGGATGCATCTACTGAGGCTTCCTTCACTTCATTGCTTGTAAGGGAGCCTGAGCTTTGAGCTTTCCCCACACTTGCAGAACAAGAATTCAGGGTCTCTCTCTTGCACGCACACTGTGAAAGTTTCTCTGCTTAGTGTTGTGTTTACAAGGACAGAAAGAGTTGTGGAAATATCACAGCTAAGATGATTGGTGAAAACAGTTTTGTCCAATGCCAGGAATGGATGGGAAGAGGAGTCAAATGTAGTGCTAGTCAAAGTTGATGATTCCTGAGTGGAATAGGATGCTACTGTACAGTCACCTTCCTTTGTATCATCTTGCCACCATCTAAAACTTGGATACACTCAGGTCTGGGGAATGGTACGCAGTTCTGGTCTGTGCTGCTCAGGAGGGCGGAGTGGAGTCAGAGAAGGCATAGAGAAAAGCAACTAAAATGGCCAGTGGTATGGACGGCCACCTTGGGAGGAGAGGCCAAAGTGGCTGACGTCTTTGCTTTGGAGAGGGGGAAGTTAGGAAGCTTTAAAGACTCACCAAGGCAGTGAATAAGGTCAAAGCAAAACTGCTTCTCACCAAATGCGATGGTGCTGGTGCGGTACACAGGGAAGGCACTGCTGAGAGCAGCCAGGCTCCCGCCCTCTTTCTACTGGCACCGCAGGACACCGAGAGCTGGGCTGTGGGGACCATTGCTCTGACTTGGCGAGTCATTACATTTGATGTCAAACTTGTATCATGTACAGTGAGTGGTGCTTTCACTCAAGCCCAGCCTGTACGGAGACGTATCACACCAATGAAAATCTGCAGCCATCCCATTACAGCAAGCACCAGCCACCCCCCCACCTCCGACTCAGTCACACCTCAGTGCATGCAGCAGGCAGGCAGTGAGACAGACAGGATCCAGGCACCCTCTAAGCACTGACTCCTTTATACAGCCACAAAACTGCTCCAGTGTTATCTACGGCTGCAGCCTCGCACAGCAGGACTTGTGCTTGAAGTCAGCAGGGCTGTGGCTGAGCAGAAGGAAGAAAGAAGCCATTTTGCCTTCAGGTGGTAAGCCTGTGCACCCACTCTCTGAGATAAAATGGGGTGGGGGGAAAAGTGCATAGGGACTTCAGATACTCATGTTGTACAAACACCCTGAAGTGCTTAGAGACAGGGGGGAGGATGAAATTGCAGTCACTTTCAGTCTCCCTGGAAAGATGAACATTGCGTCCAGCCAGTAGCTAGGAGCCATCTGCCAACTGGTATGAAGGCTTAGCTTCTCCCTACTGCGCTAGCTCCACTCTCACTTCCTCACTAGATGTATTTAATAAGCAGTGCTCAGTCTTCAGCTGTCTTGCAGCTCACACATGAGTTAGAGCCAGAGTTTACAGAGAAACGAAGACAAGGAAGAATGTATAAAATTGTAGAGTTTCTCTCCCCTCTTTCACAGCCTGCTGCCTCAATGTTCCCAACACACCTCTGCCTCAGGACTACGGCCATGCATCAGGACTTGTTCATTCAACATAGTACGTATAGTCTTTGGTAACAGAAGACATCATATGTGAGAACAGGTGGTAGAGAAAGAAAGAAGCAGAGGAGGAGAAAAAAATTATCCCTCCTTCAGTTACATTCTGTATGGAGAGGAAAGCAATGTTAAATTGAGAAGCTTTAAGAATTAATTTAACCACAGGCTTTGGAGCACTACTTTCACAGGGCTGCATGTGAATATTCCATATTTCTCATGAAGAACATAAATCTTTCAGGGTTTATCACAATTTGACTCCTTTGCTAGGAACCAGAGTGATTTGCTGTTGCACAAATCTCGACTAATGCAGCAGAATCCAACAAGAGACCTTACTGGGGGAAATGGTTTTATTCTAAACCACTGATTTCATTCATGCTCATTCCTTCATGCCCACATGTTCTCAGGCACCAATAAGTGCCTGTGTGCCTATGTGCTGCAGCTAGGACTCCTTGCAAAGACAGGGAGACAAGTGACATAAGCTAATGAGTCATCACATCTCTAGAGTCCCTCTTAGGCAGGTGACCACAGCTGGTTTTGAATCTGCCTTTTGTTCATTTTCAGAGTTCCCAGTGGTTATGATCTTTTGCCTCCCCACCCTGTTCCACCTCTTAGAAGTATTAGGAAACACTGCTGATTTACTAATTTTCTTCAGTTTCCTTACCTGGATGTCTTAAATGGCTTCAGGCTTGTCCTCTATCTTACTTCTTAATGGCTTCAGTCCGTCTTTTGCTTTATTCTCAATCTGAGTGTTTGGAGAAGCTGCAAGATGTGATGTGATCTTGCTAATCTTCTAGCTGAGGTGTCATCAACAGCTGCTATTCTTGTTCTTCTGCCATATCCTCTGGTGCTTCTCATGCCCATCCATTCCACTCTCAATGTTTGTTAGATCTCTATGATATCTCTGGCTAAGGCATAATCTCAGCCCACACACCTTCCATCGCTATGCCTGGAAGATCCTATCATAGAGGACAGACATTCTAAATGCATGGCATATTTAGCTGAAGGAAAGCTTTTTCACTCATTGCTGAGCCTTGTGTCTGTAAGAAGCATGTTCTGACTACACAGTAGCCTGGTAAAGAGAATTTGTCAACAGGACTTCAGTCACTACGAGCTACATGGACATGTAGAAAGCCTGTCCCTTGGCTGACCACTGTCAAATCTGGACTATAGGCCAGGGTAATTAGGAAGTGTGTGTGTGGAAATCCACATTTGAGCAAGTAAGAAAAGATCTGATAGGTTGATTGATTTTTATTTTTTTTTTTAACAATGTCTATTTGAAGATGGTTACCTGGTTGGAAAGTCAGGCTGAGCCCTGGCAGAGGAAAACAGCTCTCTCGTGAGGCTGGGAAAAAAAATCTGGTGAGTTTAGTTTCCCAGTGCTGCATCGTTTCTGTTATTTGCCATTCGTCTTTCCCAGGCTCAAGCAGACCCATTTCCCAGAGTGGTGGCCCACTGGGCATTCAGTATCTTCTCCTTCCAGATAAATTCAGGACACTGCTGTGAGGGACTGAATGATTTACTGATGTGCCTGGGAGTTTCTGAAGATCCCAGTATGACCCCGTCAGGTACTTAGATATTGTTATAAATCTTCTTCCATGGACTGCAGGACCTACAGTGCACACAGAAGAAGCTGAGAGCAGGATTGAGATCACCACAGCTTGTTTCTACCCCTAGATACTATGCACAATCATGGCACTGCAGAGGTGAGACCACTCACTTCAGAAAGATGGTGTTATTTCTCCATCTCTTAGGGTAGGTGCCTAAAGTATCAGTACATCTGGGCCAAATTTGCTTGAGTTGGAATTGGGTCCTAAAGTCTTAAGTCCATTTTCATGTTGATGTCTGCACTGCCTCACTAGAGCTGCCCTGTGCTACACTCAGCCCCTCTCCCCAAATGCAGAGCTCACTGTGCTCAGCCCTATGCACTTTCTAACAACTCAAAATATGGAGCAGGTCTGGATAGAAACCAGTGGCAGTTGTGTGCAACAGATTTCTAAGGAATTGCACTATCATATAGTTATGTTGTGGTTGAATATAATATGTTACAGAGAAAAAAAAATGCTGTGCTTTTAAATTTAAATATTTCTAGGATACATTTAGAAAAACAACCTAGTTCCTAATTCCATACCTTTCTTATTATTTTATCATTGCAACGCACTATACAAACAACATGCCAGAAGAAGTTTCTGACATCATAGACCTTAGGGGAGATTTGTCTTTTGCACCTCAGTCTGCAAGGTCTGGGACTTGGTCGTCACCAGAAGTTTGCTGATCCATTTTGTTTTTCAGGGATTAAAGGGAAATGTAACCTTTTTAATTTGTTCTAGCTGCTTGAAAATCAAGTACTGCTTGTGCTAGGTCAAAATGATCACGTTCCATCACGTTCAGAATGATAATTCTGAAGACTATGAAATGCACTTTCTAGCAACTCTATATGTGCTTTCCAAAAAAGACAACATCTTTGGGAACAGTGTACCATTGAGCACAGTGAAATTACTGTAGAAAAATGAGAATCCTAGCAATACTTTTTGATGCTGAGGGCAATCCCTATACCTCCCCAGCAGCCTTTCACCATCTTTTGTCAGCTTGGCTTACAGGCTACCAACATCCTGAGATGGAGATCTCTACGCAACAGTCACTGGATTGGGCAGCTGTGTTGATGGGCAGCTGTGTTGATGGGCAGCTACCCATCTATGACAGCAGGACTGCCTGCCCAATGACTACTTTTGCCACTTCTACCCCTCTAGACCTCTGAAAGGCAAGAGGCTATCCTACCTTTCTCCACTATCTGTGCTAACGCTACCTTAGGCACTTCCCCTAGTGGCACTAGGTTTGACTTAGAAGGGGCATGGCTATTGCTCAGCCATGTCACTTGACTCAGGAGAAAAGGCTGGAGTGCTCTCTTCCTCATGGGATGTCCTTCATGCTAACACACGCACACTCTCTTCTAAGGATCTCTTTCTCTCTCTATCTCTCATATCATCTCAGGCTATGGCATGGAGGAAACTAAAATAACTAAATCCATGCAAGACAACAGGCATACCTCATGCTGTCAGAAGTACAGCTGAATAAGAATAATAAAGCCTCCGTTCTAGTACAGGATACTAAGTTTCCCTTCATTGCTGGAATAAGAAGAGGTGAAGCATTTTGGTTTTCCAGCATGCAGACCAGTTTACATCTTTTACCATGACTCCATTCCAATTTGTTCCATAAGAAGGAATGCTTTCATAGAATCATAGAATCATAGAATCATTCAGGTTGGAAAATACCTTTAAGATCACCAAATCCAACTGTCAATCTAACATGGCCAAATCCAGCACTAAACCATGTCCCTAAGTGTCACATTCTCTGCCATCAGACAAGCAAGGTGCAAGTGACAAATAACCAGCAAAAAACCCCTGGCACCACCCAACATGATCTGCTAAGACGTGAGCTTAAAGTCCTGCCATCCTTTCTCCTCCAGAATTGGACATAAAGAGATGGAGCTATACTCTGCTTTATTGACACACTGCTTGTTTACCATTCAGCTTTCACGTCACCATGATTTTTAGTGACAAAGGAGATTGTAGCGAGGTGGGGGTCGGTCTGCTCTCCCAGGTAACAAGTGATAACACAAGAGGAAATAGCCTCAAGTTGCACCAGGGGAAGTTTATGTTGCAGGTGAGGAAAAACGTCTTCCCTGAAAGGATGCATAAGCAGTGGAACAAGCTGCCCAGGGAAGTGAAGGATTCACCATTCCCAGAGGTATTTCAAAGACATGTAGATGAGGTGCTCAGAGACATGGTTTAGTGGTGGGATTGGCAGTGTTGGGTACATGGTTGGACTTGATGATCTTGAAGGTCATTTTCAACAGAAACAATTCTAAGATTCCATAATGCTACAGCACTGGTACAGGCACCAAGCAGCCCAGGACACGTCCACATATGCTGGTGACCAAAAGCAGCTTGGCTAAGCTGCTGGAGAGCATTGTGGTGGAAAAGGTCCTAGGGTCCTGGGAGCAACAAGTTGACCAGGAGTCATCAAAGTGCCCTTGGCCAAAGACGGCAAGTGCAACCCTGGGCAGTCCTAGGCACAGGCTTGCCAACAGCTGAAGGCAGGTGACCTTCTTCTCTGCTCAGCGCTGTCGAGGCCATGCCTGCAGCGCTGTGCCCAGGTCTGGGCTCCTCAGTCCAAGGGAGATATGGGCATACTGGGGAGAGCCTTCAATGCCTCTCCCCCATCACTACCCACGATGCCATGCTGCTGTGTTGCCCCGGCATTGGCCCAGCAACGGCTCCAGTGCCTCCCTGGATGGCACTGTGCCAGCAAGGAGCAGTACTGGGCAGAGCAAAGCTCCTGTCTAGCAGCACTGTCTGGCACCAAAACACACTTGTCATCCCCACTTGAGCCACTTTTTGGATCTCCACCAGTGCGTTCTCCACCACACTGTGGGACTCAATACCGTGGGCCAGATGATTTGTTGCCACCACTCCAGGTGAGCTCCCTCTGTGGCTTGGGGAAAGGCTGTCACATCCTAGCTCCACAGCAGCCACCTTGCTCATGCCCTGTCCCGTCTGCTCTGCAGGGTCTGCACTGAGCCTGACTCCCTGTCACCTGAGCCACTGTTCTGCCAGCGGGTGCAGGTGACCCAGGGCCGTAGGACAAGGAAGAGGGAGCTCCTCCTCTTTAGAGATACCTTGGTCTTTGCCAAGACCAAGTAAGACTGGCAGGCCCCAGTTGCCCTTCCTCCCAAGCCCTAGACCTGGCACCAGGGCACGAGTACCCAAGGAGCAGCACCGGGGCCCCAGCACCCTGGTGCTGAATGCACCCATGGCCGTGCCCATGGAAGGAGTGCTCTAGAGGGGCCCCTAGAGGCTCAGCCATCTCCAGGTCACTCCCTGACACTTCTTTCTGCAGACATGCCAGTGCCGCGCATCCCAAGCTCTGCTTGGCCCTGGGCCAGTTGCAGGTGTTTAGCAGTGGCAACGGGGCAGCCAAGGACACCACAAAAGAGGAGGCAGCTGAGGCCACAAGCTCCCTTGTATTATGGTCCTATGGGTCCTGTGTCATCACTTTCAGGTGACTCTCATTGCCACATTTCACCAGAGGCGTGGGCAAAACCTCTGTCATGCCCCACGGGGCTCTGTGGCTGTCCCCATGGGGCAGGGCTGCGCTGGCACCCAGCTCTGCCTGCAGACTGGGGAGCAGTGGGCACTCAGGCGCTTTCTCCTCTGTTTAGGCAGCACCCGGGCAGAGAAGGAGCTTTGCTTCAGCATGCTCCGTGGGTAAGCCCTGCCTGGCAGCACAGCCTGGGGAGCCCCTTCTCACATCCTAGGGGATGCTCCAGGCTTGGCCGTACCATGCGGGAACTCCGCTCCCCAGCTGGGGAGAGGTGCTGCCAGGGCTGTGGGCAGCTCTTGAGTGGGCAGAGCCAGCTCAGCTGCTTTGCCCAGCTGTGTCCAGCCCCATCCTCAGCATTGCCGCTGCTCTCCGCTCACCTGCCAGGTGCTACCTGGCTGCTTTGGGGCAGCTTGGAAGTGCTCCCTGGGCTGTCAGGAGAGGGAAGAAGTGGCTCATATCTCACCGAGCTCTTTCTCCACCCTTTCCCTGCCCACAGGCCTCCAGAAGGAGTGGAGGGAGCCCATGTTACCCTTCTGCCCTCCATCCAGCCCTTGGTGAGGCAGCTGAGAAGCCGTAAAACTGAGTGTCCCTCCTGTCTCAGCTCTGCTCCCAGAGCCTGCTCCAGCCCAGCACTGGGTGCATCGCTCCTCACCTTCTGCTCTTGTCCCCTTGCCCAGTTGATGACGCTACTTGCCAGCAACCTGGTGAGCATGGTGGAGGCCCAGGCAGAGGGAAGGATCGCTCAGGGTGCAATCTCACTCGTCCGCACCTCTCGCTGTGCTCGCCAGGGGCCCTTTCTGCTGCGGGGCTGCTCGGTGAGCGCAGCGCACTTCTCGCAGGCCGGTGCGGAGCGGCAGACACCTCCCATCCCCTCTGGCATCGCGGGTGGAGGTGGCCATGCGGCTGGTGAGTTTTTAGAAGACAGGGGCAGGATGGCCCTTCTCTCCTTGTCTGGCAGGCGGGCACTCGGGCTGGACTGGGGCTGCTGCCCTTCCGGCAGAGCTGCCTCCTAGCCCCAGCGGCAGGAGAGAGCTGAGCCCCCGGGCCCCGCGTTCCCAAACGACGCCTCTCCTGGCTGCTCGGTGGCAGAGGGGACAGTGCTGAGAGGGTTCGGCAGCGCTCGCCTCACACTTCTCCTCCAGGGCTCTCTGCTCTTTTCTCCTTAGCAGCTGCAGGGGCCCTCAGCAGGAGGAAGGGGCTGCCCTGGCCCATGGAAGAGACATCGGGCGCTGCACAGGCGCCTGGCTTGTCAGGCTCTAGATGCAGCGGGGCTCCCTCAGCCCAGAGCCTGGCAGCTGCCAGCAGCCAGGACAATGTGCAGCCCCAGACCCTCGAGGTAAGTGAGCCTGGCCAGGGCATCCCCATCGCACTCGCCCCTCCAGAGAGGTGCTGTCCCCAGCAGAGGAACCCCGGGTGGGTCTTGGGGTCCAAGCTAGCGGGATTTCTGCTCAGAAAGGAGGGTCAGGAATGGGAAAGGCTGTTTGAGCCATTTTGAGACATCAGCCTGGAAACCGGTTAATGCTTTGCTGTGTGCAGACGGTAGAGCTGCCGGGAAGCGTAACCGGGCACCACGCAGAAACCTTGAAGGAGGAGCTGGCTGGTGTGGTGGGCAAGGAGCAGCCAGAAGCAGAGACAGAAGTGGAACCATCAGAGGTATGTGAGGTCCACAAAGCACATGACAACAAAAGTCTCTCGCCTCAGAAGGTGGGGCTGCTGCCTCCACAGGGACAAGCAGAGGCATCCACCAGCCTGCAGCTCTGCACAAGTACAGAGTAAGGCTGATGCAGGTTGGTGTGATTGTGCCCAAACCTGCTCAGCTGGGCGAATTAAACCATTGAAGGGATCAGTGTTTCCAAGCTAAAGGAGCCATTGGGTAGATAGGTCCTTGCCACCCGTTAATGTCTGCATTCCCACTGCAGATGCCTCCAGTCCCTCAAGAAAGCCAAGTATTGAAGAGCTCCTAGGGGAACTCCTGGAGGAACCAAAGAGGATGGGGTCGTTTTAGTGTTTTAAGGATGAAGGTCTTAGGTCATAATGTTAAAAACTTTAGGACATAATGTGTTGGGGTGCTTTTAGCATTTAAAAATCTTAGGTCATAATGTTAAAAACTCTAGGGCAAAATGAGATGGGGTTGTTTTACTGTTTAAAGTATAGAGGTCTTAGGTCATATTGTTAAAAACTTTAGGAAAAAAATGAGTAGGGCTGTTTTCATGTTTAAATTATAGCAATTTTAGTTCATAATGTTAAAAACTTCAGGACAAAATGAGTGGGGCTTTTTCTCTTGATGTATCATCCTTCTCTGCCAGGCACATTTCTGCTGCTGTCCTTCCAAATAGAAAAAGAGAGAAGAGTGCTCAAACACACTGAAATAAGCTCATTACAAACAGTACGGAATCTGTAGCAATTACAGATAAAGATGTGGAAAGGGATTCTTAGATAGGAGGTTTGCGGTGCTTCTTCCAAAGGACTTCCATCTGTCAGTGTCCTGGAAATTATCATCTCTGAAAGATGTAATCTTCTAGCACTCAAGGTGGAATAATTTTATAGTGTAAATTAAAAAGAGAGAAATATGTGACTGGTGTTCCCCAGCTGTGTCATGGTGGAGGGAAGAGGACAGTCTGCACTGCCCCTTGCTTTGAGAGATTAGGGAATCCATTGCCTTGCTACCTACAATACACAGAAAGCAAGTTTTCATAGAAAGGGTTTCAACCTTTGCAGTTGGCTTCCCAGAACCTTCCTATCTACTGTGGGGATGGTTGTATTAAATCTCGAGTGTCTGAAGGTATGAGCTGTCTTAGGTCTGCCACCAGGCCACTAAGTTTAGCTGCTTAATTGGGCTCCTGTGCCTTGCAGGAGAGGGCCAGAAGTACCACAGGGACCCACTCCTTGTAACTCTTGCACACAGAGCAAACCAGTGTGGGGGCTGTGGTCAGAACTTCATGCTTATACCAAGTCACAATAAAACAGAATTGCCAATTAGCGATGACAAGGAGGGTAATCCCAGCAAAGATCAACAGAGAAGTTAGCTGGGAACCACAAGAAGTGAGGCATGATGATTGTGCACTGAGCTGCTTGGAAGTCCCTAAGATGGTTACAGAAATGTCACTGGCTAATCCGTACTGCTTCTGCCAAAACTATGAATTTGCCTCTCCAGTAATAGCTTGTCTTCCTAGTGGATTTCACCTGTAAATACTCTTCTGCCAAAGGGTTGGGTTCAACTGAGAGTTCAGCTGAGAGTGCCCTACTTTAAATGTCCTCTCTGGGACCTGCATTCTACTTTCAAGCAACAAGTTTTTTAAAAAAAGGAAATAAAAATTGACTAATTAAGCATTGCTTCATTGCGTGAAGACAAGAAAGAACAAAACAAATACTCTGGAGGCCAGCACTACCAACAGTCCCCCAACTGCAAACACAGGCATGAGAATTGGAGCCTACCTTTCCCAGGAAAAGCAATTTCCCATTGCCATCCCTTTCAGCATCTCAGCTCTCCTGCAGTTCAGTAGATGACAGCTGCATGGGGGCCCCAGGAAGACTCCATTCCATATGAAGACATCTCTCCGACAGCGTCCGCTCTTTCTCCCAGCAACCATCAAGGGCTTCAAGGCTGCAAACTGTGTTGCTGGGTTAGGAAGAGTCAGATTTGTTGGACGCCTTTGGTTTGACTAAGACTTTTCACATCCCTACTATAGCTTCCAGTTCATTGTTTCTATTTGTGTGGGTTTCTCTCTGAGATGGAAACATTCTGTGTGTTGTACAGAGTGCAATGAAACGAAAATATCAGCAGGTGTTCCTGCTATATATGTCCATGTTTCCTTGCTACCCTTCTGGCTCCTGTCTCTGAGTTGTTCAGAGGAATCTTACCTTCTTTCTCTTTAGACCTCAGTACCAGCCTTATATATCAGACTAATGAAAACTGTATAGAAATCTTAGCTCATAATGTTAAAACCTTTAGGACAAAATGAGTGGGGCTGGTTTTGTATTTAAAGTATAAAGATCTTAGATCATAATGTTAAAAACTTTAGACCAAAATGAATGGGGTTGTTTTAGCATTCAAAAGTTTTACAAAGAAATTCTGTTTCATGTTTTTACTCAGAATTGGAGTTCTGAATTTATTATGTTACATTGTTCCTTTTTCAGCTGATCTTTCTCGTCTGTGCTTTTGGTCAGTAGTAGTGGCAAAATTCTGATGCAGAATAGGATAGAAGTATATGTTGTGGTTTAAGAGTTAACAGATTGAGAAGGGAGGGACAGGTGATAACTCTAGGACACCGAGGGGTCAGAGGGTAGCTGGTATTCCCTCCCCTTCCCTGCCATACTCTATAAAAAGGGACAAGATGTTCGGGGTCTTCCCCTTCCTTCCTCGGGCACCCTCAGTGCAGCCAGGCCTGACTCCACGTGTTCTGCACAATCCATCGCCATCCAAGAGTGAGTTTTGTATATAGTTGTATATTCCCTTCTTCCCTTCATATTCCTTTTCCCTGTTTATCTCTGTCACCTATTAAATTTATGTTATAGCCTTAACTTCCAATTTTGTGTGAGGCACTTTCTTCCTGATTCCCCTTTTTATCCTCCCCTGGGAAGGAAGGGGGAGGGGGAGAGAGGGCGCATAGGAATCCTGCTCTGTGGGGCTTGCCCTGAGCCTTAAACGAAGATGGTACAATCGACTAGATTTTTTTCATTCTGGACCTGGCACTTGGCCTTGTTGAAGCCCATAAAAGTGGCCTCAGATCATTGATCCATCCTTTCCAGGTCCCTTTGTAGAGCTTCATTGATAGAGATATCTAGATAATTGATAAAGATATTAATCAGAACTGGCTCCAATACTGAGCCTTGGGGAATGCCACTTGTGACCGGCCGCCAACTGGATTTAGCTCCATTCACCACCACTCTTCGGGCCCAGCTGTTCAGACAGTGTTTTATTCAGAAGTGTGAATGCCCATCCAAGCCATGAATATCCTTTTTCTTTACGAGCAGAAGAGATTGCTTATATTGTAGGAGAGAAAATACTGTTTGTAGCTGTGCTTCAAAACGAAATATAATGTTGTAGGTTTTGTGGGTTTTCTTGCCTTCAGTGCTTGGCATCACAGTTAAAGTTATACTGTAAGACAGCAAGGTAGGGTAAGTCAGATCACTGACCCTGCTTAAAGCAAGGTCTAAATGACCTCCTGAGTTTCTTCCAATCTGAATCTATAGTTTGGCCCCCAAAATACAGTGAGGGTTTTCAGCTCTGGAAGAGCAGTGCATGTGGTTTATCTTGATTTCAGTAACGCATTTGACACTGTCTCCCACAGCATCCTCGCAGCTAAACTGAGGGTGTGGTCTGGATGATTGAGTAGTGAGGTGGATTGTAAACTGATTGGAGGATGAAAGTCAGAGAGTTGTGGTCAATGGGATGGAGCCTAGTTGAAGGCCTCTATCTAGTGGAGTCCCTCAAGGGACCAGTACTATTCAATATATTCATTGATGACCTGGGTGAGGGAATAGAGTGCACTGGCAGGAAGTTTGCTGATGATGCAAAACTGGGAGGAGTGGCTAACACACCAGAAGGCTGTGCTGCCATCCAGAGAGACCTCGACAGGCTGGAGAGCTGAGCAGGGAAAAATTTAATGAACGAAAACAAGGGCAAGTGTAGAGTCTTGCATCCGGGAAAGAACAACCCCAGGTACCAGTATAGGTTGGGGACTGACCTGTTGGAGAGCAGCGTAGGGGGAAGGGACATGGGGGTTCTGGTGGACAGCAGGATGACCATGAGCCAGCAATATGCCCTTTTGGCCAAGAAGGCCGATGGCATCCTGGGGTGTATTAGAAGGGCTGTGGTTAGTAGGTTGAGGGAGGTTCTCCCCCCCTCTACTCTGCCCCAGTGAGGCCACATCTGGAATACTGTGTCCAGTTTTGGGCCCCTCAGTTCAGGAAGGACAGGGAACTGCTTGAAAGAGTCCATCATAGAGCCACAAAGATGATTAAAGGAGTGGAACATCTCCCTTATGAAGAAAGGCTGAGGGAGCTGGGTCTCTTTAGCTTTGAGAAGAGGAGACTGAGGAATGACATCATTAATATTTATAAATATGTAAAGGCAGAGTGTCAGGAGGAAGGAGCCAGGCTCTTCTCAGTGATGCCCAATGACAGGACAAGGGGCAACGGGTGCAAGCTGGAACATAGGAGGTTCTGTGTAAACACAAGGAAAAACTTTTTCATGATGAGGGTGACACAGCACTTGAACACTGCCCAGAGAGGTTGTGGAGTCTCCTTCTCTGGAGAAATTCAAAACTCACCTGGACGTGTTCCTGTGTGACCTATTATAGGTGATCCTGCTCTGGCAGAGTGGGTTGAACTAGATAATCTTTTAAGGTCCCTTCCAACCCCTAACATTCTGTGATTCTGTGAACTGTGCTCTGA
The DNA here is from genome assembly GCA_013396935.1 of Baryphthengus martii. Classification (NCBI taxonomy): domain Eukaryota; kingdom Metazoa; phylum Chordata; class Aves; order Coraciiformes; family Momotidae; genus Baryphthengus; species Baryphthengus martii. Next base: position 461,977 of record VWZK01002274.1, on the reverse strand, counting down.
ATTTATCAAATGTAAGGGAAAGTGATTTCTCTCTTTCTTTGCAGTAATAATCCCTAAGAAAACTAAAAGATCTTACTTTAAATACCTGTTAACGTGGAAGACGTGGTGGAACATACATGACTAAAAGAGTTTAGATTTACAAGCGAAAATAAATTGAAAACAGCAGCACCCATGAACATAGAGTGGTTTTTAAGATTTTAATAGAATTGAGAATGAGTTAGTTCCTTTGTGATCACAGGAATAACAGAAGGTGGCTGAAACGGCTCAAATAAAATTCAGCTACTTTGGAGGCAGTGAGACTTTACCACTAGCCACTTGCCACTCTCTCCATTCACTATCGCTGAGAAAATCTCTGGATTGTCTCTAGATAAGGAGAAGCGGTAACATTAGCAAACAGGATATGTATGAAAAGGCTGAGTGAATTACATTTAAGGCTAAGCTCTCTTGGGAAATATGGCAATGCAGACATGATCTTATTCTGACCATCCTAACCTCTGCCAGTGTATGAGAAGCTTTGGGCAGGTGTCCTGCTCTGTAGAATAGTAAATCAGACCAGTCATGGTATGGTCATCACAGGCAGCCACACAAGAGATACTCAGTTGAGGTACTACAGGATACTTCCAACAAACTGGTACAAACTTAAGACTCATAGCATGCCACCACTGTAATGTGGCATTGGAAGAGGTTAGAGTAATAAGCTCAGCAAATGTCTTGAGCATGTAAGCAGGACACATCAAAGGTATCTGAAGCTCTACCACCACTCTGTGGATCTGCATCCTGTCCTGAGCTACAACTGTCTCCAATGATGTAGAAAAAGGTGGAAAAGAAACAAAATTCAGAGGACAGGAGAGAAAAAAGCCTTCCTAAGTCCTGACAATTGCAGAAACATTGAACTATAAGCCTTACACAAGGTAAATATAATGGAAGCAAACAAGGATTGAGTTTGCTTACAAGCCCATTTGATAAGCCAATGAAATGGATAGTGAAGTACTCGTATTTCAAAGTTATTTCCTCTCTTCAGAAATCTGTCTATTTAGTTATATACACACTTATCAAGCTTCTAACACAATATATTGTTGAGTGCAGTTCAAACATTTATTTGGTGAAGGTAGTGTTGGAGATAAATTGAGCACTGGAGTAGATCTGGATACTTTGCCAAAGACCCAGATGGCTAGATATGTTTACAACTCTTTAAAATCAGCATATTGCATGCAGATGCAGCTGGTTTCAGTCATCCCAACCTTGATTACAGTATACATATTGTCCAGTTGTGGAGAGATGTTACTTTCGTGGCATCCACAGCTCCGGAGTACACATGAATTAATCCCAAAAGCATGTTGCAAATGGTGTTTCCAGCCCTGAAGCAGTGACTGGTAGGATGGCAGCAGCACTAAACAGGCTGGCAGGCTGTTGTGCATTGAGATCTTTGACGCTGAAAAAGGGAACAAGCTCCTCCTAGAACAACTGACATTGTAGAACCCTCAGTAGCCATGCAGAACAGAGTGGCTCCAGGTTAACACTTCATTTGGAGGGTACAGTATGTAACCTGAAAACAAAAGCCAAGCCAAGATTCCAAGAAGAATTATATTTTTCAAAAGTGTCTGTACCTGCTATGCTAACTGTGCTCTCACTCAGCCTGAAGTTGCAATTTAAATATGTCGAAATGAGGTAAGAATTGTGGCAGGGGAAGAGAATATCACATCTGTCTCCAGTTCGTTTCTGCCGTCTTTGTACAGCACCAAGAACTGCAGGACTGTAATCTAGATTGTTAGACTTTGCTCCCCAGGCTTTTGTCCATTGCGATTCTGGTAAAAATTCCAAACAACATAGTAATAGCCAGCTGCTATTGCAAAGAAAAGATTAGATAAGCAGCATCTAATGACCTCACCTGGAATTTGGCAAAGGAACAAGAGTTAACCTCCATAGCACTGGAAAAAGTCTCTATTCATATCTTTTCCAGAACTGCAGTGGCCCAAGCAGAGGTGATCCACTACATGCTCACCATAGGGTGGCTACCCACTTTATTTTCCTTGAAAAGTCCATATCCATTCATTGATCAGGGCAGATCTGCCTTGGTTACATATACCAAAAACAAGTCTCAAAGGTACAGCTCAGTGCCAAGGACACTAGAATTTTCAAAATATTTGGGGACACAGATGTATACAGGGAGAAATGCAGAGAAAGACAATTTGAGCAAAATATCTGTGGAGTCTGAATGGTTCTTTTTAGGGGGAAGGATGAGAAAGTACTCCCATTTGGGGATTGGTTGTCATCTCCAGGTATGCGATGTATGCCTTCATCAGGATACACACTGAGATCAAAACTGCTCTATGATTCTCCAAACTGCAAGATCCTGAAAGCAGAAAAAACAGTCTGTTTGAATTTCTTCCAGCTATCCCCAAATGGGAAGCTCTCAGCAACTGTTACCAATATCCTGTCAGGCCCTATCTCCAAGTACACAGCAGGATTTTTTGCGTTGTGCAGAAAAGAGCTACTGAGTCGAAAAGCCTCATAGCCCAGCCCATTGAAATTCACTGAGGACCTGCTGGGTTGTGAGGAGTCCAGTCCATGTCCAGGGAAAGCTAAATGTTGTCTCTGACACAGCAAGCTAGTTCAAACCTGTTTCAAATGACTCCAGCAACTGAACGTCCCCGCTTGTCCATTTATGTGACCCATTTTCTAACAGTGGCCAAGGGATTCGGACAGCACTATACAGTGCAGTAAAATTTAAAGGCCTCCCTATCCTCAGCCTTGCCATGGCCATGAGTGCTCTATAAAATCCTAGATAGATTAAATTAGATAGACAGTATAAGGAACAAGTTAAGTGGTGGTGTCACCCTGACTGGTACATCTCAGTGCTTAATTAACCAGTAAGACACCACAAGCAGCAGAGCTGTCCCTTGTAATATTTATAATAGATGGGGAAGAGTTGCCTTGAGGGGCTACCATGGAGCATGTGCAAGCACTAACATAGCCTCTCTCCCTCTTGTTGTTGCATTTGCCTCCTACTGCCCTGGGTAGTAGACAAGACCAGGAGATGAGCGACTCTTCTCCTGCATGGTACTAAGCACTACCAGGGCAAGAAGGAGGCCTAGAAACAACATGGAGTGAAGCTGGGAGCACTGCTCCATCACAGCAAAAGGGAGCCTCTCTCTTGCCTGCTGGCAGCAAGTCTCCCACAACACCAGTTAGCTGAAGCATGATACTTCAGTAAAGCCATTGAAAGTCTTCATTTCTCCTTCTTTGTATCAGAAATAATGTGGCCAGCAGGACTAGGGAAGGGATCATTCCCCTATACTTGTCACTGGTGAGGCTGCACCTTAAATACTGTGTTCAGGTTTGGGCCCCTCACTACAAGAAGGACACTGAGGTGATGGAAATTGTCCACAGAAGAGCAATGAAGCTGGTGAAGGGTCTACAGCACAAGTCCTATGAGGGGTGGCTGAGGGAACAGGAGTTGTTTGGTTTGGAGAAAAGGGTGACCTTATTGCTCTCTATAACTACCTGAAAGGAGGTGGCGGTCTGTCTCTTCTCCCAAGTAGCAAGTGATGGTACAAGAGGAGATGGCCTTGAGTTGTGCCATGAGAGGTTTAGATTGGATATTAGGAAAGATTTCTTCACCGAAAGGGTTGTCAAGCATTGGAAGAGACTGCTCAGGGAAGTGATTGAGTCACCATCCCTGGAGGTATTTAAAAGATGCGTAGATGAGGTGCTTAGGGATATGGTTTATTGGTGGACTTGGCAGTGTTAGATTAACAGTTGACCATGATCTTAAAGGTCCTTTCCAATGTAAATGATTCTATAATACTGTGATTCCTAATCGCTTCCCCCTGCTAGGCAAGGCAGATAGGTTCCTGCCTTCTGCTTTTTTGGGGGCTTTTAATATGTAATTAATTAGTACTCAAGGCAGAGGTTTATGTAAATTTTATTTAAATCCCAATCAGTGCTCTCATTTCCGTGCAGTTATTTTTACCATAGCATCAGCACTCAGGTGGGCAAGGAACAAAACTACCCAGGGGAGCAGAGCCTGATGTGCCCAGCCTGATAAAGAGACTGGCAGCACTGGGACTGCAGAAGGGGCTGCCAGGTGGCGCAGAGATGTCCCCATCATGCAAGCCAGCACTGAGGGGAAGGGATAGGAGCAGTTGCAGTTTCAGGGCACTGATAAACTCTGGCAAGAGTAGAAGCAAGCAAGTCTTGACTGTAGAGAAGAGCATAAAGTGCTGTTTCTTAAGGACTAAGCGCCCCACCAGTGGGGAATGACTTGACAGACAGGGATGTTGATGGTACAGCCACCAAAGGGATGATGACAGCAAGCCTTAAAAACAGTTTGGATCCAGAAGGAGTCATTTTAGCCTATCCACAAAAAGCAGGGAGTGTCACAGCAGGAACCTCCTCAATGGAGTCTTCCCAGCCAAGATCAACTTCCTACTCGCTGGAGCTGTTTTGACAAGCACACTGGAGTCTCCCACCTCTTCCCACCCAGATTCAAGACCCGTGACTTTCCCATTTGCTCCATTTCTGTCTTTTAAAACAGTGTCAGGCATGGGAGGGCCTTTGGAAACTTCTGTCAGCAGCACTCACATCCTGCCAGAGGGAGAGTGAAAAGCACATCTTCCCTGGAACTGGATATCCGATGAGGTCAACTAGATCTTCAGCCATCTTATCACAGCAATCAATGCACCATGGTAACCCATGCACAGTAATCCATGGGGTTCCTTGGATCAGCATACCAGGTGTCTGCCAACACTGCCCTCCTTTTTTATCATTGCTAGGTCTGCCAGGTATGGGACTGAGCCTGCTAGGGTCTACCAGGCTTAGTGGAGAGCTAAAGCCAGGGATGGAGCTGTTGCTATCTCTCTCCAGTCTACAGAGAAAGCAAAGATTCTTCAGCATCTCCCCCTAGATCATTAGACTGAGACAAGTTGCTTAGGACCACAAAGAAGAAAGTCACTAACCTGTGACACAACCACCCAGAACAGGTAGGAGGACCTAGCAAGGAAGTCCCAACTTGCTGCACATTGGGAAAGTGAGATCAATCAGGTGATCCAGAAGCAAGAGATGAGTTAAAGCAGTAGGATCCCCTGTTCAGCAACACAGGACAGCTGCTTCTTCCTGACTAGTCTTTCACAATTTCCCTAGGAGCGATTCCTCCTCATGCTGCTTACAGTCCCCTTTTCCCTGAAGCAACCATGGTTCACTGAGATCAGAAAACAATAAAAACCTAGTCTACAGAGCAGTCTAGTGGAGAGCAGATTTTCAGCCACCTATCTGACTCTCCACTAGGGAGATAGCTTTGAGATGCCTTTTTAACTCCTCTTGCTCAGATTTTCTAGCAGCAGCCAGGATGCTGAGTCAATGCCAAGTGGCTGTGTCTTCATGTTAGATGGATTCATGCTGTTGATCCTCTCCACCAGTCCTTCAAGAGCTCTCACTGTGCTACTCAACTCTTCAGAAATCTATTGATCTGCTAAAAATACCTCCATCTTTGGTTTCTACCTCATGAATCCTTCTCCTACCTTCACCCTGGATAATAATAGTTTATTTCTTAGGGGAGGAGGGAGGAAAGGGCTTCCACTGTAGACACAGTTAGCATCTGCTACCCAGAGAAACAACAAGAGTTCTGCCACTGATAGCAAAAGTCTCAAAGGCAGTATATACTCTTACTGAGAGAAACTAAAATCACACCCACTAGCAATTTGTAGACATCCATGGGCTGGGTAAAGTCACTCAATACCATCAACCACCAAAGTCCTTAGAGAGAAGAGGGTGCAACAACAGAACAAGATCTTTGTATTAATTCCACCAACCATCAATACGTGGGATTTGGCAAATCCAAAGCAAGTCTTTCTTAGGCTCCCTTATGGTCATGGTCCATGCACAGAGAGAGTCTGTGTGACAGCTCTGGGGACACTGAAAGAATTCCAAGGAGGTATTATTCAACACTTAATACTTCTTCATAACCAATTAGATTTATTAACTTTCCCTGCCACCCAGAGTCTTTTGTGTGATGGCAGACAGATGTTCCAGGTGTTTGCAGAGTAGCTTAGCTAATACTTTTGATAACCTGAACCTGCACAGCAGATGCATTAACAGATTTTGACAGGGTGCCATTAGTTTTGCAGCTGATGACAAGGAGGGACAAAGCAGAAGAGAGGAAAAAACAAATAAATAAATGTTAAACTATAGAGAAAAAGAAAAAGAGAGACTAATTTATAAGCCTCCTTCTCCCTGCAGAACATGCAGTCCAGGCGCTGGCAGACGGTGCTCCCCATCTGCGCCACTCCTAGGGCAAGGGGGCAGATTCCACAAGCAGCTCTATCCTGCCAAAATCCCCTCCTTCCCTCTCCACCTTTGCCCTTTCCTTTGAAGTGCAATTGCAAAGACTTCCATCTGGCAAGGAAGCCTGTGCTTCATGAATGCACGCACACTTCTAGACCACAGCGAGGACGGCATTTAAGGTACAGAGACAGGCAAAGTGCATCACAAAAGGCAGATAGTGGGTAATACAGAAACTCTTCCCTTTTCTGTTCCTTCCAATAAGTCAACATGATGAGTCTGTTGTGTAAAACATATGTTGCTTGTACATCTGCATAAAATGAGGCATCGAGATCTAGGAACGTTCATTAAGGGGCTGAATTCAAACCTTATTTTTAATCTCAAGCTTACTGCCTATCCGTAATTAGGCCTCCAGTCAGTCATTGAAGCTTTATCTGTGTGCCTTTCCTCACCCTTAAGAGAGGATTAAACCTTCTATCCAAGGAGCTGTAAAGAACTGATTCTACATCCATAAAGACTTGCATTTTACATCTGTGAAGAGATAAACAAACAGTTTACCTCTGAGCAAGATCCAAAACAGTCACAATGAGCCTTCCAAAATGAGACAGAGAAACCCCAGGTCAAAAGATCTCTTCACCCTTCTCACTGGGTCTTAACACCACAGGAAAAGGCAAAACAGAGGACACAGAAGAGAAAGAAAAACCGACATCTTTGCCCAGAGACACTGTTTCCATGCTGGAGATTAGTTCTGGAAGCTGGTGACAGCTAGTCTTTTCCCAAAGAAGCTCAGCAAATGCAGCAACATGGCTTCAGTTTGCAGCCTTTTTATAACTTCTGGTAACACATTTTACAAATGAAACTCACGAGATATATGGACTCATTACTGACTCTTGAACACAGCTACCTTTGGATAAAGTATGACCACTTCTGTGTGGATACTGTGTAGGAAACTGTGGCATCTCTGCCTGTGTGTCATTTGACCAGATGTTCATCGCCCCAGTTAATGTTTCCCTAAACTCATACACCAACAGATTTCAAATCCATCCTTTTAGAGTAACGAGCATTGTGACAGAAAACAGCAGATATTCACTGAAGGGGTCAGAGAGATTGTCACCCTGCCGTGGCTCAGCAAGTATGGCTGCTTCCCACTCCCTAGACATATACATTCTTCTCCAAGACAGCAGGACAGAAATCATCCCCTTTGAAGCATCCTCTTTCTCCACATGAAGACTGCACTTTAACCAAAACCAGTATCACAGATATTGGTTAAACATTTGCAAAGGCTTTTTCTGCGCCTTTCATGAGAATATTGCCTGCACCATTTCCCCCCTGCCTGGGAAGTTAAGTTCCGTCATTTATCAAGGGATCATTATTCCCAGCTTGCATGGATTTGCTCAGGCTTTCAGGAAAACAGGACAGCAGTTTAAGATATATCTGATTTATACATTATCAAGTAAGTCACTTAGTCAGGAAAATTATGTAAGACTGCATGTGTCTGAGTGCTCCATCTCCATTATACAAGAGTGGCAGGCAGAGTCCTTCCTAGTGAGATTTCCAGCCGCTCTGGGATTAGCACACAGTTTGCCTGTGTAAGATGTTATCAGTGCAGTGAGGCGAGAGGAAAGACCTCATGACTCCAGCCCCCTCTGCCATGCATCAGGCAACCCGGTTTGTCTGTTTTAACTTATTCCAGCAGTAATCCTAAAATCAGGGCAACAATTACTTAAGGCAGAGTTCTTTCAGATGCAGGAGAAACTTGCATAGCAAGAGCCTCTGTTCCTGTAGGCCATGAGTCCCAAACCTTCCCCTGTCTAGCATTAATTACATAAAATCACCAATACTAGATGGAACAGATAATTTAGGGGAACAGAAGATTATTCAGAAGAGCATGGCTGATTGCTGATCTATTAGCATTTGGCTCCACAGTTTCAGTCAAGCAAGAATGTCAGGGGAAAGGGAGCAGAAGGTCCGTGACCTTGTTCTCTACCCTGCATTCAGCCAACTTTGAGACTTAATGTTCACAGTAAGAGCTATGCTCCTCAAGAATTGTGCATAGGCAATATGGAGACCCTTGTGAGTTTGCTTTGTTCACAGAAGAGGGCTGATGTGGGGAAGGGGAGGCTTTGTACAAGCCTTTAGAGACACAATGCATCACAGCCACTGTGAATTAGAGCTCTTGGCTCTAGCCCTCCCCTAATATATTGCACTGAGTTGGTTTGTCTGGCACAGTACAGACACTCTGTTGCCTCTTGGCTCCATATACTCTGTTATTTCCCTTTTATGCCGCCCCTGGCAGAAACATCACTACAGAGAGTGGGAACAAATTATTTGTTCCTGTATTGGAAGGGATCTAGAGGGAAAAGTGGTGGCAAACAATTGCATCTCCCAAAATGACAAGTCAAAATTATTTTCCCTGGCCAGGAGTACAAACCTTGTTCTCATCCCCAGGATGGCATGGGATGTTCCCTGCTGCCGTACGCTGTCCTCCGAGATGTACCACTCTGAGATAACCAAGGAACACTTACAGGACTGGCAGATTTGCCACTGGGTAACCAAACCCTCCTTGAGTGGGAGCTTGGGAGTAACCCAACTTGTGTGTTGGAGGTGAGGTAGCTTGGTGATGGTCCCAGGAAACCGCCCAACAAAGTCAACTACCCATGCAACAGATTGTCAAAAATCTAGAACAAAAGCTTTAGAGTGCAAATAAACATCAGTAAGGCAAGAGGTCACTGATTTTATCCAGCCTTTAATACACAAACAGCAGAATGTCAAGACATATGTTCTGCACACAGTGTTGAGTAAACAACACTTTTTTTTTTTTTTTTTTTTTCATGCCATTGGTAGATTTAGGTCTTACCTTGTTTAGGTGACTTCATGGGTCTGGTGTCAGACAGACCAGAGACACTTGCAGTTCACCTGAAATTTGACTCTCGGTTCACATGGAGGATGGGGTGTGGCAGCAGAAGGCCTCCTGGGTGGCTCTAAGAGTTTGCATCAATGATGCTCCTATACAGAGTATGTGTCAGAGAGGGTAGCAAGCCAGAGGTACAGAAGAATTCATCTGCTGACAGTATTTCCCTTGGTGCTCGGAGGGAGAAAGAAGAGTCTCTGGTGTCCTACTCCTCCCCCAGGTGGACTGTCTTACGATAAACACCATTAGCAATTCACCCACACAGAAAGCTGTAACTGTGTTCAAACGACCATTCATCTTACCCTCCTACTTCACAGAAGAAAAAAAACACGTCTCCCTCCAACCCTTTCATGAATACAGATGCATCTGCACTGCAACATACAGGTGCAACTGCCACCCATGCAGAAACATCCTTACTAATTTTAAACCAGTCTATGTTGATGACAGCCTAACCCCAACAGCAAGCCCTTCTCCATCAGCAGCCAAAGGGCACCAGCCCACCACAACTGGGATCTATGCCAAGTATGATATGGGCAGACAGAAAATTGTCTGATGAGTGATACAGATTACTATCACATCCCAGCTGAGGTGCTCTTCCCAACTAAGCTGTAAGCCCTTTGTGTAGAGATGTGGTATTTCATTGCATGTCTGCCTGGAACTGATATATCCTGGTATGATACAATTGACATTAACACACGACTCTTTGTTTAGCATCTTACTGGTAGGCCTTGCCCCTAACTGTTCTATTTTACAAGGACTCTTTGAGGGCTTGACTGGGAAAACTTGATTTGCTTGTGCCAGGCTATTGTAGATGGATCTCATTTAGCCATATTTGATTCAGCATTAGCCACAACGGCAGCTGCCCTGAGTCAGAAAACAGACAACTAGAAGTTTAAGAGACTCAATTATAGCTACAATCAGGAGTTGCACAAATAGATACAATCCTGTCAACTACGTGGACTCAAGTGGCCTTTGGACTCCACAGTCTCCGATTTAGGGCTTGGTCTCACTATCATTAGCTCTAAGAACCTACTCATTTACAGAAATTTGTTTTACCAGTTAGCCCTTCTTTCACAGGCATTTTCCATAGTTAAAACACCTTTTCACCAATAGGATCCTTACCCATGCCAGGAAAGCACAGACCTTTCAAGTCCACAGCTGGTAGCATTAGGAGTTAATTGGGAAAACAAGAAATGTGTGACAGGAAGATTCCATAAACCTTAAAATAGCCAATATTTATAATTATGAAAATTGTAGGTTTCACAGTGATTACACACATGACTTTGAAAAGTGATCAGGAGTCACTCAAAGAAAATGAAATCTATCCATTGGGTGCAGTCAAACCATACTTATTTTAGAGCTTTTGCAGCCAAGGGATGTTCGTCTTGGAAGCTGTAGGAATAACATGCACAGTACTAAGTGTGACCTCATCAAAACCATACTGCTCTTTCAGGCTCCAGTGCATTGGGAGTGTTACTGCATTTTTCAAATTGATGTATACCAAATCAGCAGGTGAAGAATCAGCAATGCACCCCTCATCCCTGGCATCCACAAGTCTCTGGCTATCTGCTGTTTCTCATCTTTGATTTGGCAAGGGGAAGAAGTCACATGTCTGTTTGCAGCTCTTAAAGGTCCAGATTTTCAAAGGGTTCCAGCAGGCTTTTGTAATAAATATTACCCAGAGCCTCATCAATTGCACTAAGTGCAAAACCAACAAACCTCAGATTGCAAAGCTCACAAAAATTGGGCTAAAGACTACCAGCATTTTTGCTTCTTCTTTTAAGTTGAGCTATTTGGGCTGCATCAGGAACTTATTAGTTAATCTTTTAATAGGTGACATTTCTGGGAGCATTTGCTCCAATCTGAAAGGTAATTTGTATCAGCTGTTCTGATTCCTGTTCCGTGACTCTTTCCCCATTCCCTGCAGCGGGCACCTGAGCTGGCAGCTTTTATACTTGCTCTGAGGAAGCATGAGAGTGAAAAAGGTCATCTTTTATGCAGGATAACGGAAATGTTTGACACAACAGGATCCTGAAAATGTCTTCACTCAGGCCTTTACCAACACAAAGAGCCAGAGCTTAACATACCTGCTACAGAAAGGGCTACTGAAGTACATCTCCCTTTTTATTCTAGCACTGAGAGAACTTTTTAAATTTGCAACAGTTTAATTGTCAGTGCCCTAAAACCATATTTGTTTGGGTGGCCTTCAGCATTTTTCGTAGCACTTACCTAATAGTTTGCATTTAACAACTTGGATAGTTTAAGTTCTGCTGCTCCCAGTGCTTACAGTAAATGCACAACCTGCAATTTGAAAGCCCAGGCTCACTCTAGACATTCAGTAACTGAAGTAGAAGATCTTGCAGGTATGGTTATGCCAAGCAAACATGATTTCCAGAAGATTAAAGAAGTACCTATAGGCTCAGACTATGATTAAAGGAATTGCTACATCCCTTGTGCTGAGTTGCCACCCAGGACCCAGCAAAAAATGCCTTCCTTTCAGAGTCTGACTGAAGCTCACATAGCCTCGATGGCCAGAGTGACCTCCCTCACCTTCAGCTGAGCATCTGCTGGTAAGTCAGGCCTAAAGTGACTTCTCACAGAAAGAATCAAACTGGAGCCTATGGATAAATTTTATCCATAGGCATCACAGCCAGATATATATATATGAGAGAGTTGCAGGACACTTTTAAATCAGGGAGCATATCATTCTCAAAGGACAGGAGAGTCAGCTTGGTGCAACTCCTTTCTGAGCAAGTCTCACAGGTCTGATCACAATCCTCTCTGCTCAGGAGAGTGGCATTTAAAGCAGCTGAGAGCTTCCTGTGGATGTCAGAATGACCTTATAGCAGCAAGGCAGTGCCTGGATGAAAGATTGGCTCCCTGTGCAGTTTGGTCCCATGCTCCTCTGCTTGTCCCTGCCTCAGCTGTGAGGGTAACTGCACTGCTTTGTCAGGCTCCATTCAGAAGGAAAACAGCAGTGGTGGACTATGGCAGTAGAAACTGGGGCAAGACAAGAGTTAAGCTTCTGCTAGCTCTGTCAAGCAACCAGCCTTCCCCAGGACTGTTTTAATTTCAAATATTTATTTAAATCTAGAAGTCAGTATTTGGGAGAGAATGTGCTAGTGAAATGCCCTTTTTTGAGGTAATGCTATGAATTCTGGATTTGCATTCAAATTTGTAGTACAGACACAGCAGGTTTTTGGCATTCGAGAAATGTCTGGATTTCCTGCGTACAGGATCTGCTGGATGAGTCGCTGCAGTTGGCAGAGATGAGCCATACATCAGCTGCATATCCCAGGAATATTTGCACTTAAAATCCTGAAACTCTTTCAGCTCAACGTTTTCCCTCTTTAGGTCTTTAAACTGGATAAGCTTGGCTTTTGTTACCAGCATGGTGTGTCCACCACACACTCCCCTAGTTTCTCAAGTGGAAGTTTTGTCACTCATAACAAGGCCTAGGCACTCACACATAGCAGTACCAGCCTCACTCAGGCAAATCTATGTGTTCACGAGTGGAGAGGAACCACAGGTACCCCTGTAGGTACCTAAAGATTTCACTTGGACACGCTTTTCTGGGTACAGCTTGGGGAGACTAAGAAATCACCACACTCCAGACCTGCCAGCAGAGCAGCATCATTGGCACTCCCTAGCACAGCTCTGCCAAAATAAACCAACATAACAAAATAATTCCTGTAACCTAAGATTTGGTTCCCCAGTCCAAGAGCCAGTTAGGCAGTGAGCATGCACACAGCTACAGCAGAAGATCAGAGGGCTTGGGAAGTGCAACAAGTAGCCACCAGTAGCAGTTTCTCTAGTCACCACATGTCTGGTGGTAGCCTTCCTATCTTTCCCGCTTTCCAAGCCCTGAGGAGCTGTTAGCACAGCCCAATGCCCAGAACAGCCTCCCAGTGCCAAGCACAGCTCCAGAGGCAGCAGTCACCCCCAGCTCAGGGCAGAGGGCTGTAGAAGACTGCAGCGATCATCAAACTTCAGAGCAAGATGGTTTCAGAAAGACATTAGCTGAAGGGTTACCAACTACTTCCCTTTATACATGCCACCTCTCTGAGGTGGTTAATAACACCACCCACTCTATTTCTACAAAGAAACTCCCAAGAAGAACCACATAAAAGGAGAAACAATGAGGATTTATCTCACCTGTGAATCAGTTTTATCTTTCATGGCCTGAAAAGAGCTGGAAGGACTCTAGATGATCACATGATTAAATGCCTTTCACCAGGAGGACAAATATCTTCTGTAGTTGTTGCTATGATGATAAAGAATCCCAGAAGGGTTTTTTATATCCTCTGTGGGTTGTACATTTGGTATTGAAAAGTTAACAGCATTAAGTGTGATGGATTATTTGAGTATGAAATATTCTTAGTCATAGTCAGAAGAGCTGAGCAAACATATGCCATGAAAAAAATATAAAGGTTGGTTTTCTTTTTCCTTCCTCATCTCTATGAAATTTGCCTGTTTGGCAGCCAGGAATAATTTTACCAGAGTTTAAACATGAATTGGGAGGCTGTGTGTGTCTGCGTGTGTCCCCACATGGTGAAAGGAAGCTGGAAGAAGAGCTGTGCGCAGAGCTAGAAAGCAGTAGCTCATAAGCTCTGCTACTAGCTGTCACCTCGGTTTGTTTAAGTGATGCACCACCCAGCTAGAGCCCTGAATTTGGGTCCGTTCCCAGACACCTGAGTCCAATTCCTAGGTCTGCCACAAACCTCCTGTGAGATCATACATGAGACAACTGCATCTACTAATCATACTGAGCATGCGTTCAAGGGATTGTTCAGGGAAAGCATTCTTGGGAGAGGCTGCAGCATATGGACTCAGTTAAGAAAGCTTGCTCCTGATTTATGCCAGTCGTGGATTTACTAGGGGGCAGGGGAGCTTTGCCCACTCAAGCCTGGCTGCAGGGCGTGTCTGTGCACCCAGGGATGTTTGCAGATTGTGTTGCTGCTTTGTGGAGGTCAGAACTGCACCTATCCTTTTTCTGATGCTGTCAGCTGGGAGTTGTTAGAGCAAAGCTATAGCCTAGAGGGGTGTATATACAACAACCCATAGCAAGATTTGCCAAATCAGATGCCTATAGTTCATTATAAGTTATGCAGGCAACATGCCAAAGACGATACTTTCAAATTTGCATCTTGCACGGACATAAACATTTCAATGTGCATGAATAGACCTATGGAAGAAACTGGAGATGGGAACATCTTTGCCAGATGATGTTGAAGTGTTCTGCAAATTACTATGTGCAAATTATGGCCGCACCAAGAACTGGACAGAGTTAGCTAATGACAGGCACTGCTGCATGTTGTATTAGGTCATTTATCAATCAAGTGAAATATAGCAAGATGTGCTTCATGAGTGTATTTTCCTGAGAAAAATCCATATTTTCTTAAAAGGTCTGTTTTCATTTCTCTCTGTTGTTTCTGTAACAGCTATGATCCAGACTAGCTAATTTTGTTCTGTCGGTGGCTGTTCAGCTCTCCCACCTCCAGCTAATTTGTTTTTTTCACAGTTCACTATGTATAAGGGTTTCTTTGTTCTTGTTTAAGGTGATCTCCTCATTCTTATGCAAATGGAACAGCTTGAGGCAGAACGGTATCTTTCTTCAATTAATTTAGAAATAACATTTGTCACCACAAATCAATATTTTCCTACTTGTGGCCAACTTCAAGACATATGGACTAAAGGCCTCTCATCTGTTTAGCATCTCTGGTGATGCAGAGCCAGGATGGTGCTCTAAGCTGCATAGCCCTGTGCCTGGCAGAGATTTGCTATCCAGAATACACTTATCTGATGTCATCACAACGCAGCCTCATATAACGTTCTTGTATCTCCACCACAGTCCATTGTGGCCCAAAACACGTGTCCCCTTGCTCACTGCAGCCAGCAGCTGCTTCCCTGTTCATTGGAGACTTTTACTATCTATCCAGTGTAAGAGATGGAGCAGTCTGGAATGCCAACAAGTAGCTTAAACTTGGAATGCTTCTCCCAGAAGTGAACAAAGGGAACAATTAAGAGACTTGGTTCAGACAAGTAATTTCTTCTGGGCTGGCAGAATCTGCTCCAGGGTCTCACCACCCGCACAACCAGAGGTAGCTCCCTTGGGTTGCCCTCTTGTGCCCTGGCCCCTCACCATCCCCAGGAGCTGGCAATGGGTCCGCACTCCCCAACCCCATGTCTGTCCTGTCTGGGGAGACCAGGAGGGGATGGAGTACTAAAACGGAGAGAGAGAAAGAGAAAGCATTTATATTGTTACTTTCCTGATTTATTGGGGTTTCTTATTTTTATTCATTGCCCAATCTGGAGAAGGTCTAATGAGGTAGCTAGAAGGGGTCTTAATGCAGAAGGTCAGTGCTTTTTTTCTGGCAGATCTGGGGTCTTCTGTTTCTCTAGAGGAATGGCTGCCTCTGATGTCACTTCTTGATCTGCTGCTGCTCTTCCTGTGCCACTGTGGAGGGTCTACCTTCTCCATCCTGCCATCAGGCAACCTTCTTGTCCTCCACCCTCACATCTCAGTGGCCTTCTGAGGGACTTTTCTCAGTGCAGCAGCTTGGCGGAAGCCATGCTATCTGGTGCCCTTTTCTTGGGGCTCAGACAGAGGAGGCTGAACCCCTTCAGAAGGGGTGGAGTAGGGCAGAGGGTGGGGGATAGGAGGGCTCACAAGGCTCCCGGCCATCAACAAAATTGTTGATGTCGGTGAGATGGCATCGGTGAGGCAGAGGCGGACAAGTGCAGAGGGTTGGATGCCAGCTGGTCTCACTTACGGTGGCCAGGCCAACCATGGTACTTTGAGCTGGCACTCCTCCAGTATCACTTTGCTGGTGGTGTGGAGGGGAGCCCTGGCATGATGGAGTGGTACCCATGGAGCCATCCTGGAGATGGATCCACCTGCATGGGCTCTGCCTCATCTGCAGGTGGATCTATCTGTATGGGTTCCACACCACCAGCTACAGGAGCAGCTGCCATGGAGCTGAGGGTGCCTCCACTCACAGGCTGCCTCTTCTTCTTTGCCGCCTCCAGATACTCACTCAGTTGCTGATGCAGAGGTGGGCAACCACTCCCTTCACTGTGAAATGCCAGCTGTCATGGCTCTCGAGTGCCCAGATGCTCAGCAAATGGGGAACAAAATGCAGTGAGGTAGCTTTTGACCAGGAGGCCACTGTGATGTCGATGTAAATAGCCACCTATGGCTATTCTGGCAGGTGGGGGGCCTGTGGCCTTAATGGGACACCCTATTGTGGGAGGAAAAAGAGGGTTGGGGGGGTCTGAGGGCCCTTTCCTGGGGATCGCTCCCCTGTGTCCATTCCTAATGGAGGGACATTTCATGGATCAGGTCTGAAACATGGGCAAAGATTTTTCTGAGGAGGGCCAAAACTGGTTTGACTCTACATACCCATCCTTTGGTGCATCTTAATGGCTAATACAAGCCATTTGCACACAAAAATAAAAGAACCCTAAAATTTACAAATTATGAGTTCTCTAGTTCAAAGGAAAAAAAAAACAAACCCTAAAAGGCACATTGCAGACCATACCTGATTTTTCTCATTTAGGAAGGCTGTTCAAAATCCTGTTTTCCCAATCACAGAATTGCTATGGTTGGAAAAGACCGTTAAGATCATCGAATCCAACCCTTATCTACCAGAGCCACTACTACACCACGTCCAGACAGCTTTTAACTAGATTGAGAGATGGTGATTCAAGCACCTCCCTGGGCAGCCTGTTCCAGTCTTTGATAACCCTTTTGGTATAGAAGTTTTTCCTAATACCCAACTTAAACCTCCCCCGGTGTAACCTGGTGTCATTTCCTCTTGCCCTGTCAGTTGTGAGAAGAGGCCAACACCTACCTCTAAGGTAAGGAGCGACAAGGTCTCCCCTCAGCTGCCTCCTTTTTTTAGACTAAACAACCCCAGCCTCAGTCACTCCTCGTAAGAGTCATTCTCAAGACCCTTCACCAGCTCTGTTGCCCTTCTCTGGATGCAAAATGGAGATTCTGATCTAAACCCAAGATCAAATAAATCTGTATTTAAATGGAAAACAATCCCAATGTCAGATCACATAGATGAATAACGGACTGAGCCCTTCCCTCCCACATACCACCTGGCTGGGCAACAACAACCTTCACTCCCTGTGACCCACCCAACTCCCTTCCTGTTCTTTGGCACTTTGCAAAGAGACTGAGTTTGTAGGTGCACAGTCCCTCATGGAGCAGCAGTGCTTCTTAGGCACTGGGCTCTGACAGAAACAGGCAAATTCATATTCTTCAGGAGGAAGAGGGATGTTAGGAATGCACATCAATTTATTGGGCAGAAATCAGAGCTACATGGGGTCCCTGACAGCTCTGTCTTTGTTGTTAGGGTTCTAACCCCACCATGTCCTTTTTTACTTCCTTAAATATCAGGACATGAAACCAGCAGTGATTGAATGTGTGCATCCTGGACTGGACAATTCCATCTAATCCAGTCTGAGATAGCATGTCTCTACATTGAAGATAGGCCCACAGCAAGCCAGCATTACTAAAGATTTTAGTGTGCTCATTCACCTCAAGGATGTTACTTGCTCAGAGCCATGCATTTTCTATTGAAAGTTCTTAAAGCACCTTTTTAGGGTTTTTTTTTTTGAGCACATCTCATTAAGTTTCCATCACCCACCCCTCTGTGTGAAGATGAAAAGCATCATTGTCCCTGTTTAAGAGCTAGGGAAACTCAGACATGAAGGGCTATGCTTAAAACATCCTTTCTAAATGGATACAGGGAGTCTGTGGCATAGTCCTGGAAAGAACCTGGCTCTCCCAGGTTGCAGGGCTTAGAATTTTAGCCTAAAACCAATTTTTTTTCTATCCTGTACAGAGCCTTGACAGTCCTGTGAGGAATATTATGTAAATACAGATTGTAGCTGTTGATATAAATCACGGTAAATCAGTAGCTGGCATCAAAAGCATAAAGCTGTTGCTTCTTTCCTAATGGATGGGCATTTCAAACACCTGACAGTGCTGCGAAACGCATCTTCCCGAAAGCATGCTCCCATCCCTCACTCTCAGTGCAGCCAGAGGCAGTGCTGCCCTATCACCGCATCCAGCTGTGCAAGCTGTTGTGCTTAGCCCTGCTGAAGGGAAATAGTCTTTCAAAAGCTGCTCCTTCTCATTCATCCATCTCAGATGCACTACAGACAAAAGGGCTTTCTGCATTGAATCCACCCATTTTTTTATCCATAAGCTGATCTCAGCTGCACTGCAGGATGAAATCCTTTGCTCCTGTCCCTCCACCATTTCCACTGCTCTCCTCACCACCCCTCTTGCATCAGTCCAATATCCTGAAGCAAAGGCTTTATTGTCTGCCAAGCCAGGAGCTCCTCTGATCACATCCCAGGCTCACCATAGGATGGTGGCTTCTCAGGCCCTGTCTGTGTGGGCAGGGAGAGAGGTAAACTAAGGTTAGCCACCTTAGCAGCCAAAGCACAGATGATCCAGGGGCCAGCACTGCTGTCTTTCCAGCAGTGTGCCTCTGAACCAGAACTGGCTAAACACAATAGGAAAATCTCTCATGACGCAAAGACCCTCTGGATCAGGGCAATGATGAAAGCCAAAACGGTTGCCAACAGTGAACGTTAGCCCTCTGAATGTTACCAGTACCAGGGTGGCTGAGTGGGTGACAGCAACAGGTAAAGCTATAGGGTTTTTTTCTGCCTATTCATCCATGTGAGCAGCTCCCCTCTGATCATGGATGAAGGGTACACCCATGAAAAGGTGTTTCCTGAAATGTTCTGTTACTGGTCTTTCTACTTCCCAAGGAACATGTTTGTGCCCAAAGCCAAGCTGCTTTTCAAAACATTTCTGGTGCTGATAGCACTCGTTACCCTTTAACTTCTTTCCAACCCCAAAGCATTTTCTCCAGGGGCTCTGGGTAGTATCAAGATGGGATGGTGTAATGAACAGACATTAAAAAGGCAAGATGACAACAGGAGACAAATGGAGGTCAGTATTACACATCTTAGGCATGCAGTCCCCAGGTCTTTTCCTCTTGCAGCCCTGATCACCAAGATCCCACAAAACAGTATAGTTTTGTCAAAGAAGTCAGGTTAAATTTCATGGGTCACAAATGGCCCTGATCTTTGGGGAACATGGTGTTGGACTCAGTATCAGAGTTTGTAAAGGCTCTGCCACCAAGCTGAGGTCTGACAAGGAGCTATCCACATCCCGCTTCAGTTCACTGTGTCTTCACCATCCTTCTCTGAACCTGGCAAGCTCTGAGCCCAGGGAGCATCCACAGCATTTCCCCTCATGGCACCTTGAGTCTGCCAAGGTGTTGCAGGTGCTGCCACACTTCCCACCCCTGCAGTGCTCCAGCATGGGTTAGTGCTTGCTGGGGGAGCCATGGCATCCTCATGGAGCAATGCACTTTCCATAGTGCACAGCCATCCCTCACACTCAGAGAGGTGAGTGTCTCCAACCAGCTGACCTGATATTTCAGCCCAGAAACCTTGGCAGCACTGGCTGAAAGGATGAGTAGCTGGTGCAAAACTTTCCTGAACCTGTGCCGAATTCAGAACCCGCTACTCAACAAGGAGAGAGAGGGGGGAAGAGCAGAGGGGAGACGTAATACAAAGCCTGGGAGAAAATACAGCGCAGGTCCCAGACAGCTGTGTTGCCATGGCTGAATAAGCTAAATCTGGACTATGGAGTGGTAAGAATAAATGCGTCAGTACCCAGCGGAATAGGAAAGCTGTCCAGGTAGATCTCTTCTCCTTTTTCAGGCTGGACTACATGGCTTTGCTCCACTGACTTGCAAGGACAGGAACCTTTGATTTTGGGAGCTGATTATCCAGCTAAGAGATGACAGAGAAGAGGAGCAGTAGCTCTCAGCCCCCAGTAACCTATCTAGGGAGCGAATGAAAGTGACAAAAACCTGCCAGCACGTTGCCTACACATGAAGAAATTCTGTTTCCAGTCCCCCTGGGGGAGACTTCTCCTGAAAATCCCTTTCCTATGGAAAAAAAATAATTAAAATATCACTCCGTATCTGTGTCTATATGTGACTTTTCCACTTGACTTAGACCTATACAAACAACACTCTGACAGTCATCATATTTGTGTCGAAGGAATGGGACAGCCTGACAGCTCAAGACTGTGACAGGCTGGTACCTGGGGTGACCCTGGGGCAGGGCAGTACCTGCAGTAGCCACTGCCCAGCTTTCTGCGGGTACTACAAGAGATTACAGCTTTAATTGCTGACTGCAGGAACGAGGATAGCAGAGGCAAAGGCGAAAGGGAGCTGCAGGAAGAGGCCACGCGTGGGATCTCCCCATCCTGCTCACCTACTCTTCCTGCCTCCTTTCCTAGATGGGGAGAGGAGCCCACCGAGGAGTGGAAAATGCAACTGAAGTAGGATGGCATCTATTTCTCCTTTAGACACACTCCCTTTTACAGCGCTTGTTGCAATTTACATATGAATGCTGCGGTGTTCTTCTTAAGCAAGAATTAAGAGAACAAAAAGGTGCAGGAGCTGGGGGGAAGGGAAAGGGAAAAAAAGATAAGACAAAAGCTGAAGGTGGTGACAGGCAGCTAGAGGCAAGCTTACCACTCAGAGCTATTCAGTGTTGTCCCTGCTGACATGCACTCCAAGGGTATAATTTAAGAAGGAGTTGCCTCCCCATGCTTTGTCCCCATCCTGCCTGGCACCCGATCCAGTTCTTCCCTGACTTCTGGTACACTTGTGCAGCATCCAGGACATCTTTCTGAGGTTGACACAGCAGGCTGAGCTTTTCAAACCCAAGGAGAACTTCTCTTATTGTGGCAGCCCTCCCTCCTGTGTGTTAAATATCGGGCTTTTGCATGTGACTTACAGTCACACATACACTCAGAATGCAAAAATGAAATGGATTTGGAGAAATTAGTTCAAATGGTGCCTACACACTTGGAATCTCCAAGGTCAAAGGTAGCAGTCACTCAAGCTGAGGTCCAAATTCTCAGTGAGACACACACAGATCAAAATATCCATAAATTCAGAATCTTGACAGAAAATAAAATAACATGGATGTGCAAGCACACATATTTGACTATAGAGCTCCTTAACAGTTACTGGTAAAACAGGATTTCTACTATGAACAGAGAATTGTATCTTCAGTCAGTCTTTTGTTAGTTTACCTATTATCAAATTGCTGAACTCTCAATTTCATCAAATAGGGGCTATATCATCAGGAATTCCTCTGACAAAGGGGTTCCCCAGAATCTGGAAGACTGTTCAATTATAGTTTGAAGACACTTAAAGCCAGAATGACTGCGTAAAGATAGGAGTTTTAGGAAAAGAGAAAGAAAAAGTGTGAGCATATGCGAGCATATGTGAGCGAGCTTCACTTTTTCATGGGCAAAGTGAGAAGAATTTTACCTGTCTTTGTTTTGTGGCAAGTGGAACCAAAGCTCCTGCTGCTGATTTTGGGCCAGCTTGCTTTCCTTCCACTCCTCTACGCATTCTATTTTTCTCTTTTGCTATGTACAGGCCCAGTATTTTTATAGAAAACTTACACTGCTTCTTATGGAGTCTTTTCAAATTTATATGCATTAACAAGAAGGTTAAAAGCTCTGTTTGGGCCAGTACCAGCAGATAGTAAAAGGCTGCTGTTGCTCCTAGGCTGAGTCAGATGGAGTGATAGAGAGCCGTTTCTCCTAGGGACACAAAAAAGGTGTCAGAGAGCCATTAACTTGAAATCCCTCCCGGAGCAGGATCACCAAGAGCTAACAGCTTTTCCTACCTCTCTCTAGGTATGGGGAAGTGTCCACAAAAGGTAACTGTATAATCATGCCTGGAAGGAGAACTGCATGATGATACATTTCTATCCCATCCCATTGTAGGCATTGCGATCCCTGGGATGGTGTAGGAGAACGTCCAATTAATTCAGAAGCATTTGAAATTTACTAGATCATGCTCATCTACTCTTCCTTATTGCTAACAGCTCCAGCCTGACTCACCCTTGGTCATGGCTGGGCAAACTTTACTGTTAAAGCCTTGCATCTTCAAATCTGACTTTCTGCTTCAGCCAATGTGGCTGTGAGCCAGTGGATTGCCTGGGCACAAGCCGGGAGCTCTGTGATGCATGTGGCCCTGGGCTCACAGAATCACAGAATCACAGAATCACAGAATGTTAGGGATTGGAAGGGACCTC
>VWZK01002274.1:353786-439256 GCA_013396935.1 Baryphthengus martii | reverse complement strand
ACTGACCCTTGAGGGACTCCACTGGACACAGGTCTCCAACTAGACTCTGCCCCATTGACCACCACTCTCTGGCTTCTTCCCACCAGCCAGTTAACAGTCCACCTCTCTACCTGATCATCCAGTCCACACTTCCTCAATTTGGCAGCAAGGATGCTGTGGGAGACCGTGTCGAATGCTTTACTGAAGTCAAGGTAGACCACATCCACTGCTCTACCATCATCTAGCCACCTGGTCGCATCTTCATAAAAGTCTAGGAGGTTGGTCAAGCACGACTTCCCCTTGGTGAAGCCATGTTGACTGCCCCTAATGACCCTCTTATCCTTGATATGCCTTGAGATGGCACCAAGGAGAAGTCGTTCCATCACCTTCCCAGGGATGGAGGTGAGGCTGACCGGTCTGTAGTTCCTCTGTGTTCAGCTGAGCTCTGGCTCTCGGTTCATATAAGATGTGTCTGCAAGGTGTTGCAGGGTCTGGAGGCTGTAGAACCAGAAGGTTGTAGAACCAAAAGAAGCATAAAAAAAAGTAAATTAAGACAAGAAGTAATCAGCTAGAAACATTAATTTCAACTATAAAATCGTTTTGCATGTTAGTATCCCATCTACAGTCATTTTCACCAGGTTTCTAGGAAATGAGTTAACTCTTGAGTGTGTTTGCAGAAGCAGGAACACTTAATGAGTCCTACAGGAGATGTGAGAAGAGAGATTTCTGACTCTCTATAGTCAGGATTTGCATGAGAAACTTGATTCCAGAAATTACACACATCCAACAAGAGAACAAAGACCTATTATGTGACCTACCTGTCCAGTCTAATCAGCTCAAATGCTGAATTAAATTAATTACAATTAGAAATTGAAATGAATACATGAGTGTTTCTCAAGAAATAAAATTTAGTAATGTTTCAATTATTTAAACATTTCAAAATTGTGTTTTCCATTTCTCATTTTTCAGTTTGATTTAATTTTCCAGTTTTATGTTATCTTTTATAGCTTTTAAATATGCTTTGCTGATGTCAGCCCATGTAATCTTCACATCATAAAATAATGTGAAAAAAGAGGTGAACGGTATCTAATCAAAAATAGTATTTTCAAATGCAATTCCAGCATTTTCTGAAATTAAATCTTTTTCAAATTGAAGTTTTCTTTTCCCACATCCTCTCAAAAGGTATTTCACAAAAAAAAAAAAATCAAAGAAAGAAAACTCACAACCATCAAGATGAAGAAGTTTTCAATGAAACAATTCTGCCTAGCCTTGCTCACTGCAAAGTCTTTCTGGATGAGTGACAGGTCACAAATTATCTATAGAAATCACCTGCCAAATCATTTCAAATTAAGTGTGCAAGGAAACCATGATGTGCTCTTGAATAATTCACGGAGTCACCTCTGCTATCTGCTCTCCGTGACTGCCCAGCTGTAATAAGGGAGCTGCCAGCGCTGGGCCTCACTGCGCTGCCGAAGGGAGGTGAAGCCTTGGGAAGGAGGCAAAGGAACTGACAGAGGGCACCATGGACATACAGTTTGGTTGTTGAGATGGGAAGATAAAAACGCTGGACTTGGGCCAATGCATTTGAGCCCATGCCTGAAAGTCTGGGACATGGTACATTAGAGCTCAAACCCGTGCTGCCACCTTGCTTGGAGGCAGGATGGGAACATGTGCAGCTTGTGCAGTAATCACAGCCTCGCCTGCCTCCTTCCTTGGGTGGCCTACCCAGGCTTCCCACCATCCAGCCAGTGCAAAGGGTTTCCCAGAAAGTCATTCAGTCCATTGCAGTCAATTAATCAGAGTAAGTCATACACCCTGTCTGCTGTCACAAGCCATTGCAAAGAGTTTTCGTAATCCTGCCTTTGAACTCCATGGTTATTGCCATTTACAATGGGTTTATTAGAGGTTTAATTGAATCGGTCTTGCTCACTTTGCTCATTGCTAACATGCCAACCATTAGTGGCTGTTAATGAGGGAATCCAGAGGATTACTGCATCAATTATCAAGTTTGGTTTGCACTGGAGGGGCAGCCCACAGCAGGCTCCTGTGAATTCAGCTGAGAAGCGTGACACAGTGAGTGCATGGGGAGCCAATGCGCTTTGCTGGCTTCTGAGGTCTCAGAGAGGCACACAAGTCCCTCATTACCATAATCTGGGGCTCAGCCATCCAGATGCTCATCTCCATTCTGCAGCAGGCGTACTGGAGAGTAAAGGACCAGCACCTCCACGCTGCCACTGGAGAAAGAACTGCCTGCTTCGGGGGAAAGCATGAAGAGAAAGTATGGAAAGCCATAGGAAAGGAAGTAAAATGATAGTACCCTTTCAAACAGTAAACAAAGTATTTGCTTGCTAGAAATGGCTGATGGGGCCTTGTGTTCAACAGACCAGTTACACCAGAGAGTCAGAAAAGTTGGTATGCATCCTGAGTAAAAAAGCATCTTGCACATTAAACAGCACTGTGTGCACTTCAGTGTGCAGATCATTGCATCAGGTGGATGAACACACCCATTTCTGGAGAAAGGGAGAGCTCCTCTCCTAGGAGACAGGGAGCTATCCTGGGAAAAGAGGGAGAGAAGGAGGGAGGGATGGTTTCCCCCACAAGAAGGAGAATGCTATATGCATTCAGGACCTCCCAGCAGGAAGAAGGCATCAGTAGCAACCTGTTTCACAGAGCAGCAGCATGCTTTCCAAGCCCCTAAGGGGAAGCATGGGGTCTGACCCTGCCTGGCAGTGAGCAAGTGACGGAGATGCAGCACGGGACAGTCAGGCTGCACCTGCCAGGGCCACGGGATGCTGGCTGCCCATCTGCTGCCTCGCTACGCTGCCAAACAAAAAGCAGGCAGAGGGATTTTTTCCTTTTTTATCTTTTTTTTCTCTCCTGTCTCCCTTCCCTGCAGCTCATTTTTCTTCTGTGTTTCAGATAAGAGAGCGTTCATGAGCAGTGTTAATTATGTTCTGTGGAGGTGAATACAGGGCTGCCAAGTTGCGGCAGCATCTCTCTGCTCCTGTGCCTGAGGCAGCGGCTTTGCTGCTCCCTCCTGCTGATGTGGAACTCAAGGAAACCTTGCACAGGGACCACCTGCACAGCTGGGGGCAAGCTGTGGCATGCCTGTGCCCCAGCTGCTGGTCTCCCATGCTATGGGAACCATGGATACTGCAGAAAACAGGTCCAGAAGCCTAATGGGTGATGGCTGTGAGGGGATAGAAAGCAAAGAAGGGATTAGTGAGGGGAAAAGCAAGGATGTTATGATGGGGTGGGAAGAAGATAACACTAGAGGAATAAAGGAATGGGAAGCCCTATGGAAACTGAGAAATTCGTAGTCCTTTTTGCATTAGACATTTTCAAATACTGTGACAATTAAAGTCACAAAAAAATGTTAGTGGGAGAAATCAAGCTCTCCTTCCTCACCCCCTCAAACTCATTCCCTGCCTTTTCCCCTGCTTTCAGTTGTGGCAGGAGGCCTCTTTTGAAAGGTTGCCTGAGGGGGAAGATATCAACACAGAAACACATCTTTTCCATCTCCTGAGCTAGAGAAATACAATAATTGGGACTGCTGGATGACCATATCTGTTTGGGACACAAAAAGGTAGTGAAGAGGATGACCAACCATCTACCCTCAAAAGGGATCACGTTCAACCAATTATGCCAGGGAAGAGAAGACCTGAGTAAAAGCATGGAGTAGTGAAAAGGAGTCACAAGCCGAAGGAAGGAAATTGTGATTCTACTCTGCGGGGTGCCAAAGCTAAGCAAGTCTTGAGGGGCAGAAGGAGGTCTAAAGAGGGGATCACTGAAAAGAGGAAGTAATGGGTAATGCTGGTAATGGGAAGAACAAGAAATTTTTAGATTTGACACTGGGAGAAAGGGAAAAAAGCCTCTTGCTGAGGTGGAGTAGGCTGGTCATTAGCTCTCCCGAGTGGCAGAGGGGGAGGGAGTCCTCCAAAGGAACTGGTGGGACGATTACTTGGGGACCTGAGGAGCTGACAAGAGCAGCTATTTCCATTTCAAATGGGGAAGCTAGAGCAGATCAAACACATTTCACAGTAATGATCCGGAGTCTTTCCCTGCACGCTGAGCCACACAAATGCTCAGTGTAATTGAAGCTACACGCTACCAAGATCGAGAAGCTGAAATCTACTCAAGGGGGTTGGGGCGAACAACACCCACAATGCAAATATAAAATCTCAACTTGCAACAAACAAACAGCTCTGCGTTATCCACAGAGCATCCGAGAAAAAAACCATTCTGCAGAACTGGCTCCGCTGCCTCCAGTTTGTCTACCCCAGTCTGTCAATATACATCAAGAAGTGCTCTGCAAAATGACACCAACCCACTCTTCCTGCAGCTTCTCAGAACCCAGACACCTATCCCCAAACCCATTGGTGAATGAGCCATTGAAAAAATGAAAAATTTGCAGTAAATGAAAATTTGTGTTAAACTTTGGGTTTAGATGGGTGTGGAATGAGGATGTCAGTACAGCATAAGATGGACTTGAGATCTTTTTGCTTATTCATCCATTTTCTAAAAATACTAAGGTGACTCCTGTTTAAAACTAGTGAGGAATATTGATCAAGTGCTCACTGTTTGTCATGCCCTGATCTCCAGCTGGGACTGTATTTAGGTATCAAGTGGTAGTTTAAGATGGTTCCATTCTTCCTACCTGGAAAACAGAATGAGAACTACCAGCCTACTTCAGAGGGAAGAGACTTGTTGCCATTGTTGCCACTACCACAGGATTTGGTGGTGGCTGTTCCAGGGTAACCAAGGATCCAATACCTTACTCAGCCATAGATTTCCATTTGCCATCTAGAGAGCAAATCTGAGTCCTTCCCGATCTCATTCTTCCAGCCTAGGAGCCTTCAGTCAAAGGCATGTTGCAGAAAGTATGAGAGTCAGGTTTATTTAATCTAAAAATGTTGTGTATTTATTTATTCAGTTAATCTAAGTTTAGCTAAAAATGTCTGCTCCAGGCAAGAAATATTTGCCTGAGAAAAAAGAGCATCCAGAACAGTATGTCATCCCAGACTCTTAGCCCATCCTCCCTCTCCACATTGTCCCCCTGGCCAAACTATGACAGAAAACCGAGGCTTTTCATGCCATCAGCAGGGCTAGAAGTACCTTCACGAGGAGGGATAAGACCACTCTGCAGAGTGTTGGGCCTTTTCTCCATTCAGAGGCAGAAGCCTGCATGCCTCCTGATGCCCATTACTTAACTTGTGCACAGCAGTAAGAAGAAGACAAAAAGCAGTTTCTAAGGTAACCAAGCACCTATGGCTTCAGGCTGTGCAGGAGACAGCCAGCTGCTGGGAACAGCTGGGAGGCAGCGAACAGCATTCTGGTGACTGCTGTCCCCTATGAGAAGCTCCAAAAGCACCATGGATGCTGCACCAAGCCAAGTGAAGGAAAGGCCCTGCATGAGCCCTACTCCAGCAACCTCATCCTGCAGAGACTGCAATGTGGGTCAGTGAGATGGCTGGGCTCCCTACAGGGATGATGCTGTGCAATCCACTCCCCATACACAGGTGCAATGAAATCCTCTTGGAGTGCACCATCACGGAATCTCACTGCAAATCCTGCAGTGTTTCCTCCACCCAGGTTCAAAAGGCTGCTCATTGCCCCAGCTGCCTGTCTCCTTCCCCACAGTCCCACATTACAGATCTGACTCCCAAGAGATAGTTTTAACCTTTGTATCCTGTCCTCCTCCAAGGCTCAGCTGCTGTGGTGGCAAGAGACAAGAGTCTGCACAGACTAAGCAGTTCAATCCCAGGGCTGAGGTGGGACAGAGCTTCACGATAACATGACTCCAGGTCAAACCAAGGGCTGTCCTCTCCTACTGGTTGATGTGGCCGGTCTGCAGTACAAATAATAGGAGTTAGTTGTAGGAGGAGTGTCAAAGCCTTCAAGGCTGAAATGAGAGAGATAGGTACCTAGAGATGGGGAATCCACTGATCTGAACTGAGGTTCATGAGTGGCATAAACCAAGGTGCAGTTCTGCATAGGATGTTCTGAGGGCCAGGCCATTCTGTGTCCATGTTTTATGTGCATTAGGGACACGGCAATGAGAACCAACAGCACAAAGGTAGCCTGGTCCCCAGGTATGACCAAGCACAAAGAAGATGCAGTTTGGTCCCATCTTCAGGGGAGGTCACCCAAACCACAGCCTGACCAGGCTGGAAGGGGTTTGGACCCTGCTCTCATCTCCTTTAGCATACGCAGCATGTAGTTACATGTGCGTGTATGTGTGCAAGCAGATGTGAGCCCTGTGTGTGTGTGCACATTCAGGGTAGGTACTGGTACACAACACACACAGATGTTCTGTGGCACTGAGTGAAAGCCCAGACACTTATTTCTGAGCCCATTCTGTAAAACGTGGGCAGCAGAGCCTCTACCCATGAAGTACGTAGGAGCACCTCAGCCAGCTGGCAGCCCCACCTTGTACTGCAGCCAGCACCAACGCAGCCTTGCCTGATATTGAGACCATTACTCTTCACCAGTCCCTCACCCTGCACTGCTTCTTCATGCCCAAGAAGCTTGGAGCTAAAATTATACACCCGAATAATTATTCTGTGGCTTGAAAACAATCTCCCCCCCTCCTCATCCTTTTCTTTGACGTGCGTGTTTAATATCAAATTATTTATAACCCAGCCTCGCGGTCAAGCTTTTAATGAAAGAGCTGCCAGAGACTTTTAAAAGCATCGTATTCACTTGACTGGCTACATTATGCTGAGTAAGGGCTGCAGGGGCTTTAACGAAAGGAATCTTGCTGCTGAAAATCCCCCCAGTCCATGTGTGCACGTGTTCCACTCACTCATGCTGCCTCTTGTTCTCTCCATGTCATTTGTTCTGTCTCTCCTCCTCTCCCCTATCTAGATCTGCAGTCTCTGCCTGGCTATCATGAAATTACTGCCAGCACTGATTTCTACAAACAAAAGAATGATTAAACAAGGATTCTTCAATGCCACATGGATTTTTTCTTCCCTAGGATTATGCATAACCAAAGAGAGGTCAAATAAATGAAGGAACAGATCCTCTAACCCTTCCTCCTTCCTTCCTCAGCTTTATCTGCTTCTTTTCATTGCACTAACCTTTTCCTTCTCTAAGTATATATGCACATATACATATTCCTCTCCCCCTTCAGCATGAAATATTGATGAAGTCTGCTCCCCTAAATGAAGGTTTGTTGGAGAAGAAGCCTGCAGTTCATCTTCAGAGCAGGAGGAATGCAAATGCGTTGAAATCCTAGGAGGGATGGGACAGCAAAAGAGAAGGGCTGCTGCACCAGCTGCCAGATCACGTTTGATTCTGCTCACGGGCACAGACAGTAGCAGGACAGGAAAGCTGCCCTGAGCAGCACCAACCCTCCTGCTTCCCCAAGCAAGAGGCAGAAACATGCAGCCCAAGTAGGAAGCTTATTTGCACAGAAGATATGCCTTGAATTATAGGGGAGGGACATGCTAGTCTTAGTGCAGATATAAATCTGTGGCTACTGAAGCTAAAAGGGAGTTATTCCATATTTACACTCCCAGTGAGGGAGGGTTATATATGTAGTTTTCCGTAGTGTCTTCTGGCATCCCAGGCACCATTGCACATGTCCAACTTTCATGGACTTTGGCAAGAATAAAGCATACGTAGGAACCTGGTAATCAATCCCCTCCGGGTCTACTGTAAAAGATCCCCAGGGGATCTGAGCACTTGGAAGAAGAAAACCAACAACAACCTATAACATTTAGGGAGATGCACTTTCCTTTGCATTCTCTGAGGAACAAAATGATGATGCCTTTTTGTGTCTGTATGTAATTGGGCTCTGAGCGCCGAGTGAGGAACATTAAAGAGGTAAGGATTATGCACAGACCTCCAAGTGAAGTGCTGTGGCTGTTCCTGATCATTTGACATTCAGGAAGGAAAAGGTGAAGTTAGAAGGCCTCTAGAGTCCCTGCATACAGAGGTTCAGACCACACTTTTTGCCCAAAAGAGCCACTAGCCATTTTTTACACGTTCTCTCAACCCCCACATCTGAGCAGTCAACCTATGTACTTGTTGTGGTTTAAGAGTTAACAAATTGAGGGGGGACGGACACTGGTAACTCTAGGACCCTGAGGGGTCAGAGGGCAGCTGGTATTCCCTCCCCTTCCCTGCCACACTCTATAAAAGGACAGGAAGTTCAGGTTTCCCTCTCTTTTCTTTCTCACTGGGACAGTGCTGCTCTTGGGGCCGCACCTCAGCACAGCTGGGCCTGGCTCCATGTGCTCTGCACAATCCATCCCCATCTGAGAGCTGGTGTTGTATATGCTTGTATATGCCTCTTCCCTTCATATTTCCTTTTCCCTGTTTATCTCTGTTACTTATTAAATTTTGTTCATAGTCTTAACTTCCAGTTTCAAGTGAAGCACTTCCTTCCTCATTCCCCTTTGTATACTCTCTTGGGAGGGAAGGGGGAGGGGGAGAGAGGGCCCATAGGAATCCTGCTCTGTGGGGTTTGCCCTGAGCCTTAAACGGAGACAGTACTGCATCAGGGACTTAGTGGTTAGGCTCAGGGAAGACGACAATGAGGAAAGCCTCAAATGAGAAGGAATCAGATGCTAACAGGCTTTTCCCAGTTTTCTAAGTCACTAAAGTATTCCGGGTTTCTCCAGATATGAATGCTTCTCCAGATCCAGAGAGGAGCATAATAAGAATTTCCCAAGCTCTAATGCTATCAACCCATTGAAATTAGTGCTGCACTGACACCTCTAAACCTAGCTGTCCTCTGCACTGTCTCCATTTTAAAGCGATTAAAGACCTTGGAAGATCCCACACACAAGTCCCTCAGCCAGAAGCCAAACCCAGTAAATCCAAATGCGAGCAACAGCAGCCAACCTGATGCTTGCCCATGTGCAGCTGCATGCCTCAAATGACCCTTCCAACCCCACTGCTGCGCTACACATCTCAAGAGCCACAGAAACTCTACTTGCTTTGTAATCACTCACCAGAGCCAGCTATACTGGGGGATTTGTAAGAGTTTCCATGAGCTCTACTCACTTGCCACAGCCAGCCCAGGGAGAGAACCATAAATTCCATTTCATAGATGAGAGGAGTAAAGCATGGAGAGGTGAACAATTTCACTTTCAGATCCCTCATTTAGATATCTACTACCTTGGCTTTCCAGCTCTTCCCAAATCCCTTTAAGTGGCCCAGACCCCTTACAATGTGCTGCTTTCACACTAGGGCTTGTGGTGGCTCCCCCTCCTTTGTCTCTGTGTACTGCCAGCTGTATGTTTGGGTTTTTTTTCCCCAGTTCAGAAGGCAGCTTCAGGCATCCCACTGTGTGGCTTATCTTCTGCAATTAGCACTTTCTGCCATATCTGATAGGAGAGAAGGGCTCAGCTGCCCCTGATTAATTGCTGAGTATTTGCTTTCTTTTCCACTTCTGTGGCCTGGAATTAATTAGTTTATCCCTCTCACTCCTTTCATAGGCCAAAGCGTTCTCCTTTTTTTGTGCAGTTCTATATAATATGAACGCTTGAAATCCCCTGGGGAACAGTTGAGAAAGACTCTCAATGGGGAGGAAAGGAGTCTGAAAGCAGGGAGATTACTAAAGGTCATATGCCCTACAGCTTCCCTGCAGTCTTAAAATATATATTATCTTCTGACTCCAATACAAATCCCTTCCCCTCACCACCTGCCTTGCTGCCTTCTCCAGGCTTTTCAGTGAGTTAATGTCTGAACAGCAGGAAGAGCTTGCAGACCTAAATCCCAAGTGTGAGCAAGAGATGCAAGGTAAGACACCCCATTGGCTGGATAATCTCAGGTGTTGCAGAAAACACAGGTCTCACAGCCCAGCAAGGACAGTCTGGCAATACTTACTTGGGCCCTACAAGCTATGCAGCAATAGGAACATTGACTCTGATTTGAAAGAGATACTGCACCTAGATTCCTCCTGTGGTCTCCTCAAAAAACAACCAACAGCACCCTGTTGACTTAGGGGAAAGAAGGACAGAAGAGAGTTTCTGAGAGCAGAGCAAGCAGGCCATGCTCCGTCCTTCCCTTGCAAATACAGGCAGCACAGGAAGAAGTGCTCGTATCTCAGTTCTGCTTTCGTGAACAGTAAAGTAAATCCAAGAGTAAATCAGTATGAAAGCACTGTAACTGAAAGTAATCCTTGCTCTTTTGGCCAAAAGAAGGATTTTCTGCTATTCTTTATTGAGTCTCTCCAAGCCAGGCCTTGTCTGGAAACTACAGCCCTCAGGGAATGGGAAGTGGAGCAGCCCTCCGACTTGCATGGGGGAAAATGAAAGCATCTGGGAGGGATGAGACAGTAATTCATTAATTCCTGAACTGTTGGCAGTAGATCCGTTTAAGCTCTTATTTACTGAAGTCTACAGACCCATAATTGTCATCTTCCTTCTCGTCTCATTCACACCCCTCATTAGGTAATTTGC
The DNA here is from genome assembly GCA_013396935.1 of Baryphthengus martii. Taxonomy (NCBI): domain Eukaryota; kingdom Metazoa; phylum Chordata; class Aves; order Coraciiformes; family Momotidae; genus Baryphthengus; species Baryphthengus martii. The sequence goes on along the minus strand of VWZK01002274.1, from coordinate 428,862 downwards.
TCTTTACAGTCTAAAGTGCTTGGGCCACCTCACTGACTGCATTCCTCTTTAAGCTGGGATGTGATGTGCCAGGTGTCTGTGTTTGACCCAGTGCAGTCTGAGTTTCAGGGTGCTTTCCAGGGTGCTTTCCAGGTGTCAGGATTCCTGTGCATGAAAATTTCAGTGGGATCTGACTCATAGGTGTCGCAACATGATGCAGCTAGGATGCTGTCCCCAGCACTTCCAGGGCACTTACACAGCCAAATATTTGTCAAACACTGGTTTTCCTACCTCAGTACCTGCAGAGCTAAAGCTATTCAGCTTTGAGTCAGAGAATAGACATCAAGTCAACTGTTCATGAGTGTTTTCAGGGAGATAAGGTGATGAAGCAAGATAGTGTGCCTAAGAGACCCAGGCACCCTGCTTTTTGAATTGAAATTTCTCTCCCTCTGCTTCCCTGCCTCTTATTCCTACTCAACTCTACCTTAATTTGGCTGCCTTAATTATTAGCAGTGCTCAGTTGTTTCCCCTGCAATCATTTTGGGTAGACTAATAAATAAAGGTGATAAATGTGTGGAAGGTGAAGGCTGTGCATTGCCTGGTCTGCAAATCAAGAAGTGACTGCGGACTGCAGCCAGGGTGGCACAGCCTCTCCTGCAGCTCTCTTCCCCTTCCTCTCTCTCTTTTTCCCTCTCCTGACTCACAGCTCTACCAGTTCTGCATCACAGAACCCTCTGAACTTGCTCCGCAGGCAGAGTGTGAATAGAGTGCAGCCGTGCCTGGGAGTCTATAACTATGCAGCAATACATGAGTGTGCATTGAGGAGGTGGAAATGGGTCAGGGGCTGGCCACACACACAACACAGAGCTAGGAGATGCAAGCATGCTAGGTTTATTACATACACTTACATCCCTATTATTTGAATCGCCACCTGCACCTTTTAGTATGCTGCATGCTCCAGAGAGCATCTACTGAACAAAAGGAATTAACATACAAGAAGGAGGGAGTTTGCTTTAAAACAATTGTATGTATTCATCCAGAGCGTGTACAAAAGTCAGCGAGTCATTTCAGAGGAAACAGTTCCATGTCTCTCCTTGGAAAGGCATCTAGCTCATCACTGGTGGCCTCTCACTCGACTGTCTTATCCATTTTTATGGGACAGGACAAGGCAGGGTAGTTTCATGCCTTCCTCTAGAGAGAGTATTTCCTGGTCCTGGCACTGTGGGGCATGGCTGGAGAAGATGGCTCTGTATATATGGAGAGTGAAATATGCCTACTAAGGGGGTCAAACACAGTCCCTGTTCCACAGTGACCTGCGTGTTGGAGTTCCCTGCAGCAGACACAGAGGAGATCTTTTTATCCCCTTGCACGAATTCCCATTTATCCCTGAAGTTCTTGGATTGGTGTCCTGGTTCTTCTCTTTTAACAGCTACATCCTGCAGTCATGCTCTGCTGCCGTAAAATGGTGAATCAGCCTTTACTTGGACAGTGCTGCAGTCATTGCACCTCCCAAACTTCTGTCTCCTTCATAATTAGGGGTGTAACTGACCTTCTATGAAGAGCTCTGCATGGCCTTACATGGCCCGACTGTGAAACTGAGATGGCTTTCCATCCTGGCACCTATAATGAGATTCATGGACATGGACCAACCATCATCCTTTGTTTAACCTCGCAATAATCTACAGCTTTACTAAGGTGGTTCAGAGGTGACTGGAAAGCAAACCAATAAACATCTCTTAAATTACTTGGTAAAGCTTTTAGTTTTCTATCACATTGCTTCACAGCTCTGAGTATAGCAGACAGGGAAGATATGCAACGTACTACCTTTGAATGACATGGAAAGCCAAGTAACTACTCGTGACAGCTTATTCAGGTTTGCAAAAATAGAGCCCAGAGGCACATGCATTTCTGCATGCTCAATTCTGCATCGTCATTTGCAATTGCTGAGCTGCCTGTACAAACATTTCACATGAGCAAACTGATATTTATTTATCCTCACTTGAATGCAAAGCTGACATCATTACATATATAAAGTATCATGTAACAACTCACAAGCAGACACACTACCCCAGTGGTGATGGAGAGCACTCCCCAACTTCTGGACAGCAAAGTCCTGGAATTTCAGCATCAGGCACTGCTCAAAAAGAAGCTTAGTATCTCAACAGATTCCAGTTTGTTGTAACACACTGGCTACCTCAAATTCTCCCTACTTGTTTCCATGCAGTGTTATTTTTGCTTCTTTCTGTATATATCTTTGCTGGGTTTCCAGTAGGTATTAAACATCTGTCACACTCCACCTCCACCCCAGAGGTAGCTGCATTTTAGCTGTGGCTGAATGATCGCTGTGTACGTAGTCTGCAAAGCCGTTAGTGATTCTTCAAGATGACAGGCACTGGGGATGTCAGTCATTTTCATTAACATAAATAAGATATGTTTCATTTTAGTCACTCTAGAATCATTGAGTCATTTATTGATGTCTCAATAATTTATGAGCTCTGTATCTTGGCTGGAAACCTACCAGTGTGACTGTTTGCAGCAAGAAATGGGCACAGTACAGAGATAGGTCTTTGTTTAGCTGAAGTTCGACTATTTATTCCCTGGATCAAAGTGTTAAACAGACTGAGGTGATGCTGCTTGAAGCCCTTCACCTGCAGTTCATACAGCTTTTACTACAGTGCCCAGTGGGAAATGGGACAGTCATTTCTTATATTCCTGTTGGTGTTATGGCTTAACATGGACATCTGAAAACCGGATCTAATTGCTGGCAACCCTAGCTCAGGAGGCTAAGGACCCCATAGGACAGAGAATGAACTTCCTTTCTGCGTCTAGAAATGGTCAGCCAGTAGAAGAGGTGCACATGGCGATGCTTTTATCTGGAGGGGTGATGAAAGGAAAGTCTCCCAGTGTGTCAGTCAAGGGCTCTCATCAGACTAATTTCTGACCAAAATTTTATCAGGCAAGAGAACTGAGTTCGTTCCGATGAGCTCTGAAGAGGCATGCAGATTTTATGCTGATGAGACAAACCAAAATGGGATGCCAGCTCCAGAGAGAAGAGAAGCCCTGCATCCTCAACACCACCTCAGTGGCCCCCAGCCCAATGGTGGGATGAAAGATTTGTCAAAAAAATATGTCCAGGCTCTGTATCTCTCACAAGATGTCTGCACCAGCTACCCTTTGCCATGTGTTTCAGATCCTCTCTGCTCTCAGAAATGCACAGCAAAGGTGACCATGAAGCCAATAGGGAGAAGAAGGGTGGGGCAGTCATGACCTGTATGAGGGTCAGTCAAGCAAACTGTGACGCTGGGAGTAAAAAGGTGCACAAAAACTCCAGCTCAGGCCATGAATTTTTCTTGGAGCAGGAGGAAAAGGAGTGAAGGACTGGTGGAGGGTGCCCAGAGTCCACACTGACATTTCTCTCTTCCCAATAATCTCACTTTTCTTGTGCTTTGCTGCTGGGACAGAAACAGCAGTTTCTGTTTTATCAAGCCCAGAGAGGAGTGGGGAGGAAAGCAAACAAACTTCTGTCTCTCTTCTCTCCTTCCTCTCTTACTTTTCCTCCACATCCCTTCCTGCCTCTTCCAGTCCTCTTCCCCATGTTTTCTCCTAGGCATCCCCATAGGGATCTTGCTCTGTTCGCAGGCCCACAAAAGCATGTCTTCTTAAACTCTACTTTTAAACAGGTGGCAGAAATGCTTCAGTGGCCAGTCAGAGGGACTTGGCATCCCTGCTTTGCCACCAGAATGTTCTGTGCCACATGACTTCTCTCAAATAGTCCACAGGAGCTGAAAGCACCCTGAATCCCACACTAACCCAGGGACTCTTGGCCCTGAGGCAGAGAGAGGAGACAGTCCTGTCCTCACTGCAGAGTTGCATCACACCCAAGGGTAATGCTTTTTAGTAAGGATTGCCAAGAGCTGCTACTCACAACTTCTGACATAGAGTGGTCCTTGGTTCCTTCTAGCTCCAGAATTGAGCCCATGTGGATGACCCATGTGCAGACTAGAGATGCTTGGGCACTGCTCCATCTTACAACTGGGAGCCACTGGGAGCCCTGACTTTCTACAGGAGAGTCATATCCTAAAGCTCCTTGCTCCTACCTGAGTGTTACCTCTTGGGATGCAAAACCAAGACTTGAGGCTGGAATCTGTCAATTCTGTATTTGTCAACTTGTCACCCAGGAATGTTAATGATCTCCCTGCATGGCCCACAGCCTTCAGAGGCAAAATAGCTCATCTGGAACATTAGGACATTGATTTACTTTTAGTGCTTCCAAGCAGTAAAGTCCTCTTGGTTTTGACCAGCTAATCGTATTTTCCAGAGGAATTTTATCTGCCTATCTGTAACATGCCCATAGGATGGTGAGGATGTAGCCAGATTGACCTGCACACAGGTGGGAAGACTGGCAGACCAGGAAACACCAGCTAGGGGTCTTTTAGACAGGCTGTTGTGGGAGTCATTTGATTTCAACAAACACCACAGCTTTCATTCCAGTTAAGGCACATACCATAGTTGGTCCAGGTGACTGCAGCAGCTCGCTCTGCAGAAGTCCAGCAGTCAGTAGAGCAGTCTCTTACTTTTTTGTTTTTTTAAATAAAGGTTCTTTTCCAAGCTACCTGATCTACTAATCCTAGCAGTTACATCTGATGACACTGGAGCAATAGCACTGCAAGCCTGGCTGTATCAAACTTCTCTGTCCAGTGGAGAAGCTGTACAGATGCACCTTCATGGTGATGATAACTCAGATGTTTTATCTCCCATCTGCGATGAGCTATTAACATCCACACAATTAGCTGCGATAACCCAGCAGTCAGCAGTAACAGAAGATGCTGTGGTATCTCTACTGCGCATTAATATCTGCCCTTAGTCAAATAAAGCAGCCCCTCTGCTGGGAAAGTAATGTATGATATATAGCACTGCCGGATGAGTTTTCCCTGGCATCTGAAAGGCAGAAATGCAAGCAGAGCATATACATACAGCCCAGCACAGGAACACACAGCACAAAATTGTTCAAGGTATGTCTAAACTTGTCACAGATGAGACATTTCTCTGAACCTGGGCATTATTGCTTTCTGAATATCTTACCCTCTCACAAGATTTAATGAAACTCTTTCTCACTGAGTACAATACAGGAGTCAGAGCTGACATTTGAAAGCCAAGGCAGTTGTCTAAATGCAAAAGACAATAAATCTATACCAAGTCAAAAGGCCAGAATGATCTTAGGATAGCTGGAAAAGGGTATCTCTAGGCCCATCTCCAGATGGGAATCCAGACCAACCCCTGTTGAGCTGCTATTGTAGCTGCTTGGCACTTCAGACCTTTGGCTGTTTGGTTTTTTTTTTGATTTGCTCTTAGTGTAATTTTTCACAGTGAGCAGGGTTCCACTGAAACTCCCCAGATCTCTTGACACATTTTGAAGTCCAGCCTCTGCTCACAGGTTGGAAAAGGTATATTTCAGAGCTCTAACACCCTGGATCTCAGGAGGAGGTAGGAATCTACCCTCAGGTCTCCTGCCATGTCTCTCTCCCAGCATCAGGGTTGCTCTCCCTGCATGATCCCTTGCAAAGATGAAGGGCCTATCCTCAAGAGTGTGGCTTTTTCCTTCTTCTGGAATGTGTACCAGTGTGTTTGGGGGTAGAGAGGAGAGGCAGCCCTGCCATCCATGTTAACAGTGACTCAATGTGTTATTTCTAGCAGCTACTCCACAAGATTTTTTTTCTACATTAAAATTCAAGAGCCCAGGAAGGTAGCTCAGGGTTAGACTCCAGGATGCTAAACCCCATAACTCAAAGGAATACACAATTGTATAAATATATATATGTATATATATGTATATCAAGACCACTCCTCCCCAACAGTCTTACCATGAAAACCTTGCAAGCCTCCAGGAAATTATTTAAAAAAAACCAATAACCCAAATCTCTAAGGACAACGCAGTCTCCTGCTGCGTTGGTGCATCTGCCTTGAACTCGCTTTTCAAGTTGCCTCCCTGCGGCTACCATCCACACCAGCACTGCCCCAGTGTAGCAGGCTGAGTGCGTGTCCTGGCATGGAGATGATGGGCACCCATGTTCCTGACACTTGGCACTAGGCTGCACCACAGGGACTCATCTGCCTGCACCCTTTGAGATCCCCAGGCATGCAAGGCACCATTGGTTCTGTACCTCTATGTCTCACTCACTCCATCTCTTTAGGTCTTGCAAAGGGGAGTATCTGCCTCCACTGCCTTTATTGACCCTTCTACACTGGAAGCTGCCTTGCAGTGATTAGCGTCTAAGTGTGTTTTACACCTTACCCCTATACCCAGGCCAGCCCACCAACTTACCCATTCCTCTCCTGGCTGCCCTCACCACATGCCAGCACATTCCTAGGGGTCCCCAGGAGCCATCACTACCCATGACACTGAGCCACTCTCCTCTTCCCCAGCATCTCTGCCTCCATCTGCTCACCCCTGGTACCACAGCCCAGCCTCAACAGGACTTCCCCAGTGGCTTGGGAAGAGGTGGCTGGTTTGGCAGGAAGAACAAAGATTGGCGGCTGCGGAGGGCAAGAGATAAGAGAAGGAAACTCAAAGCTAGAAAACAAAGCTCCTGGAAGAGTTCTAGGGCAAGAAGGGAACCCCTCCCATAGATTCAAGGTAGATCAGTGGTGCCAGAAGGTGAAGGACACCCTGAAGCAGAAGCAGTAATACGCTGCCATGGTTGCCTAGCCATCTTACAGAGCCAATCCAGGTCCATAGCACAGGAAGTCATGTGTAGGAGAGAGCACTGTCATAGGGAAAGCAAGGTAAGCATCTGAAGCATGAGATCTCTGCAAATCTGGATTTGATGTTCAGCCTCCAGGCTTTGGTGCTTTACAGTGTGGCTCTTTGCTGCAAGCCCTTCTGCCTGCTCACATTTGGATCTGAGTTATACTGTCTCACTCACTCTCACTTTTGTACTTTTCTGGTCAAGTAGGAGTTTCATTCTGGGTTGGCCAGGGCTGGAGCACCGTCTGGGAGCGCAGAGGAAAGGAGCAGAGAGCACAGCGGTGGAGACAGGTGGTCAGTCCAGATGGCAGGGAGGGGACTTTGTGGTGGGAGCAAGGGCGGGGGAAAGGAAAAGATGGAGGGAAGCAAGGAATGAAGAGATGGGGTGGAACGAATCGAATGAGAAATTGCAGGAGAAAGAGACCTGGTCATTCAGTTGGGAGCCACACACCTCACACTGCGAGTGGCTCCTCTCTGTCTGTAGTGTTTTGATTAATGCTGAGAAAGGGAATAAAGTGTGTGGATGCAATATATTTTATTTTATTTTTTTTTTTGTTAATAACAGTGATCTATTTATAGACTGTAAATTATACACCGTGAACGTTGCTCGGAGACAAGACATTATTTTGCTGCCAGCAGGGAAAAGAGAAGGAAAGAAAAAAAGAATGAGACAGAGAGAGAGGGAGAGAGACATTGAGAAAGCAAGGAAGTTATGAGCTTCTGAAACCCGCTCTGCACCTCACACATTTACAGCAAACGGTATGTTGTGTGCAAGAGGGATGACACTGGAGAGAAGGGGTATGTGGAGCCAGCTTCAGGAGCTCAATCCTTCTTCTTCTTTCCTGCCGTGGAAGAAATGTGCGAGACCATTTCTGAATGAATCAAAGCATTTTCTAGGGCCTTCTCTGAATGCCAGAGAAAAGCTCTGTGAAAAATGTTGCACAGGAGCTGATGGCCTGTGGTATCTGGCACTGTCCTGTCTGCTGCAGGCACAAGTGTATGGGCCACCTGGCAGGCTTTCCGGGCCCTGCAGCAAGCAATTTCTGAGCGCTTCAGAAAAATACCTTACTATTCTCCCTCTCTTTTCATTCTCTTTTCAGGTTTCTCCCCAGGAATCCTCTCCTTCCTTTTGCAATCACACATGCACAGAGGAGGCATTTGAACCCAAAATTCATCTGGTGGAGTTAGAAACCCAGTCACACAGCCTCCCTTTGCTGTCAATAGAAAAAGGGAGTGAAGGCAATTCACCTACTTCATCTCCCCATTAATTATAAGATGGCCCTACAGTAATTGAGTACAATATTTAAATATCTAACATTAGATGAGACACGTCTAGGCTTTATGAGAAACCCAACAAATTGTTTCCGCCAAGCTTGCTGTGCGCAGGATGAAAATATTCAGGAGTAATCCTGAGCCATGGCAATCTAAGAAAGGTTTATTTTTAATGCAACTGCTGATAAACTTTTCCATGAATCCTGGGGTTTCAGAAAGGATCACAGCAAATCTAACACAGCTTCCTTCTTTTCTGAATCTTACTGACCTCTTTCTTTGGATCTCTGAGCTTTATCACATAATTGTTCCCTTCTTTCCACAACAGTTCACTTCTTTTTTTTTTTCTCATCTAGATTTCATACTATTTTTAATGCTCCATTTTTTTTTTTTTTTTTTTTTTTATACGCTGGGAAAAAGATAAGAGGTTTTGACTCAGCTTGCCTACAGAATTAAAAAAGCTTTGTCATTTCTAAGGTATCCCTTATCTATCCTATATGATTAAAATGGAAAACCTAGAATGTGGAACACACGCATTTTACAGCCCCACCATTAAAAGCACCATATATCCACCCTACTGACACTGAAAACATACACTTGAGTGGTAACCCATTGCAAAACATCTGTGATGTTCTCTGAGGGAAGTCACAGTCCAGCTATGGACCAGAGTTAGATACTGCTCCCTATACAGCCTTATATTGCAAGGACCACATGTGTGAAGGCATGCAACACTGAGATCCAAATTCAGTCCACCTCTCTTTTTCTGGTACTTAGTAATTGGCTCAGATTTGGAATGCAGCGTTTTGTAGGCAGGACTTCCCTGTGTTTCAGTGGGGGCAACAAGGAAGGCCAATATGGAGAACTGGAAAAGCATGACAGAGGTTTGTTTGACAGTCTAATGAATCATGAACGGTTGAGTAATGAGTGGCTGAGTAACTGGTGGAGTACTGCTTGTCATTGTTTCAGGCCATGTGTTGCTCAAGAGGAAGGAGTAACTTAAGCCAGTCATCCTCACGGTGAAGCGAAAGTAAGATCATGAATTTGGGTCTGAGTGATTCTCTAAGCTGCTAATTAGGAAGGATGACATACACATATAAGATGATGCTATGTTCAGTGTCGTGTAATGAAATTTGTGAGCTTCCTGGAGGCTCCAGCAAATGGGAACATCATTACAGTGCTTGGCATCAAGAGCCTGCCTTCTGCAGCTGCTGTTACGAGCCCACCTAGGACACTGTCAGGCAGAGAAACTCTTCATGGTGAGTGCCTGTTTGGTGACCTATGTGCAAAGCAACTTTCTAGTTCCACATAAAGTGACAAAGAAACACCATCCCAGGTGAATTCAAGAGTGGCTCTTATGCAGTTCAATACAGAGATACCTGAGCAGCCACTTAGCAAAATGTTACTTCGTACAGAGTCCCATAAGTGTGTTCAGAAGTATTAACTTCTGCCCTGGAGGTATTGTTTGATATAGAGCCTTCAGCAGAGATACCATGTTGCCAAACTGCTTTTGCACCCCAACAGGGAGTTGTTACACAGCTAGGAGAGGACATCCGTGCCAACAGTGATGTGTGGTCAGGGAACTTGCACAGCAAATGCTGCTGCTAAATTGCTAGAAACTCGGATCTCCAGAGTTTTCTCCAGTTTTAACTGCTGGAGGACAAGTCAACCAGCAGTTACTCCTCACCCAAGCCACAGTGAATAGCTCTACCTAAGCACTGGGCACCCTTCCTCTTCAAGCTGTGGTCTTGCTAGAACTCAAACAGAAGTGACATGAAAGAATATCCCACAGCTGCTGATGAATTAGTACATGCTGCCTTCTCTCCAAGTCAGTACTAAAGCTAAATCTGTCTGTATCAGATTAGAGAGCTACATTCCCTCCCCAAACCCTGACACCTGCAACCTCACCTCATTCTTATCCCCTGAAGCTCAGAACTGATTCCTGGACCAGTGCTCCCAGCAAGCAGACTGGCAACCTGTACCCTTGGCAGGGTCTGGCAGCCAACCTGTATTTTCACTGATGCAGCAAATCAGAACTGAGCAGTCTCTTGATTTGAGCCTTGCAGGGCACAGCAGTCTCCATACTGTCTGTAGCCTCCACTCTTATGCCCTTCCTGTGCCAGAAACCCCTCTTGTGTCTGTGCTGCACAACCCGTTCATAGCTGCCACTCCAAGGGCAAACGCCTGCCAGGCAGACCCAGCAGGACTGAAGTTCTGCAGAATCACATCTGCTTCTCTGTCCTGGTTTCCCCCAGCTCAACTATGATTTCATTCAACTGAAATCATGACAGCTTTTCCAATCCTACGTAGGCAGGGCAGATCCCTTCACGGTTAGATTTTTACATTTTTTTAATGAGTATTATTTTGCATTGGAGATGGAGGGGATGGTGTTTAAATGCAAAAGTCTGAATCTGTAGCATAAAAACTACACTCATCCTAAAGGAAGAAGCTGGCAGATTGATCGAGAGCATCACCATAGTGTGAAAGAACAAATAGGGTGAAGATGGGAAACTGAATCCTCCCTGGCTCAATGAGCATAGATATCGATGAGGGTGTGTTTACCACTGGCACAATCTGCAGATAAACTTTAATCTTAGCTGTAGCTACCACCAAATTATGCCCTGGTCCATAAGTAGGAGCAAAATTTTGTACCCAAATGATCTAGGGGTTTGGAAAATTCTTTACTTGTCCCACTCAGCAGATCCCAGATTCACACCTCTGATTTTATACCAGTGACTTTAGTCAGGTAAAGGAGACTGGAAGGATATCTCTCTCCTTTCCACTTCTCTGACAGTTGGAACCTCCTCGCAGCAAGACACCTGGGAGCGGTAGCTCTTTGCAGAAAGCAAGATGGTTTCTACGTGGGTGAGATTGTTGTTGTGAGGGCTCTAGAGAAGGAGAAAAATCTCCTCTGTTACTAAGCAGGGATCTGAAGGCCGTTGTCGGGGGAGAAGCAGAAGAATTTCCATAAAAGGAAGAATTATTCTGCCTGCAGCCAAACCACCTCTACTCTGATCTTGTCAGATCTCATAGCAGCAGCAGGGCTGGTCAGTGAGGGGAGGCGAGTCTCCTGGGGAGGAAGCAGGGTGTTGTGGTGATGCAGGGAAGAAGGGAGAGGGTTCCTCATCCTGTGTAGACAGTAAGCACACTACGCCCACTGACATTTAAAGGTTTTTTTTATGATCAAAAGGAGAATAGCCCTTTATGATCCAGAGGGTGCTAAGTGTGCATCCCATGGTGTGTCTATCTGGTCTTCTTGTCTAATTCCAAGAGGAGTAATTAGATAATGCTGAAGTACCATCCTTCTCTTTTCACCTTTTTTATTCCTTCACCTAAGCTGCTCCAACTGGTTGCCAGCCCTAGCACTGTTTGAACAACTGTGTATAAAAAATTTCCTTCTGTTGTAAGCAATATAAGGCCCTTAGGAACAAAGTGACCCATTGCAAAGCCACCAATTGAGACTAAACTGACCCTTTGCCTGATCAGCAGGAGAACTCCTAGGACACTAAAGCAGGAATGGATGTGGTGGATGAGAGGGAATTTTGAGCACAGGCCTTCATCCATTGACCCAACACCAGAGTCAACATGAATCACTGTGGACTGCAAGAAAAAAGAGGCACCCCTTGACCCCAGCCCCTTTTTCTGCAGTACCCACGGATTACCTCAGGTGGCCTGTCTCCTTTTTTCACCTGTAAACCATGCCCTGTACTAACAACAGAGCTGTAGAGGCTAACACAGTGGGCAGCACCCTCCAATGTCTTTGAACAGAGCAAACACCAGGCTTAAGTGCATTCATGGTAACTTTCCTTTGGCTCGACCAAGTTGATGTTGATTTTTCTCCACATGCTGGTTGTTTAAATTCACCATAAGACAAGTAGAAGGAAAAGAATAGATGAGGGGAAGGAAATAACCAACTCTTATCCTGCTGCTCTTTGGTCAGTAAAGCGATAAGGCAGGAAAGAGAGAGGAGATTTTTCACCCATTGCATAAAGAAGTTGAAAAATGAAGCACAAATGAAAGTATATGTGAAGATAGCACAAATCCTCGATAAAGCCTCTCTGAAACTTGATGAAAAATTTCAAAGTGCATCAGGAAATGTGGGATTCTCTAAAGGCTAAATCCATCAGACAGGACAAATTGAGGAGAAGGTACTGAAACAGATGGTCAATCTGGGCTCTCTGGAGTGAGTTAGGGGTGTAGAGTGAGTTTTAACCTCTGTGGAGCCTCCTTGGCTCAAGGTCAGGGATGGAGCACTGGGATGGAGGTGAAGCATCCAGGGTCTTCAGTCTCTGCTAAGCGTGTCCTGTCATTTCAGGAGACAGTCCCAGCATGGTAGCACCACAGATGCAGAGGCTGCTGGGGCAACCAGGAGTATGGCATGATCCTCATCATATCTTGCTCTCTGTCTACTTTCCTGCCTCAGGAGAGCCAGGCAAGCAGCACACTTGATGGTTCCTTGCCTCACTAAGAGAGCAGGAAAGCATGTTCTTCTCTGGGCAGGGAAAAGGGCAGGGTGGTTGTGGATGTGGTGTTGAGATCTTTGGGAGGAGATGTAAGTGATGTCACTAATCTCAGGTCTTGGTTTTCTCCAGTGTCTCCTATAGGAGAGTAAGCAGAAGCACTCTGCCTAGCTTTCCAGATCTGCATTAACCCTAACTCCCACAATATGAAACAAATTTGTCCTTACTCACTTTTCAATGGTTTCTTTTACCCCCTTCCCATTTCCAACAATTCAATTCCCTTGGAACAAGTCTATAATTAAGAAACTGTACAAGGGATTTCGTCATCAGGTAAATACAGAACGTGGTGTCTGGAGACAGAAATTCTTTCAATAAAGATTAATTAGGCAGAGTTCCTGTCTTACTCTAATTGGCAGTGGGGAGAACGGGATTTGAACATGAGAGAGAAGCACCAAGGTTCTCCTCCCAACCTACACATCCAGCACCATCCACCCAGCAAGCATCGCTCAGGGATGCTCGTCAGAGGATATAGATGGTTTCTTTCTTTGCAGGCTTTTTGTTTAGGAAGAACTGCTACTAAGACTTGCTCATGCCATGGCAGAAAAAAAGGCCAGAGAAAATACACTTATTCTTCATCAGAAAGAACCGCATTTACCTATCTGCCCTATGTGCATCTGCTTCCCACAGGGGATGCAAGCAGGAACCGATGAGTACAATACAGCCAGCGTTTGGTGGTAAGGCAGATCCAAGAGAGGCAATAGGAGACAGCTATCCTTCTTCCTGGCAGATCATCCTGACAACAGATGTTTTGCCTTAGGAGTTTGTGCTCTTCAGTACCCACCAGGCAGCAGCAACCTGACTGCAAAAGGCCTGAGTCGGTGAAGGGAGCAGGAAACATACAGGGATAAAGAAAAAATGCTTTACATATTGAGTGGAAAAAGAAAATATCCCACATGAGGACAAAAAACCACAGAGGCCACAGCACACAAAGCAAACAAGTGGATGGAAGAATGATGCAAAACTCAGCCCAACAACTGCATTAAAGCCGTGAAGAGGAAAAGGGCTGAGGAAAGATGCACCAAGCATCCACCACTAAAATTAATTAAACGTAGCCAAAGAATGAGAACGCACAAGGGAAGAGAGGGAAGACAGAAGTAGATCCTGGTGGGGAGTGAGAGAAATTGGTGTGGGAGTTTCCTGGGTTCGGTTAGGATAGGGTTAATTTTCACAAGCAGCTGGGAGGGGCCGCAGCTGGGATAAACAAGCGAACCAGCCAACGGAATATTCAACACCTTGCTGACATCATGCCCACTATATAAGGCCAGGGCTGGGCCAGGGAGGGAGCGCCTGTTTTCCGTGTGTAGTAGGAAGAGGGAAAGCACCTCTCAGGTACTGGTAGAGCCTCGCAGTTTGTATCACTGGCTTTATAGATTATTTTATTGGCATTATTGTTATTACTACTGTCTCTTCTCTCTTTGTGCTGATCTGTTAAACTGTCCTTGTCTCAACCCACGGCGTTTCACCTTTTTTTTCCTCCTGTTTCTCCTTCCCATCCCACTGGAGGGGGTGGGTGAGCAGCTACATGGTGTTTAGTTGCCAGCAGAGGTTAAACAGAGACAGGGAAAGAGTGCTCATCCTTTCATCAGGAAACTATCACACATAGCTCCTGTTGAAGGATAGATGTGGGCAGGAGTGGACTACCTCAAACGAGAAGTGTCCTTTGCCTCCATTTCTCACAGCCACATATGAGCCATTGCCCTGTGCCTGAATTTCATGTACCAACCCAGCCAGCAGCATTGGCGAAGACCAAAGTGAAAAGATGTGTGTGTTATTCACAGTGGTCTTTTCCCTATCACCACTCCGATAGGCAGTGTGGGCTTTGTGGCTGTCAGGAGCAGATTTTAACCTGAGATGGGAAGAGTTGAGCAGACTGGCCATCTCTGATCATCTTAGCCCTGCAAATAAGAGGAGCACACAGTTCTAGACAAAATCTTAGAAAAGCTCCTGCTTATACGTAACAATGTGTTCTTTTAATAACAGTGACAGTACCTGCACTTCTTGTAACAAGTTCAGCCCTTGGGACAATTAATGGCAGAGTCCCAGAAAGTTGGATTAGCTGGCTGGTAAGACATGGGCACTTTGGGAAATAGTAGGTATCATCTAGGAGGCACGTGGCTTCACCTAAGCTCTTGGCCCAAGGTAGTGACTGAAACACTGATGACCTTCCAAGGAAGGAAGAAGAAAGATATTAGGAGAATATGAAGAAAGCCTTTGATGCTCAGTTTATTGGAAAGCATAATGTGATATAGGAGAGATTTAGCCAGCATTATCAAGAATGGAGGAGACTGCCAAGCTTTTCAGAAGAGCAACTCAGACTTGTTCACGACGCTTCCAGGGAATTTGGAAGAGGCAGTATCATTGTGGGCCTAAGAGACAGGGAGTATTCAGCTACTCCTTGAAGCCACACTGATTTTGGCAAGGAACAAAAAAGGCTACAAGAGGAGAAAAGAATCAGGAAGATGCAGAGGGGCGAGTGTACAGAGGAGGAAGCAGCAGATAGGCTGACCCAGCTGATGGTAACTCCCAAGTAAAAGGGACCAGGTACACCAAAAAAACCCTCGAGAGACAAAGAAACAACAGAAAACATTCTGAACATACCTGCAGATTCAGGCCCTGTATTTTCATACCCAAAACAAGGTTGCAGGAGACAAAAAGAAAAAGGGAGCTCAAGAGAGGTCTGTCTAACAAGCAAGGACATAATTAAGAGAAGCTGTGTTTGACACAAAAAGCCAGCGAGGCTGTGCTGCAGCAGGGTAACCCCTCACACCACAGAGACATTAAGACACAGGATTTCAGGTGCTATGATGAAACCCTAAAGGCAATTACAACTTGGATTGCCTTGAGGTCTCATCAGAGACAGGCAAAAACCCCTACTACCCACAACCCCCAAGCTGGCCTAGACTTCAGAAAAAGCTCCCAACTGGGGCAAGAAGAGGTTGATACTGGTTGTTTTTTTTCTGTCCAGGTGTCCTTTTGTTGTCATCAGCTCCATGCTCTATACCACTGGCAGCAGCTGGCTAGTCACAATGCGTATCAAAGAGTCAGGATATTTTGCCCTCAAAGTTTTCCTTAGGAGGCAAAGCTTATACTCTCATTTGGAGATGAAAGCAACAGAGGTGGCAGGAGATGCACTTCCAATGTGAGGAAGGAACTAGATATCCAGGTGTGATTAATGCCCTGTATTTTTTTGATGTCTAAGCACAGATAAAAGCATAACATAGTAAATAGTGCTAAAACCTGCTTGCAGTCAAAGGATAGACAGGTACTTCATGTTGTGATTCTTTGATCTATTTGAGATCTAAATGAGATAAATAATGCTCTTCCTCTCCCACAAATATAAGGGGAGACTGGCACTGTGGTAAGCATCTATCCTTAGAGAGAGAAACCTACCACCAGCACCTAAAGAACTTTGAAAGACTCCAGTTACCCAGGCCAAGACACAACTACTCTGGCAATAATAAATGGCCTTCTCCAGAGAGGCCACTGGTGGCATGAGAATTGATATATCTGTGAAGATGCTTTGATAGATCTGCATGCTGTGCTTGCTGCAGGTGCAGGACCACTCCCACCCCAAGGGGAGCCCATGGGGCTGCCTTGGCCCTTGCTCAAGAGCCCAAGTACTTTCCTCCAGAGATCCAGCATGGCTCTAGTGAATGGGCGGCTGTGGAAAGCTGAAGCTCGTTCCCCCTTCCAACCCTGCAAACAGAGCCGTGGAGTCTCAAGGCCACCACAGCCTTCAGTGGAAGAGGGAGGAAATCAGCAGTTGTCATGGTCTTCATGAGACAAATGAGCTTGTCTAGCTCATCACTTAAGGCAGCCTCAGTAGTGAGCCTCTGCTCTGCCCAGCCCCGTTTTCTCATTTGTCTGTTCCTCTGGGACTACTAGCCTTGGTGCAGGAAGGCCACAGCGGAGTCTGTTGCTGGGAAATATAGTCCAACAGCACAACCTCAAGAAAAATAATTTGTCCTTTCTCTGTTTGATTGACAGCTAAGTGCAGAGGAGGAGAGCTGTGCCATAAACAGTGTTCAAGAAGTACTTCACAGATAAAATGAGAAGATGCTCTTAAAAAAAAGTATCTCCTGTTCTGGAGGACACAAAGAGAGGTCTCTGTTTAACAAGCATCACATTCAAGTGGATAGTGACAACTCAAGAGCCCCATCCCTCCTCTACATGAGTGATTCCTGCTCTTTTCCAGGGAGCAATATTTTTGTCTTCATGTTGGAGAATAACATCCTGTTTTACAGAGAAGTACAGGGCAACTTCTTCCCCCTGGTTCTTCAGCATTGCTGTCTGAGGGAAGGACCTGGCCTGCTATTCCTCTGGCATCTCCTCAAAGATTGCTGACAAGGATGCAGTTAATTCCAGTTGCAGAAGGGTGTTAGTTTTGTATGCATATAAGCACATGTGCTGACCATGTAAAAATGAGCTTCTGTGCAGAGTAGCCTGGGCAGTGGCCACAAGCAAGTAAGAGAATCCAGTCAGGACATAAGGAACTCGATGGAGGTCCGTTGGGGTTGAAGGTATATTTTACTGCTAGGCGAAGGCGCAGGGAGATACTGCCTTTCAGGAGGAGAGATATAAGCCAGATTTCTTTGCATAAAGGCATCCATGGCGATTCTTCACAAATGGTACATGCAGGACAAGCTCTGGCCACATGCCAGACTGATTTGTTGTATCTCAGCACCCCTTCCAACTCGCATATTCTCACTTGTGCAGAGACATACATGTGTATGGGGTAGATTGTAAATGCTTTGCTTCTGCTCTTAGAGCGTTCAGAAAAAAGTCACGGTCTGATGTTGTTTCCACTATAATCGCAACAGCCATCCACTGAATCAAGGCAGGTAGAGGCTGTTCATTCAGGCTGTGTTTAAGGAGGTTTTTCTTCTTGGTTTGCAACCACTAGATCTAGATGCTTGCTTTCTAAAAGCCCCCTGACATTTCATGAAATCACCAGAGTCCAAGTCTGGCACTTAATAAAATCCTACGCAAAGCTAGGAAACTTACTTTAACTACTTTCATCAGTCTCTGGGGTTGCTGCTAGCTGTAAGGTCCTAGTTGCAGCCTCTAACTTCTACTCCAAATAAATTATAAAAGCAAGCATCCTGTAAAATAAACACAGATTAGATGAGGCTGTTTGCCATCTATGCTTCTCACACTACTTTGTTTCTCTGTCCTATCATCTTTCAGCTGTTGGCTTCTGTAAGCACAGGCTGTCTCTGGAGGCACCTCACCTACAGCACCTGGACTAAGCACAAACACAACACATGCACTTCATACTGACTCCACAAACCAGCTCCATCCCCCAAAGAGAGAAGATGGCAGCAGAGATATAAATCATGACTGATGTTAAACTCCATAT
The DNA here is from genome assembly GCA_013396935.1 of Baryphthengus martii. NCBI lineage: Eukaryota > Metazoa > Chordata > Aves > Coraciiformes > Momotidae > Baryphthengus > Baryphthengus martii. The sequence goes on along the minus strand of VWZK01002274.1, from coordinate 410,993 downwards.
GCATCACTTCACAAAGTCCCGGGGACTGGTGTTCAAAGCAGAGGAATTAGGGAGTTCAGTTTAGAAGTAAGAGGCAGAAGACCTAGCACCAGACAGCCTGCAGGACGTTAAGCACATTCATCTTGTCCACAAATGAATGAAATGTTATCAGTAGAGCCAGAGAGGATAATTTGACCTTTCTGTCTGTTTGTCTATCTCTCTCCTTTCCTGTAGCTCAAGGAGAGAAAAAGAAATTGTTTGCTAGTTTTATGAATAAACTTCAGTTTCCATTTTGTTCCTCAGGGCCTGAGAGCAAAAAGCATGCCAAAATGCCTCTTGCACACAGGAGAAGCTTGGGATGCAGCAGAAGGGGAGGTGGAGGAACAGAGCTGACAGAGGATTGAGCCTGCTGGAGCTCACAGTAAGAAAGGGATTTTCCTGGATCAGGTTGTGAGATACCCAGGAGAGACCAATGGGACTGCTGTGCTTAGTGAAGAGCCTGTGCACAGAAAGATTAGACAGGGGGTTGTACAGTAGGCCTGGGAGTCAGGGGTCCTCATATTCAGTCAGCTTCTCTCATGCCAAGAGGCTTCCAGCTTTGAAGAGATACCAGCAACATACCACAGAAAGCACAGCGCTCAGGGCTGCATCCATCCAGATGAGCAGGGCAACCAGAGCACCATTGAGACTGGCTATATCATGAGCATAGGGAGTCCCAATTGAAGAGGTTCCTCCATCCATCCCTAGTAGGACACGACACACAATGAAACACAAGAAAAGGAGGCGTACACAATGAAATGAGGAGCTATTGTAAGAACAAAGAGTAAAGAGACACAAGGACTCTGATGGTGGCTAGGCACAGACAGCATTGCACCTTGCCAAGTCCCACAAAGGTGTAGCATCCAGAATCTCCCACCTCTTGCAGCAAATCGGACAGAGACACAGCTTCTTCTTTCTGTCCTACCTTCACCTCACTTGTCCCCACACTCTGGGATCTCCTGTGCCTGAAACAGCTGTGTGGTTTGGGACCTGTTGGGGGGGGTCCGCAAAGCAGGAGCAAGGCTCCAAGGTTGTGCTGTAGCAAAGGTCCCCTGCCCTGGCTCAGCATCCCTGTCTATGTCTGCTAAGTGCCTCTTCTTTTAAGTGCCAGCTATTGCCTTCACAAGTCCAGGACATGGTGGAGATTCCAGGTGCTGGAGGAGAAGCTGTTCCTCAGCTGGCTGGTGAAGTGCTCTGCACAACCTTAACAAAAGCCTTGGCAATGAACCTGCAACAAAGTCCAGTCTGGGGAAGGTGAAGAAGGAGGCAAAGTCTCCTCTAGCTGTTGATGCTGCTCAGTTGTGATGTACTGTTGATCTGGCCCGAGAAATATACAACAGGAACTTCATCTGTATGGGTCCTGGTCAGACCACAATATGCTCTGATAAAAGTTTTACTCTAAAAGTTATGGCTTCATTTTCTGTGGGTTTTTCTTTTTTGGTTGTTTTTTGGTTTTTTTTTTTGAGGGGAGGAACCGGCAAAATTAAAGGAAAGAGGAGAAAATTGCAAAGCTTCTGTGAAGCCCAAAAGTGGGAAAATATGTTCAGCAGGAACAGTACAAGCACCATATGAGAGTGTCCCAGGAGCACTAGGGGAGAAGAAAGCAAAACCTGACACATTATCTCTTCCACCAAGACCCAACGCACAGTCCCTCCAGTGCCAGCACTCAATGCAAAATCTACTTTTCCTTCAAAAAGCAGCCTAATTGATGCACAGGAGTGTGAGCACATTACCAGGAGGAGTGCTGTGGGTCTGTGTGTGTACAGGCAGGAAGGCGGTCCTGTGGGAATGGGGGCAGGAGACAGTGGGCAGGAATTGATGTCACCCAGTAGGGCACTGGAGGGGAGCAAGAGGCAGTAGAGTTGGCAGAGGGACTGCAGAGAGAGTCACCTGCAAGGCACCGCTCAACAGCACAGGCAGCACTCAAGTTTTCCAGTACTCAGAGAACTGCAGTCAAAGCACTTGATGGGAGCTGTTATTTAAACAAGCCAGTTGTTAATAAATGGAGCCTTTTAGTCCTAATTGGTGGAGAACCACAAGTGTGCGAACCTCCTGGAGCTCTTCAATTATAGATACTGCCCCAGAACTGCTGGGAATGGCTGAGCTGTTTCATGAGTCACCACAGACCTGCTCCTGTCCATCACTGTGCACAGCTCTGACAGTGCTCTGGCATGTCAGAGCTGCCATGACATGGACTTTTCTTTATATCTGCCCAGAGGCAGATTCACCTATAGCCAGCCACAGGCTCTGGACTCTCAAGGAAAAGAGCTTTTGGTGCAGCTCTTTGTGCCTATTCTACATCCTGTCCACTGCTGGCTTCCTCCCCACCTCCCACCCATCAGCATACTGGCTCTGATGGGGCCTAACTCAGACAGGTTCTGTAGCCAAACAACAATGAAATGTTTCCAGCAGCAGCCCTTTTTCTTGTTTCTTGTATCTCCCATGACTTCACTGGTCCTCTCCCATGTGTGGAGTGCTAGACAAACCCAGAGGTGCTTTGTTTCCACAGCCAAGCAGAGCCAATTCAGCATGGTCAGAGACTAGGTTCTGCCTTATTCCTAAACTATTGCCGTTTCCATGCCTTCAGTCAAACCAAGGAATCTTTTCCTCCTCGGTCTTTCTCTCTGCCAAAAGTTATCATCAGTGTTAACTACATTCCCGTGTGTAACCGTGAATACAAAGCATGCAGACTGGGATCACTGACAGAGGTATGAGTGAACCCTTCCTACCCTGCAACACATCAAAAGAGCAGCCTTCACGCAGCTACTTACAGGGCACATTCATCTAAGAGGCACCAAAGTCCATGGAAGGCTCTGAAATCCCCTTGGTTCCACCATTTGGAGTGCCTCTGGCTCTGCTAAATGAAACATTCAAAATGTTTCATTTAAAAAATGCCTAAGGGATACCTACCCTTTGGATACAAAAAAAAAAAAAGAAACAAAAAGAAACAAAAAAAAAACCCCAGAAGTTTCCTGGCCTGACTACAGCTCCTGGGCTCCAAGGCAGGAGTCTGGAAGCCAAGGTGAGGAGCAATGCAGCAGCTGCTAACTGTTTTCCTGTTCTACCCAACAAATATTTAGCATGCCCAAGTCCCATCCATGAATTCATCCAACTGAGTACATTCCTGCCAAACAAGAGTCCCATGAATCAGTGTTTTCTAAAAGAAACACACTGTCAAAAAAATTTTCACCAAGCCCCACACACCCTGAGAGACCTTACAATGCAAGCAAAATCTCAGGGGTGGAAATAATCTCATGGTTTTAAATTCGTGACTTGGATCCTCCTCTTTCTCCACAAGGAATCATTTCCTGTCTCTGGTGCAGCTGTATGCCTTCATTTTCAGAGCTCTCAGTTATAACTCATGAAGATAAATGAAGGAGCAGGGGGAAGAGGGAGCTCTGAGGTGGCACAACAGGGTGTGGGCTGCTTCTCTACAGCCAACCTATTTGTTCTGTTGCCAGTGTCTTGCAAAGACTTTAACTGGCTGCTCCTGAAGGCACCTAGATGCTAATAAGCAGAGTTGGTAAAGGAATACTATTTATTCACATTTAGTTACGCATTTTTAGACTCAAAAGTAAGCCACACTTGGAGTGGGAGCCAAAATCCCTGTTCCAGAGCAATATCTATATGAACTACCTGCCCAGCTCAACTGGCAAAATCCCTCAAGATAAAACCATGCTGGCAGGAGGCATCATGAAGGCACTGCATGGGGAGAGCTGAGGTGTGCAGGTCACAGCTGCTGTGTGTATGGACAGCAGAGGGATCTGGTGCTGCTGGTGACCTCTGTTCCTGCTCTTCGAAGCAGTGGAGATGAGCTCACCTCTGAGGCATGTTCTAATGGCATGTGGGTGCACACATGAGCTAGGGTTAGTTACCTCTTCTCTACTAGTCTCAGATCCTTTCTCCACAGTCACAACTGCTTTACCTCCTCCAGTCTCTGTTCATAACTCTTCAGTAAAGCCATTCTCTCTCTTGCAGTCCCTTTCCTCCTAGCTGTGGGCTCTCTTCCCTAACTTCCAAGCTTTCCTTTCTATGAAATCTGTTCAGGGTAGCTCTTCTGCCATGGGCAGTGGTGGTCATCAGTGACTTCAACAGACTTAGTCACTAACAGTGTTCCGGGCAGATTGTAAAAAAAGACTCTTGCATGTGTTCATAGCAGGGCCTTCCTGTTGTTTCTCATACGCAAGGCATATGCCACAACATGCTCTTACTGGCATAGCAGTAGAACATGCTAAGCGAAATCCACACACACCCTCCCATCCTCTGAGGTTTACCGCTTGGCTCCTACTTTGATGTGCTGCTGTCCCATTTCCCCTCACATTCGTAGGTCATGTGAACACCAAGCTGGAGAACGCAGTGGCGTGTGCCTTTCTATCAAGAGGTTGCCTCCAGCATAGTATCTCTCAAGTTGGGCTTCTCCACACCTGCTCATGCCTAACCAGGGATCAGCATTTGTAACTAAACAGTGTTAATGAATGAAAAAAAAAACAAAAAACAAACAATCCAAAACACAAAATCCCTTTGGAACAAATATTTTTATTTTAATGGAGAAGCCTTTCAGGCTGCGTTGAAGCAGTTGTGCCAGAAGACTGTGTGCTGTAGCTCTTTGCCCTTGGCGTATTACCTTACTCAAACTCCAGAGAAAGCAGAAAACATTGGGTTGGGGCTCAGGGAGGAGAACATACAGAAAACTTTGGGTGCTGCAGAAGGTAGAGGCTAGGGCCTAAGATATGGGCCTGCCTTAGATGGCTCTTCTGCAGCTTAAACCCTGGAGGATTTGCCCCATACCTGCTGCTGTGAGGTCAGTCTATAGCAGCAGCACAGATTGAGTATGACAAGTGAAGTAAAGGCCAGCTCTCCAGATCTGTTAGAGAGCCCTGCAAAAGCCACTGGGTCTTGACTGTAAAAGCATGATTGCCAGTGACCAAGATGATGTCCATCCTCAAAAGCTTTTCATTCACAGAAGGCTATCAATGGAGAGAGATATTACAAGTACTGCAGAAGGAAAGGGGTGGTCGCACCACAGTGGAGTGGTTAGGGAAGCCCCATCATCATGGTGTCCAATTATGGGCTCCAGAAGTCCACCTGTCTGTCCACTGTATCCATTTCGCTGTTCAGCCCCTCCACAGATGGCTCATCCTGCCTGGGATTTTCACTCACCATCCTGGTAGCATTCCTCATACTGCCAAGAGACCATAAATTTCTTCTGCTTTTTAACCTTTGAGCGCCCTGTTTGTTGGATTTGGTTTCGTTTTTTTTGGTCCCTCTTTCACTGTCTTCAGCACAAGAGCTCCTCCCTGCAAACAGCACTGATCTGCTCAGTAGGACCAGGCTTCCATGCAGGAATGGGGCAATCGTGGTGTGAGTAGTACCTCAGGCCTAAGCATATACAGAGATACAAGGTGGCAGGTCGCCTGGAGACTTGGTCCTTCAGAGGCTGCGTTTATTTTCACACCCTTCATCTTACTTAGAGATCACCTGCCCTGGTGCTCTAAGCCTCTGGCACTGCTCACACTGCTGTTGACAGCACTGAGTGCTGTAACACAGCACAGCAACCATACCCCAAACTTGTCCACGCCACTGCAGTGTGCAAACCTGCAGAGCTGCCCTTACTTAATGCTTTGCAGCTTTAAAATCTGCCAGCGGAGGAGATCTATGTCATGTCACAGCTATAGCAGTTTTTTGTGCAAGCAGATAATTAGATCCTGCCTTCTCCATCTCTGAGTTCTGAAGCCAACTGCAGAGGCTGCAGCCCACAAACTGCCTTGAGGAGTTTCAGAGAGGAGAGGCACTCACTGTGAGGAGGAGTGTAGGTCCACATAGATGTTTAAGGGTTCAGAAGCTGGGAATATCACATAATGGGTGAGGCCAGGAAATAGTTGGGCTTTGTCCTGGGTTCTGTTAGGGTTAATTATCACAAGCAGCTGTGAGCCCAAGCAGTTAGAAGGGGCTGCAGCTGGGAGAGGCCACCGCTGGGATAAACAACAGAACCAGTCAATGAGATATTTGATACCATACTGATGTCATGCCTGCTATATCAGAGGAGGGTTGGCCTGGGGCAGGGGTACTTGTTTTCAACTTGTGTGGCTTCAGCTTGTGGCTAGAGCAGGGAAGGCAGGTCTCTAGTGCTGGTAGAGCCTGAGTTTCTATCACTTGCTTTGTGCACCATTTCATTAGTATTATCATTGTATTTGTTGCTCTCTTCTCTCTTTGTATTGCTCTATTAAACTGTCCTTATCTCAGCCCTTGGGGTCTCACCTTTCTTTGTCCTGATTCTCCTTCCCGTTCCACAGGAGGGTGTGGAGAGGGTGGGTGAGTGCTTTGTGGTGTTCAGTTGCTGTCAGAGGTTAAACCACACCAGGCTTTTAGATGGTTTGAACTCTATGTGTGCTGATCTGGCAGCAATGATAGCCATGTGTCACCTGGGTGCAGAGGCAGGTCGGAGCTTGTGGGGTTATAGTGGCATGGAGCAGTAAGATGAAAACTGAAAGAATTTCTGTGTGCACCTGGGGAACTCCAGATCTTTATGAGATATGGTGAGGGAAGAAAGAAGGTGTAGAGACCGTGTGTGCAGGGATAGGTACACTTCTCAATACAGCCAGTTAGTTGCTGTGCTCCAAAAGTCACTTAGAGCTTTCCTCTGACCTAGGAAGAGAGTGGTGAGTGGTCTCCATGTCCAGATAGCATTTGGGAGAGGGAGAGGCTGGTCGCTATCTTCTATTTCTGTCACAAACATTCATTTTTCTTGAGGAGAGGTGGACACAGAAATTTGTAATGCAACTCAGCCCACAAAAGCAGTTCTTCAGGGCTTGCATTTGATCCTTACACTGTTGGTCATGATAGCAGAATTGTCCTATTTACAATTTCTCCTTGCATCATAGAGATAACGTGTGTAACTATATGGACAGAGGTGAGATCTGGAAAGTTGAGGTGCCGTGGAGGCCTACAATATAGATCTTGTCTAAAAATGCCAAGGCAGTACAAAACACTATAAGCTAGAGATCTATGTAAGTATGTGCATGTCAGCAGGATTGCCATTCACCAGCAGCTGCAACTAGAAAGGCGAAAGGTACTTGAGAATTTTCTGATCTGAATGAGAATTCCACTTGGGAAGGATGTTGTATTTCTACGAGAAACTAGCTGTCAGACTACAACATTGATCATCCTATTAGAGAGTAGAGTAGGGAAATAAAGCAACGTTATACCAGTCTGTAGTATTTTGAAAAGCAGACTATTTATGATATAATTAATGCGCACAAATAGCAGGTATTTGAAAAAGGGGACTTGACCTTGGAATGACCATGAGTGCTTGTAATGGCAGTGAGAGCTGCAGTTTTGATGAGCAGTATAAGATGACTGCCAGGCCTGAGCTGGCTTAGTTTTTACCATCACCTTTCTCAGCTGAGATATGTTTGTAGCAGTGGCGACAACAGCATTTGTGAGAAATAAGTGTTTATAATGCTGTAGTTGACAACTGCTTGCAGTTGCTTACTGCCCAGACTGAAGCACAAGCAAACACTGCAGGAACAAATATACATCTAATTAAAAAAGCTGTGGCACATAGGGCAGGGAAACAGCAGTGACTACGCTGACTTGTACTAAAGCAGAAACAATCCCAGCACAGCGAAACAGCACCCAGGCACAATGACTCTGTGCCATGCATGCATTGGGGAGAAATGTTGTTCTCAGCAGAAAAAAAATGTAAAATGAATTAACGAAATATGTCTGAAGGACAAAGCCCTGTCAATGATTTAAATAACTGTTTTGAAACCGGACTTTACCACAAACTGGTGTGTGATTGACAGAAAGAAATGAACAAAAAGGCAAAGAAAACATGACGGAGACTAAGCCAAGCACAGCTACATCACAGCAAGCACCTCTTCTGATAAAAATAATTTTCTGAAATAGCCTTCAAGGGTGTCCATGTGGCAAAACTAAGTCTGATGTCGTTACGTTACCAAGACCAATTACAGAAGTAGAATTTGTAGTAGGAAATATCACTTGGGTGTAGTTTACAGGATGATGTGCCAGTGAAGACATTACTGCTTGACCTGGGGTATTACACAGGGAAACAGAGCTCCCTTTGGCACCCACCAAAAGGATTATTACTTTTTTTCCTTAAAACTTCATTTTTTCTTTTTTTTTTTTTTAATCAACGGAACTTTATGCATTTTCCTCTGCTGCATGACAAGAAAAGACTGTAATAGAGCATAAACAAACTAATAGAGATTAGTTAAATATAACCTCTGGGAAAAAGGCAGTTGATAAAAATCAAGAAAAGTTTTTACTAATGGGAAAAAAATCTGCTAAAAATACAAGACTTAAAATAATGAGCACAGTAGTACTTGAAGTCTTTTTGCTTTGTTGCAGCGGAGTTCTTCGTGTGGAGAAAGGTTGAGAGTGCTGGGACCTGCTTAGTCTGGAGAAGTCTCGGGCATCTCATCAGTGTGACTGAAGGGAGGGTGCGAAGGAGATGGAATCAGGCTCTTCTGGTGCCCAGAGTCTGGACCAGCGGCAATGGGCACATGTTGAAATGCAGGAGTTTCCCTCTGAATATCAGGTAACGATTTTTTGCCGCAAGAGTGGCTGAGCACTGGCACAGGTTGTCCAGAGAGGTAGAAGAGTCTCCACTCTTGAAGATACTCAAAAGTTATCTGGGTATAATCCTGGGCAACTGACTTTAGGTAGCCCTGCTTAAGCAATGAGGTTGGACAAGATGACCTCCAGAGATTCCTTCCTACCCCACCCATTCTGTGATTCTGTAAACTTAAATGGCAAGAGAAAAAGCCTTGAAGAAGTAAAATAAATTACCAAAGACCACGTTTTCAAGATTAATGGTCCAAGGTTTTGTGTAGTGTGAGATTACAAAGAAGGAGCAGTTGGAAAGGCTACCAAACTATGGCATCTACAAAAAGTCTAAAGACAAATTGACCAATGATCCATGGAGTTCCTAGATAATACTGTTTGTCCATGATCCAGACACTGGTCAAACTGAAAGAAATGGGGAAAAAAAATACTTTAATTTCTGTGAAGTAAACTGTTGCACAGCAAGGAGTGCACATAATAAAAGTAAAAAGGCACAGGAGTTTTGTACCAAGAAGTTTTGGGTGCATTCCTAGTAAGTAGTGGCTCATCTGTGTATTTCTCTTCAATGTGTCATTTCTAGCATAGCCATCAATGCAGAGTCAAATAGGGTAAATGAAAAATCCGTACAAATGACAGAGTAATGGATAAATAAAGCCCTAGCTGATTCAAGTGATCTGTCTTAGCACAGACCAAAATATCTGGCAAGCACTCTGTAAGAACCACCATTTCAGAGATCCTTGAACAGGAACTCTACCATTATCCAAAAAGTTTCTGGATGCAAGGTTAACTAATATTGAAGTGTACATGGAAGTGCTACCAAAAAAACTCAATGTGCCAGGAGACACAGCAGACCTTTCTAAAAAGAGGGTTAAACACTTACTTACTAGAGAAATGAGAAAGAATTAGATGTGTCATAACCACTAAATGAGACCATGTGGCAAAAGTGACCATGACATGTTTGTATAAAGACAAATGATATCAACAGAATTTGAAATAGAAGGTTAAGCATGAGTCTGGCCTGAGCATGAGTACAGCCTGACAGTGGTGAAATCACAGCATGATCAAGAGTCCTAGAGCAGTGCAAACAGATATGAAAAGAAACTAGAAAGGCTGACTGGTAAAAACACCTCTGCCACTCACATCCAGGTTACATGTCTGCGATGCCCTTCAGAGGTACCCACCTAAAAGACACCTTTTTTTCAGTACACAGACAGGGTTGCTAATGCTGCTCTGTGTCTGCAGAAGTGACTCAGTCCCTCATGGCATGAAACAAGATTCTCCACCTCCTGGAAAGAGCCAAATGGCCAGAAAGGACAAGTTTGGTGAACCAGGAATAATTTTGTGATCACGATAACCCCTTTTTCTCCACTGTCTCACTCTTGTTTGCTGGCCTGACTTTAGCAGTATTTTTGTTTACAGACTCAGTATACTCCTAAATCTTTTAATAAATTAACAGAATGTCACACTAACAAAGAGGATTTGGAATATATGTCACTGAGGAGTCACTTGTACTCCCCTGTTAGACTGCTGCCTTCTCTGGTGAAACCAGATTTTTAAGGCACGCAGGTACTACTTTGTGTTTGAAAGCAGCAATGTTGAAGGGCTTGTGTGTCTCCAGGTCTCTCTGTACCCTCTCTGTGGGATTAAGAAAAGGTAAGACCTCTCCCCCTATCAATCCACATCCATAGACCTCTCACTTTTATGACTGAGGCACTGTCTAAATCACTTGTGTATATGGCAGATAAAACTGGTCATCAAGCTGAATCTGTTTGCACTGGGCCTGCTACAGCCCTCCTTGAGCAGAAACACAAACCTGCTTTCCCATCCCTGCAGCCACAAGGATACAGGAGACTGGAAATGGCTCGTTTTCCCTCTATGCCTGTTGCAAGAAAAGTCACGCCATGGGCTATGATATGGTATGGGATATGCTGAGTGACAGTTCCCTATGGAATATTCTTCACTTTCAGTGTTTCCATTCAGGGCACTTCAGCATTTCACAAAGCAAAGCAGCTGAACTCCATGTTTATGAACAGTGTGGGAGTTCCAGCAAAATATCTAAATCCATCCAAAGAGGAAAACAAGCTCTGATACTCATCAGCTGATTGCATTTATATCATGCCAGAAGGATGGATCCCATGTTACTCCCAAGAGTAGGCAATTCCCATGCAGAACTGCCTCTAGTTGCTAACCCACTCCATGAGTTTGCTTTTGATTTGGGATTAATTTTGAAGAGCGCCCATGTGGTTTTGCATTGTTGTTTGTTCCTAAAAGCATTTAGCCTACCCTTTTGAGCTCTGCTTTTCTTCCCCTGGAAGACAGAAACCCCCCTAGGGACCGAGTACCCACTCAAGTACTTACAAATATGATATAGATGGCTAAAACAATTTGGGGTTTTTGAGAGACTCACACTGTGTTTATACTATAGCACACCTTTGGAGATAACCTCACTACAGACCAAAGTCCCCACTTGGTAGATCCTACACAAGCACAGATGAGAGCTAGTCCCTGCCCTGTGAAGGCTGTATATCAGACAGCAAACATGGTGAAAAGCTGTTGGCACAGCAAAACTGCTAGAGGAAGCACAGCCCACCAGCTGAAGAAGAGGCAAGAGTCTCAACTCAGAGAGTGGGGATCTCCTTCTCAAGCCTTGCGCCTGTGTGCTGGCAGTTTCTCTACCTTATTAAACATTCTGCAGCAGGATGATCTGTGGTCATGGCATACCCACTGCCTAGCCCCTGTCAAGGACTTATTTAATCATCACAATAAAGAGGAGTCTCAGCCTAGACTCCTACAGTAACGTGGAGGTGAGAAGGAGCAGGCACATTCCCCTGTTCCAGCTACCTTTCCTTCCTCTTCATGGCTGATGTGATTATGAAGGGTCGTTGCTGGCTGATCCTGCACACAATGGTACTCACAGCATCCTCTTGCTAATGTTAGCAGTGGTAAATCTCATCACAGACACTGTCTGTCTCCATTTAGGGACTTTGTGGTGAAAAAGCAATAACAGAGATGCTGTTGTTACATAGCGTGCAGCTACCAACTCATCCATCTCATCTCAACACACCTGAGCAATCCCTCAGAGTGATGATCCTTCTTCTCCTGCAACTTGCCTTTGCCATGGCTGAAAAAGCATCAATAGGAGATGTAATAGTTGCTCTCCCCTAACAGACCCCTGCACTATCCATAATTGCGTAATCCTTTAATGTCTTCCCTTCCCTGCCAGAGATAAATTTATGCTTTTAATCATGCTCTTGGTAAATTTCAGCCGAGTTCAAACTACTTGTTGGGTCACAGCATTCCTATATAAATGTCTAATCTGTAAATTTACTAGCCCTTGTGCTGGTCTGTGACAATGGTTTTGGTCTGGACAGGTGGGAATTGATGAATTCGTTCTTCTCTGAGGGGTATTTTGAGTAACGAGAACTCCAGCCATCTGGAGCGATGGGGAGAAGAGCCTTAAGTCTCTTGAAGAGCATTGCCCAGGAGCCTTGCTGTGAATAACTACCTGCCTGACTTACCACAAAATCTGTTGCATTATATATATTTGATGTATGCAACAAGATCAAAAACCAGGGACTGATTAATTGCATAGTGAGAAATAGAAGTGCCTGTAATCTATAAAAAGGAAAAACATGTAGCCTTTAAGACTTCCTTTCTTGTACCGGGCTGACTTGGAGTGTCCTTTGGCCTGTTCTTGATCATTCATCATGTACCGGTTTATAACCTTCACTTTGGACTCCAGCATCCCTAGTCTCTCCATGCATCAGATACTTGCACACTCTCTGACAGCTCCCCAGCCCCTCTTGCTTTGAATAATTTGAATTGCCCTTCACTGGACCTCTAGGATTTCTGCACTCCTCATTAATTACACCCTTCCTTTTTTCCCTCCTCATGTTTATCCTTCTGTTTGTATAGGCACACCTCTGCTTGTTTTACAACCACCTGGCAACACATGATGACAGAGTGTTGAAACAGCTTAGCTGGGAAGGGCTGGATAGCCGTCAAAATGCCATGTTAGTTACACAGGTGCTGCTGACTGAGGAATTGGCTCAGACATCCAGTCACCTAGAACAACACACATTCAGATTGCCGTATTACTGAGCTGAGGGAGAGAGGAGACCTGCCTGGCCACAAACATCACTACCTCCCATCTGTGTGGGTACAGGCAGAGCAGCGGAAACATTGGGGAGGCAAAGAGAAAAGCTACAGCCTCCTTCTTAATGTGATGAACACAGAGGAGGAGACAGGGCTTGGAAGAGGTGCTTAAAGCTGTTTGTTCCCAACACCAGCAATGACATCGCTGTGAGGCTATTATCTCAATGCTGTCCGCATGCTAAGAAAGCTGGGCATGGAGGCTATTTCTGCACTCCACAGCCATACTTAACAGCCCTCCCACCCACAGCTGCCTGGTGGTAGAAGCTGCTGTGCCATTGGAAATACACTCTGTCAGCTGAGCAGCAAGCCTAAGCACCTACTTTGCTTGCAAAAGGGTCAATGGCAATTCTGCCATTTCAAAATCAAATTCTCTGTAACAGGACATAGATGCAGAGGCTATTTAACTCATCGCTAAACTGGACTAATCTCCCACAGTCAATGGTACTCAGGTACTTGGATTATCACAGCCTGGTATCAGAGGTGGGGAAAGGATGTACAGAAGGACACATCTAATTGCTCTGGGAGAGCAACCTCACAGCTCAAGCAAACACTGCTTTCTGGATATGTATCATCTTGCAGTCAAAAGAGGCTTCCATTTGCTAGGAAATGTTTAACACTATCACTCACAAAGCAAATGTGCTAATGTAAACAGTTTCAGTGTTGGCTGGATTAACTACACAGCACATTGCTGCACTGAGCTGGGTAGAGCACTTTTACCATGTCTGGGCTGTAGAGTTCATCCACACTTTTGAATGGGCTACAGTAGGTGGTTTTCCTGGGCAGATTTCAAGTAAGAAAATCTGCACAGCAGCCCTCCAGTCAGGCACTAAAACAAGGACTGTGCAGTAACGTTTTGGTAATTTGCGGACAGATATCTTCCTCCACGTTGTTAATTAGGGAATATAGCTGCAAAGAATAGGTATTGTCTCACAGAATAATATTTTGCTGATTGCATTCTTCAGAGCTCAGACATATCCAAATGCATATGCAGTGCAGAGTACGTGGCTGATTGATTACTGAATAAAGAGCAGCATTCGGATAGCTGGTGCAAGGCACACTATGCAGTAATAAGCAGACAGTCTTTGGTAGGTTTGGATAGTTCAGGATATTTTCAATATATGGATGTGCAATCTTTTGTATTTTCTTAGCGGGATATTATTACATGTAGCCCTATATTGTACATCTCACAATCATACAATAATTTAAGCAAAGGCAATTACAGTTTTTGTTGCTGGACCAACACAAAAAACAATTTAAAAAAAAGGAATATAACGATGCATGTATACATGTATATAAAGCAGCCACAAGCTATTTAGGAAGTTACGGGGGAAAAAAAAAATGATTTGAAGCCATAGTAAGTAAAAGATTAAAAAATCCAGTCATACTCCTTCAAAATTACAGGTAGAACTTTTAGATAAGGAGAAATTAATTATACAATCTGGAACTGAGCCAGGACACTGTCCTTTTCTATACTACACAACGTTATCATGTTTGAACATGCTTGTAGCTAATTGAGTCGAAGGATGCAATGCTGAGCATAACTTTCCTCTGAGAGCAGGACCAAACCAGTAGAGCCCCTTCTGGGTCACTCTGATCCTACTGTCATGGGACATGATGCTTTTGAACACAATTTTTCTAGGGTCCCACTGACCACTAAATCTGTCAAGATTCAATCTCTGACTGAACACAGCCATATTGAAGCACAAGGCACTACTGTCCTTCATGCTCTTGCAAACATTTGTGCTAATGTTACACCACCTGAGAAGATGGCTCACGAGGATTTAGATATGGAAAATACTCCTGTGCAGCTGACACTGTTGATCAATGCATGGGGACCTCTAAGTCCTCCACTTATACAATACTTTATTTACATTTAATGTGGCAGAACATAGAGGAAAGGGAGAAGAAATACAACATTGCAGCTATCATCTGCCAGGCCTCATTCAGCTTTTTCAGTCCTGACTCAACTGATAATCCTGCAGAATCATGGTTTCCCTCTCCCTTTAAGGCTTTGTCCTATGGAAGGCACAACAATGATGACTTTTGCTTTACGGTCTTTGATATAAACCTTCCTAATTGGAGAATAATGAAGACTGAAGGGTTCCCACCCCACAGGCCAGTCAAGGACGGAGTTTGGGGAGGACACTAATATGCTGTAATAGCTTAATTTTTGCTTGTCCTCTCGGGACAGAAAGAGGCCCTCTTGCTCCTTGATTTCACTGATGGCACATGACAGAGTGATTTCATCCCTTGTACCCCACACAGCAGAACATGGAATCTGGCACAGGACCTTTACTGGAGCAACCAGATTTCAGCATACCTTTAGATTAATGTCGAAAAGATCTGAGTAGATAGCACTTATGGCAATGGAAGGCAGTGCATCCAGTTGAACTGAGGAAAGGAGTCAGGTAACTGCCCACCACCCACTGGTGGGTTGAGTCCATTTGCCAGCATTTTCTGAGGGACACCCCCTAAGAGGTAGTACACCCAGCAGAGGAGAGCTATTCCCCAAAGCAGACACAGGGGAAAAGCTCCTTCTCAGCTACAGCTGCACTGACAGTGCTGCAGGGAGAGTCAGGAATTAGGTCCTGAAGGATGGCAGAGTGGTCATGTTTGGGGACAAATGTGCAGGGATCTCCTTGCAGTATCAAAGGCAATGTCAGCCACTGCACTCATAAGTACCTTTCATTCCAACTATGCTTTTAACTGAAATACCCACATTATTTTCTGACTCCTTTTGCTGCTTATTTAAGTGCTGTTGAGTACAGGCTGGCAAGAGATGCCTCAGACAGTAGAGCTCATTACACTTCATTCTGCACCCATTTTACATTACTCAGCCCTTCCCTTCTCTATGCCTGACATTTTCAGCTACCTCACAGCAGAGAATTTGGCCTAAAAGGGATTCTCAATCGCATGCCTGTCCTCGGGGCCTGGCACTGAGTGAAACTCACCTGTAAGGGAAGCATTTATCCATCAGTCATCCCTGTCAACATAAACACAAGCAGTGGGCTTTGGTTGGCCTACCCTTAGCTGCCTTTCAGTGAAGATGTCCATGGGTTCAGATTCCCAGCAGAGAACTGCTGAGGCAATGCCTTTGGTGGGAGATTTATTTGAGCCAAAGAAGCATCTATATGGAGATGTAAATCCTTCTCTAGAGCTCATTGACGGGGCTGAGTCTAGATGCCAGTGAAAACCTAGCTGAGATTTCAAAGCTTAAAGCTTAGGTGAGCCCCTACATTTACACAGATGTGCATGCTCACATGCACATACACATATATATACACAGACCTGCCAATCATCTGGGCAATTGTCAAGAGAAGTTCTCATCCAAGGGCAGCTGTGCCCCAGACACTGTTTTTAGGCCAGCATAGCTTTTGTTTGAGAAATGCCTCCTGCTGTGCTGTAACGAAGAAAAGAGGCTTGGAGTTGTCCCCTGTTTGATATCTGATATTAGGGAAATGCATCCCCACCTACATGGCAAGGGTAGCAAACCCTAGATGGAGCAATGAATAGCTCTTTTCTATCATTGTCTTCCTACTCTGTGTTTAAAAGTTTTTTGGTAAACCTTGGCTCTTTAAAGAACCAAATGGGTCAACAAGTGCTGATAACATCAGAATAAACCTGTACTTGTCAAACTTGGGTATCATAAGGCTAGTGATAATGGGATTATTACCCATTTCCCCTAATATTTTTACCCATTTTTTCATATCTAGTCCTGAGCCACCAGATTGAGGCTGAAGTGAAAAAAAAACAAACAAAAAACAAAAACCTGCAGAGGAAAATTAATCAATATCTTTCCAGTTCCAGCCCATTGTTGTGCATCTGTGAGATTCAGAGAGAGAACCTGATTTTTTTGATCACTATCTCATTCACTGATAGCATCTCCAGGCTTCTTAAAAATAATTTGCTTCAGCTAAAGTGCTATCAGTTGAGCCATTTGAAAAGTTCTGGTTGGATTTTATTTCAGTGAAATTTACAGAAATAAAAACCTTGTGAGAAATATTTTTCTACTGTTTTAATATTTTCTCAGTCCGTTTTAGTGGTTAACTTTGCTTTTCACTCACATACTCTATTTCATTTCCTGTTTGGATAGCTTTTACTCTATTAGCAGTTCTTAAGATTGCAGCTTGACCAAAAGGTGAATATTTTCAAACCTGAAAATTAAATGGCAGACATTTCCTTTTTCAAAACAGAACTTGTCAATTAACAATTTTAGTAATTAGGGAAAAAAACAAAAAATGGAGAAAATGCTATAAACCGTATTGAAGAGATAGAAAACCTTTTTTATTTGAAAAGGTAAAAGCATGAAATTGTTTGACGCTTTCAAACTGTTCACATTTCCCACGCACCACCATCTAAGACTTAATTGTGGCTAGCAAGTGAAATTTAGTGAAATACTCATCTTCCTTTGACAGATGAACCTGGGGCAAGAGCTCAAGTTTGAATAATCTATACATTATTTCAGCTGTGTTTTGGAATGTAGCCAGTTTTGATGATTGCGTCCTGCATTTGGGTGGGAATTAGTGCAACTCTGTCCCAGACCTGCAAAAGAGATTTTTGTTTTCTTAAACCAAAAAATATCGGGTGCGGTCAGAATTAGCCCAAAACAATCACATTGCATTTTTGAACTCAGCTACTGTCATAACAAAAAATAAAAATGGTGCTGTTGAATGCAGAAATACAAGGACGAGCACCTCTGCCTTAGTAGCTCATCTTCGCACATGGGTTGAGATTGAAAAACAAAACTCTGATATTCACCTTTGGGTTTTGCCTTCTGGTTTCGCTAAGGTCACTATTTCACTGGTGGATTGTGAGGTTGGGAAGAACCACTGTCACAAGACCATCCGCACGAGCAGCTGAGTCATTTCACTGCAGCAAGCCTTACAGCTGATAAGAGAATGGGACATGTACTGCAAGGGACGCAGAGCTGGGACAGTGGAGGCCTGGAGCTGAGAAAGGCACGCTGTACCCCTCAGAAAGGCACCCAGTTGGGACTCGATGTTCCACTTCCTTTGGTGATCAGCGGCGGTGCTGACACTATCCACTGTCTCTCTAGCTTCACATCAGAACTGAATACTGAGCTTTTCAGTCTCTCGTGTGCTATTATTGACTCACCTTTCACAGTTAGTACTTATCATCTATTTTTAGGATTCTCAATAAGCACATATTTATGTGTTTATGTATATATAATCCTCTTTGCTTTTACATCTACTAGCCAGGAATTTTCTTTCCCTAGCTCATAATTTTGCTCACCTTATCAATTATCTTCATTTACTAATGTTTAATTTCTGTCAGTTGTTACGAGGTTCCTTGGCTGAATACTGCTTTTCCTGCTCTGAATCTGGCGTACTGCATCTGAGTGTTTCTGCTGTGTTCCACCCTTTTAATTGTACCTCACAGGTAGTCTAGCATCCTCTGATGCTAGCTCAGCCAGTCCATTTTCTTTATTTTTAGCTCCTCTAAAAATAGCTGACTGCCCTCTCACTGTTAAAGGGTACCCACTGCTCCATGTTTTCAAAACCTGCCACTTCTTAGCACTTCTTTATAAATAACCTCTGGCCTTTTCTGTTGGTTGGACCAAGGTAACCTTTACAAAGATTAACTTCTTCCCTCAACTTCCCTGTAGTCTTGGCAGTCATGACTAACAGCTGGCACCAAGATGAACTGACATCATTGGAAACTTTCCTACCATCTTTTCCACCTTGTGTTCCTCTATAGCCCCTTTGTGAATTTTGGTTTCTGAAGACAATGTGCCAATGCCTTGTCATTTTCTGGCCTGACAGGAGGGGTTCAAGACAGGTCCAAAATCCTACAGGTTGTTTAGCAGTGTTATCAGCAGCTCCATGGTGGCCTTCAGCATGCAACCCCCAGCCAGTTACCAGGCAGTGTAAGAGGACATTCAGCCCATGGAGATAGTCTGGCATCCATGCCTCTTCCTCAGTAAGTATTTGTTCATCTTGAATGTGAAAGGTTCCAGAAGCTATTCCTTCATCCATTCACACCATGTAACCCAAAGACAGTAGACTCAACACACAGCTACTAGTGAAGATCAGGACAAGAGCCTCTCTCAAGTAACATCAAATTCCTCATTTCAACTCTTCTTCATTTCAGGCTTTTAAAACATCACACATGCAGCAAATTTCCCAGGCATTCTCCAAGTTCAGAACAAAATGAATGAAGACAACCAAGAAATGTTCTGATTATGGGTTCTGATTTTTTTTTAACCCTGATATTCTGTGGTAGATTTCTTTATTTTTGAATATAAAGTGACAGAAATAATTTGTTGTTAGAAAAGAGAAAGTATTTTAACTATTTACAGGTTTTGTACATCACAAAGGTTTTCATGTTTTTGTTGATTTTTCTTCTTTTTTTTCTTCCCCCTCCACATCCTTTAAACAATGCTGAATCTCAACAGTTCACAAAAACCCTCTTCCCCAGAAAACAAACCCCAATGAGAAACAAGAGAAATCAAAGGGGAAAAAATCAACTCCTTTCATAGTTCTCCAGGAAATCCATTTGCTTAAATATATATATTTATATATTTATATATATTATTTTTTTCAAGTTCAAACACTAAAATTCAAGAGAGAAAGGAACAAAACAAAACAAGTGTCTTTCCCCACCCCCCTCCAGAATCTGTTGATCCCTGCTTGTCCAAAATCAGAAAGAGTTATTTACAGAAAGAAGAACCGGAGGGGAGTGAGATTGTAGGGAAGAAGAGGATAATGTCATGACTGGTGGAGGAAAGATAGTAGGATTAGGGCCTCGGAGAGATGAGGCAAGCCTGAGTTCGACTGCACTTTCCCTTAGGAAGACACTACATTGGGGCATTATCCACAGTGTCTCCTTGCCCCTGTGTTCACTGCAAGGGATCCTTTCTGGACCCTTGTCCACACCAGGTGTTCGGTGGCCATCACTGCCCTTCTCCCCGCACCCTCGATTGGTATTCCTCATGCCAGCCATCAAGCCCTGAACATCCCCAGCCAAAGGTAATATAGGGAGCAGAGTGGAGGACCTCAAAGGTCTCCATTGCAACCAGGTGAGCCCCTTCATGAGGGTCAGTGCCAAGATAACCAGGCCAGGACTGGCAGTAATGGTTGCTGGCCCTTTCCCTCCTAGTGACTCCTTTTTACTCCAAGACTAAAGTCACTGAGCACGCAACTAAACTGCATGTTCACAGGCGCCTGACCTCAGGGTCACAGCATTACATGAAACTTATCCTGTTGCCAGCTATCCTTGGCATCCATTTGGTCTGCAGGGTATCAGCAAGTAACAAGTGCTATGGAAAGACTTCTCCACAGAAAATTCACCTCTGATGCTCATTCCTCCTTCCCTTCCTGGCATATCCTAACTTCATTTGCAACCTGCTGGAAAAATTCTGCCAGACAAGTCGAATACTACATTGCACAAAATGAAGTTTATGTTGCAGATGGAAGCCTACAATTTACACACGATTTGTGTGTATTATAATGTATTAATCAGGAAGCACTATGTAAATGTGTGTAAATGCAAACCATGATCTTAAATCAGTTTTGCATAATGCAAGTAAACAAATTAATCTTCCAATGCACTTGTAAATGTTAATAAAAACTTGACGTTAACCATTAAGTTTAGATAATGTTCCTGGATGAAAAAACGATGTTGTATGTCACATGTGCCCTTGAAATGCAAATGAGTAAAATTTACATGTCGAAGACATGCATGTTCTTGAGCACTCAATTTGCTATTTGCTGCAAGTCATGTAAGCTCTACTTTTTCCATCAGCAATTTCTTTTTAAAACACTGCCTCCTCCCAGAAGAGAGTAAACCATTCAAAATTAAATGAGAGGAACCCTTGAATATTTGAAGAGTGGTGGTGACTCTGTAAGCAGGAGTATGCATAATTTAAAGGGGTACTGATAAGACAGACCTAAAGTTTTGGAGCAATTATGAAGTTGGAACTTGAACTAAGCTGAACTGTAATCCTAGGAAAACTGGTTTTATCATCCAAGCCTTTTTAAGACAAAAGGAAGCTAGGTCAGCCTCTATTCAGTTGTGTGTTTGTTTGCACTTCAAAGCATCCTGCAAGGTTTGGAAGCACAGCCCAAGAAAAAGCCGGCCAGGAAATTCAGTCATTATTCAATTAGACTAGGATGCCTTGGACAAACTTCATCAAGAGATGCCAAGTTGGATGAACATTTTGCGCGGTACAAAAAGGTTCTCGATGAAGCCTTTCCAATGTTGAGGTGTTACTGAACACTGGTGGAATCAAAAAAGGAAATTATTTTCTAGACAATGTTTTGATAGCCTTCCTGTAAAAGCTGAAAGTTTGTAGCAGCCTGACAAAAGCAGCAGAGGGATGCTCAAAACTATTTGTGAGGAGTACTCAAATACCTTGATGTGCAAGTTTCCAAGGAAGGGAAACTAGCTGTATTTTGAATCCTAGTAGAGCCTCCATGATCTGCTCAGAAAAGTCAGGTCAGGGTGGCAACAGAGGCTGAGCCCCATGCACTACACACATCCTGAGATGGTGGCCTGCTCTGTATGGCCATATCACAGACTTACCTCCTCCTTGTTCCCTTGCCTGTGTAGGAAATTCTTGTCACCTTATTGGGTGGAGGGAGATCAATTGGGTGATGTTGGCACAATGCTGCAAAGAGAGGATTGTTTCTCAAATCTCAGAAAAACCCCACAAATCAGACCCTGACTACCCTTCAGGTTGAATTCCCAACATCCTAAAATATGTCTCTCAGCACAGGCTTCCTGCACTACTTCTGACCACATCCCAGAGAGATTCTTGCACTGTTTTCTTTAAATATCAACCATGAATACAATATCTTTTTTTTTCATGTGAGAATGTCAGATGTCCTTTTCACCTGTCCCTTGTCTTTACCACAGCTCATACAACAAGCCACATCAAGTCACCTAGCTTATCATATGACTGGATGCCTCCATTATTTCTCCTATATAGTGTATGTCTCATTTAATCTCAAGAAATTTAAATGCAAATTCATGCAAGATTTCAGGATATTTGCATAATATATGTAAA
Source organism: Baryphthengus martii (assembly GCA_013396935.1). Classification (NCBI taxonomy): domain Eukaryota; kingdom Metazoa; phylum Chordata; class Aves; order Coraciiformes; family Momotidae; genus Baryphthengus; species Baryphthengus martii. Next base: position 389,206 of record VWZK01002274.1, on the reverse strand, counting down.
CTATGGCATCTGTCAATTTACTTGTTAATGTAAATGCTAATATTAATGTATTTCAGTTTAGCATCAAAATTGCACTCTTTGAAGTAAGGACTGTAGCAGTGTGAAGCACTGAACGGACAAATTTTGTTTGAAAACAGGACCTAAATGTTTTTGATCAATTTTATGTCAGGGTTTCACCCTGCTGGCAAAGCATTTCACTTTACTCGCTGCTTCCCAGATTAATGACTGATACTGACACTATCCAACTCCACAGCGACAGTGTTGTTGTTAGGAGAGATGGAGTCATCTTGACCAGCACAAAATCACCCCTGAAGCTACCAATCATTTCCTGCATTCAATGCGCATCCTCAAGTGTAGCTTTCCGATGAAATTCTGCCCAAAGTACTACCTACTTCCCCCTCTGCAGCTGGTGCTGTCGAGGAGGGAGCTCCTGCACCCTCTGAAGGTAGCTTCATAATCTCAGTTCAACCCAAGGCATTTTGCAGGTATAGTTGCTAGTTGTGATTAGTATCACAATATTTTAGGCTCGGGAGAGCTCAGCTAGTTTACCTCACTGTTAAATACTCCAGCCCATTCATAAAGAGATTTAAAAAAAGAATAAACATTCTTAGCTTTTGTAGCGGAAATTTCTAAAAGCACTTAAGGAGCTAAGCACTACTAGCTTTCAATGAGATGGAGTTTGTTTTAATAAATCTCCCAGGTGCTTCTAAAAATTCTTCCCTACTTGATGCGAACACGGCACAAGCATTAACTAATTATTTCTTCCCAACACTTAGTACTACTGGCCCTCAGGTATCCCCAGCTCTCCAGGATGTGTAGTAGGGTGACTTGAACAGAGCCATGCAAGTACCAAGTGCCTGGGACCCTGGACTCATGGCTCAACCCTTGAGACCAAGGTGGCAGAGAAAGTGGCCCTGCCCTTTGTAGCAGAAACTATGCTATTCCCTCAGGAAAACGATGTAGAAAAACACCCAGAGTCTGTGTCTGGGAACTAGTCAAAGATCTGTTTTATTCTACCACTGCAAAACGATACTCTCCACGGGAAGACAGTAGTCTGAGTCTCCAGCGAGGGAAGGACCTTCCCTTTCCCCATTTTCCTTTGGGAGCAGGGGAAATAGACAAAGAGAAAACCAATCTCTTATTTTCTGCTTAAATGTGAGTTTACACACCAGTCTTGAAAGAGTGGCAAATGCATGGTGTAAGTCACTTAGCATTCTAGTGCATGTCCCCCCTGCTAACAGCACAGCAGCAACCTGCAGCCGAAGGGCAATCACTTAGCCAAGGCTTAACCTCATGGCTGGTAGGCCTCGGTCTCTTGCCTCCTCTGTGAGGGCACCTAATCAGAGAGCGACAGAGATAAGTCCAAAATGTCATGCTTCTCCAATTTTAATCTAATGCCTCAGATAAGAAAGTGGCCATGAAGCCCTTACTTTCTGCATTTAAAGAAGAGGAAGACCAGCAGGGACAGCAAACTGGTCTGTCACCAGAGTACGAAGAGAGCCCTGAAGTGACTTGGTGAGGAAGGAGAACACCTGAACTTTTAGTCCTAAGCAATATGAAGCTACAAAGCTAGGAGAAGCAGCTGGTTCATTACAACTAGCTCTTTTTGGTCCCAAATGGGATGCTTTCACCGTCATCTCAGTATAGCAAGGTTTGACTCCCAGAGCTGAAAAAGGAGAATCTAGGTGCAGAAAAGGGCCATCAGAGCCAGTGGAACTGTATTTATCACTTGGAAAAGTCTCTACGTGTGGTAGGGCAAAGAAAAGCCTTGAAATAACTTACTCGAAAAAGTGAAGAACATCAGCTAATAGTCCCCAGATATGGGATATGCATCTTTGCAGATGCCTTTTCTGTAACTACAATCCTAGTCCCTTGTTCAAATGTTGAAAAGCCACATTGAATAGCTCTTGTTCACTGACAGAATCTTGGCTTTCTGATGGACCATGCAAGTCATCTGTGAGGGTAAACAAACCCAGGAGCGCTCACATTTTCAAAGGCATAGAGGTATTTCAAGGTGAGAATCTAGGGCTTGTGTGCTCAAAAACTCCAGAATTCTGCTCTTTCTGTACGTGTGTACTGGAAGGATTTCTGCCCTCTCACTGGAATGGCTGAATTTCTACCTTGAAAGACCTGAGATCTGAGCAAGTGAAGTGCAGAGACAAGGTGGACAAAATGCAAGCTCTTCCACTTCTTCATTAGGCTGTCTGGGCCTAAGGGAAGAGATGAGCCTGCGGCTTTACTCCAAGGATGAAAGGTAAGTGAGCATGGGGGCTAGAGCAGAAGAATGACCCCTGGCTGAACTTCCAGCTAGCATAATGCATGGCCAAAGCCCTGGTTTAGACTCTGAGACATTATGCTTGGAAATCTGAATTTTCAAAGCATTTGCCAACTTTCTACTTTAGCTCTGTTCATTTCTGCTTCCAGTGACTTACTTTCAAAATGTATTCCACCCAGACTCATATTTCTAGCCCATGTTTTACTTCCTCCTAACAACCTGTGTTATCTATTCTTCTCCACTACCCTTATTCCTGGGCAGACAGTTCCTGAAGAGAGGCAAAGGCTCCAGAGCTAAGGTTTTCATTGCGACTTTTCCTTGCCTGCAGCACTTGTGCTGTCAAGTCAGAAGCTTGGGCTTTGATGTGCACCATGCACTTTCAGCACTGAAGCAAGGTCCCTGTAACTGCTCAGTCCCTTGTTCTGTCCCCTACCTTACATCCTCCATGGGGCATCCTGTTGGCCAGGGAAGAGAAAAATAGACCACCTCTCAGATGGAGGCGACAAGAAAGACCTGGGGGTCATAAAGTCAGAGTGCTGCTCTTGGTCCATGCCACATTGTCTAGCTGGTGAGTACACATCATGCTCTAGCATAGCATTATATGATCATCCACGCATCACCCTCTCCCCAGTTTCCCTTTTCATACCCTTCCCTGCTGCTACTGCCTTGATCCCTGACTCTGCTAAGGGGATGCATATAACTAGGAGGCTGCTGGTAGAGCACCAGTCACAGAGTGACTGTCCAAGACATAGATAAGAGTCTGCTTGTGATTCTCCATATTGTCTTTGAGGGAGCAAATGCCAGCCAATCATACAAACATAGAGCTAGTCCACAATGGTCACAGATGTAAGATAACATGTTATTTGTAACATAGGCAACAGGAATATCCAAGTCCCTGGAGGAAAGTAAGATAAGAAATACCCTTAAGCTGTGTGTAATGACTTCTCAGCCCTCACCGTTCACTGAAGGGCATAGAACAGTGTGAGCTTCCTCCCATATGGGAGCAAGAGTCTTTTTTCTTAACATGTATGGACAGAAGGCCACGGAGGCATAGCGTTCCTTACAGCAAGACAATCTAGGAGAAAGAACAAGTGGGAAGAAGGGTAAATAGCCAGATACTCACTGCAGAAACAACCTAGATTTATAACTAATAATGATAAAAGCTTTGCAAGGCAGAATAATCATTCTCATCTTCTTCGTAGGAGTCAAAAAGCAAAACCACAAAGTGCATGGGATAGGGATTGGCAACAGGCAGAGACAGGCTAACTCAGACCTAGATAAGCCAAGAAACTGCTTCAGGATTTGGTCTCTCTTATGCTAAAAGGACTCTATCTCTCTTTCTTCCATCAAGAGGTAATGTTCCCATGAATTCTCTTTCACATTTGTATCTGGGACTCGGAACTCAAGAATCCACCAGTGAAGTCAGTCTACACTACTGCTGCCTCCAGGTCTTCCCTGTTCACTCCACCAAATTTCTCTTGACTTGATCAGAAGACAAGATTTTGACTCATGGTTCTTTTTCTGCACACTGCCAGAGGAGTAGTCTAGGATGATATTGAGTCTTTACTGATTTTCATTCTTCTCAGTCAATGCTGAACCCATATTTTAAGCTACATGGTGTGCTATCTGCCTTCTCCCTTTCAGCCTACAATGTAGAAAACACACACCAAGGACAGGAGCAATAAAGGTCCCCTGCTAGCTCATGGAGCAGTGTTTTAATAATTGCATGAGAGATGAGACCATGAGGGAGGGAAGATGAAATTCATATGCAGAAGGTCTCTGAATCACTCAGGCACAAGGATTATTTTCAGGACAGAATGGACAGAGCAACCTACCAGCTTCCCTGGGATAGTCCAGAAACTAGCACTTTCTGTCCTCTGACAATTCAAAAGAGCAACACCCTGATCCAAGCAGTGTGGGATGGGTGCTACCACCTCCTCAAAGGCAATCTAATGCTCCAGCACTCAGCATCAGAGCCTCCAAAGGAGGCAAAAAGCACTGACACCCCTCTTCCTTCAGAGAGCACAGAATTGCCACCATCTCTTCTAAGAGACGGGAGTGCTGAGATACACTGTTTAGTCTGGAACTGGAAGAGGCAGTCTGCTTCCTTTAAGAAACTTGTAATTGTCTTTTCTTTTTTTTTTTTTTTAAAGAATGAAGAGTCGTGCCAATATATCCTGCAAAAGGACACTACTTTGTTCCCTTAGTCAGAAAGAAATGTGAAGAGACCCTGGTTTAACTCCTGTGTCTCATACAACAAAAAACAGGACTCTCTCAGCCTTTCATTAATGTCTTACCTTCTTCAGACCTGCCTCCCCAGTACTGCAACCACAACTACTCAAAAATAAGTGAAGCAGAAAAGATTCATGATCACTGTTAACATTCAAAAGCAATTCATGGCCATTTTCAATTTGCTTTTTGTTTCTTGAGTCTCTGGGATTCATTCTGTTCTTATTTTCAATATATTCTCCACAGCAATCAGAGATAAAAACATCTTTTCATATAAAATATCAGTTGTGGTTTTTTCTTTTCTTTTCTACATAATCACAAGACTTCAGTTACCAAGATTGAAGAAAACCGTCATGTATTGTGAATCTCACAGTAAAAGCCATGGCAGTAGCATCCCTCTCTCATATACCACTGCTCCTCTTCCTTCTTTCCCCTCAACAACTAAACAAAAACACCCTCTGCACAGCTTTTATTCTTGATCATTTTATTTTGGTGGTTTTCATGCTACATAAAAATTAGTTTTTATATCAAAAAATTATTCACAATATTTCCAAAATAGTTCAAGTTTTTTTTTTCTTTTTGTTTTTTTTTTTTAAATATTTTTAATGTAATTTTATTTCCTTTTGTTTTTTTACTGCAGCTAGGGTTACAAAACATCCCATTTCCTCTCGCCACCACCAATTCACTGTCAGTTCCCTTTTACATTTGCATATGTAAAAAAAAAAAAAAAAAGAACAACAAAACTTTTTCATCGTTTACTTGAGAAATGAAAAGTCATTTGGCACTCATGCCTTTGTGGCTCTGATTTTCACCAGTGGAGCGGCTAGAGGTGGGGGTGTGTGTGTGCGCACGCACATGCGTGTATAAAGGGGATGAGGAGGAGACAAATTTTTAGGCAAAGATGGTCTCAGAAGTGGATAGGATATATCTTCTGTATGCAATAGCCCGATGGGTGGCCAGGTCACCAACAGCTCAAGAAAAGAGGAGGTAGCAGTGTTGGGCAGTAGAAGACTTACACTAGAGGTGATTATTTATTTTTCTTTTGGTTGATAGACTGAGCTCATTAAATAGGCTCTCCAAAGTAAATTTACATTAGTTAGAAAGCAAATACAGCTGAAGCTGACCTGTGCCAGCTCTAGAGATGCTACCTGCCCCAACCCTAGTAGACACAACACTCCTCTACTACTGCTCTCAGCCACTTCCAAGTGCCAAAGGATGAAGGTGCTGGGCTTTCCCTTAGGTGTCACAGCATCGAGAGCTGGCCAGATACCCATGCACCACCTTTAACCCCTACTTTATGATCTGTGAGACTTTGCTTAGCTTTGAATGATACTGTCCAAGTCAAGGGTCAGCCCTACCCACTTGCAAATACCTCGGGAGAGGGGAGGCTGAACACCTCTGACCTGTTTAGGGTCATTCATTTGTCCCTGTTGCAGACCTACGTGCCCCACTCCTGCTCTGGCGTGTGAAGGCCTGAGAAGAGGTCCATGAGCCGTCTTCCCCTGCCTGCCCTCCAGCCTGACCCACAACCCACACAAGCCAGAGGATGATCGCCTGTGGTTGCTCGTTCCCTTTGGATCAGGTCCCTCAGCAGCCACAGGGTCCTTGTCCCAGGAATGGCCATGGAAACCACCAAGAAGGGCCTTTCTCACTCCTCACCTAGGCAATCCCACATGTCCTCAGGAGGGCAGAACATGGGGGTCAGACATCCTCCCTGTCTGCTACCCACCTCACAGCAGCCTTTGGGCCAAAGCTCGCTGGAGAAACTGGTGTTTGTTGTTTTTTTTAAGGGAAAAAAAGAGTAAAAAGAAGAAAAAAAAAAAGAAGAAAAAGCGAGGGAGTTCCAAAAAAAAAACCAAACCAACCCCAAAACCCACCTGTGCAACAGTTAAGTAGTTTGCCTTCTGTGACTCCGCAGGGAAGTCAGTGAAAAGCTACTTCCTGAAAGGCTGCTGCCTCCTCTATATACCAGCCCCCACCTCCCATTACAGATGGTGCTTTGGTCACTGGCGAAGTGACGTTTCAAGAAAGCCTTGCCATTCAGGAAAAACACGTACAAAGGAAAGACTCCAAACACAGCTGAACCATACAAACAATAACTGCACAGAACTGAGGTCTCGGAAAGTTGTATTGCTGAAAACACCTCCCTGCTCCCACTAAAAGGACTGTGTAACCAACCAACCAAACAAATGAACAGAAGAAATCAATAGCTAATAAACATTTTTTTTTTTCCCCATGTTAGAAGTTTTGAAAATGCAAAGCTAAAAAGAGCAGTTTGCTGCATTTCTGACCACATGTTAGAGAGACCCTGCTCCAAAGATAAGAAAAACAACCACACAGGCAAAGAGGCCTCCAAAGCTAGCAGCTTTCTGTGATAGCCTCCACACTAACTGCTGTCTAGTGGGAAGGTAATTTCCTACAGCACCTCTTGAAGGCTCCAGCTTGCTAGGAGCTTTTAGGTGTATAGCATGTTGATAATACTAATAATACTTAAAATACACACACACATGTGTACACGCACTCACACACATTTATCTTCTCTTCCATAAAAGACAACTTGGCAGAGCACAGGATACCATTTGATGGAGAGGAAAGAGAGGTTGAACATGGAAGAAAGCAGAGGAGGTGGACAGATGTGGTCAGATAGAAGGAGTCACTGGAGGCCACAGATTATTCTGTGACATTTTATATATATATAAACAAAAAGAAAACATCAAAGAGGCCCAGTGACACCTTAAAGTTCTAGTTAAGCCATAAAGTTCTAGTTAAGCCATAAAGTTCTAGTTAAGCCATAAAGTTCTAGTTAAGTGTACATGATGAGGACCCTAGCCACCAAGTACTGTTCCTTCCTTATCTGATTAGTCATGGCATCTTTTCATCAGATCCTGATTGTCTTTTCTGGCTGCTGACAGAGGACAGCAGCGACTTGTCCAGCAGTTTAGCCAGTTAAAGTGCTGTGCTGGTTGGCACGGTAGGACCCTCCCAGCAGGTCATCCTCTCTGGTGCAAGCAGTGTAGCAATCTCTCCTGGAAATGAGTGAGATGGAGAATGGCTGCAGAAAGTTCACTCCCTCCCACTCTCCCTATTTACTGTCCTCTCTGAAGAAACTGAGTCCCTCCAGAGCTTGGGATTTGCAAGCTCCCTACCCAGCTCTAAGCAGCAGTGGTGAAGTTCTTTCAAACAGTGGGAATGGGAGATCAATCCACCACAGCTCAGTTTTTGACTGTGTCTATCCGACACAAGAACAAGAAAGGACAGGCTGGTGCTTGCTTGCAATGGGAATTTCAGCATTTGCATTGCCCTAGGAGGCAGCAAGGGAGCCTTGTGTTCTAGTCACAGAACAGATTGACCAGATCTCTTCTGAAAGACCTCTCCTGCTCCACCTACCACTTAAGGCCAAAGTAGGTAAGGAACACGGCACAATGGTTTGAAAATGTGGCACAGCAGATTCAGCACAGAAGTGAATGAACACATGCAATGAGTTTCTGATGTTGTATTCAAACCATCTCCAGGAGGAGTCTGGGTCCCAGCCACGTCGCTGATACAGAGCTGGTCTCCCAGAGTCCAAGCAAAGCAACTGTGCCAGGGCCTACCAAGTATGTGAGAGCAACAGCAGTGTTGCCAAAGCACCAACAGGTATTCATCATCTGGCTTTAACAGCATACAGCTTCAAACATTTTTCTCTCATCTCAAACACATGCATACAAACATCTAAGTACGCATAGACTGTGTGACCACACATACAAATGGCAGCACACATACAAATGTGTGCAGGCTGCATAAATACACATGCCAGTGTGACCCTCCGCCTGCCCCCCATGAGTAGACACGTGCAAGAAATATAGACAAGTAGCAACAGGCATGCAACATACACATGGTGATCCCCAAGCAGAGGGAACCTCTCTAAGCTATGTTCAAGCATGGTGAGTTCCTGGGTGATGAATCCTGGCAAAATTTATTGCAGGAAGAGGCCCACACAAGCAAGACAATCCACAAAAGGCATTCCAGGTATCTAAAACCCTAAAGTAGCTGTTCCAAAAGCTCCTTGAATTTCACAGGGGTTTAGCTGCCTGTGTTAATGGATCTGATTCCATAGCCTGGAAGGAAAGTGGAGGGAGAAAGCACAAAACTTTCATCATATCCCCTTTGCTCATTTTTGTCTGTCCAGGGGCAGGTGTAACCCTTCTCTAGACTTAGCAGCCAGTGCCCATAGGCTCTGGACACCCCGCAAATGTGCAGGTGTGTCATGGTTATGGCACATTGAATAAGTGAAGGAAACACAGCAAGGAGCCTGGTGACACTCAAGAAAGGTAACTCACTGTTTTGGCTAAAAGCTAATCTCTGGGATGTACTCCCAAGGAGATGCCTGCCCACATCATTGGGGTAGCACCAAATGGGCCAGTGGTTTCCAACCCTACATATGTTTAGAGTTCTGCCAGGAGTCACTCAAATGCACAAACGTACGCCTCCTCCCAGACTGACAGGTATTTGCAGCCATGTATTTACAAGTACACAGGCCACTATGGACCATGCTAGGACAGCCATAGCAAGATCATAGCAAGGGTAAGTGAGAGGGATGTCTATCCTGCTCACACCTTTTAGCAGAGCTCCATTCCCATGTGTCTGTAGAGGGTTCTTCCACTCAGAAGTCAGAGATGCAGGTCTGCAATGATGGGTTGAGCAAGACTTAGCTGCAGCTTGGAGAAGGCTGCTGCTCTGCATAACCTTTGGTCATGCCTTTGGTCATGCTGACCCTTTCCATTGCTCCCTGCACTGCCCATATGCTTTCATAAAACTCAAAACCTCAGAGACCATGGCACATGGTAACACACATGCACACACAGAGAGGCTGACTGGCCAGCAGACCCATATGTCTTCAGAGATGAGCAGCCAGTGCCACAGCTGTGGAGGATGGTGGGTTGATGGACATTCATTAAGGAACAATGCAAGTCAGAAAGGGAAGGAAGGAGGTGTTTTGGCTTCTGCCTAGAGCCTCTGTGAGTTTCACATTATCTCTGTCTCCTCTTATTCATCATGTCACACCCTGTCACTCTCCTCCCTTACTGACATGACGCTAGACCACAAACTCTAAGCAGTTTGTACCAAGCACCAGCTCAGAATGACCAAAAAGGGACCAAATACTACCAGACATTTACTCCCAGGTTTTCAACACAGCAGAACATCATGTAGGTGTTTACAAGCCAATGGCCTCTAGGCAATAAAACAAGGTAGCCTTGTGCTTCTAAAAGATAGCATACTTCTCTCCAGCAGCCTTGTTTTACTCACGTAGACTAAGAGAAAAGAAAGTCTGCTGACCCTGACGTGAGCCAACTTGGAGTGGATAAAAAAGGTACCTGCCCCTGCTCTGAATCTACCAGTCAGCTATCAAAGATGGAAATGATGTTTTTTCTCTTGGCTTTCTCAGAAAAGACAATTTCACTGCTTCCTTACACTGGCTAATTTGCCAGACTGATAATTTCTTATTTCTTGAGTGGACAAGAGCAAAACACCATCTCAGTGAAAGTGACAGAGAAGATAAAAATAACTGCCAAATATCATCTTCTAAAAATCTGGTCAGGACTAGAATTTTCCAAGAGAGAAGAAGTAAAGACCTGCCCTTCACTCATCTTCTGCAAAGAATTGCACAGTCTGATGAAGACAACAGAACAACAAAACAGTAATAAGAGGAGCAGAGCGGGCAAACAGCCAGCACAAGTCATTCTAAGGGAAGAGGCGTAGAGATGAAATTGAAGAATCAGTGTGAGTAAGATGGGAAATAAGTTGATAAGAGGCCAGGGAGATGAGGCAATAAACTGCTGGAGAGATCAAAAGACCTCAAAATGAGGTTCTGCTTAGAGGAAGGACAGAGAGAGCCTACAGGAGAGGAAGCAAAGTGGACAAGAATGGCACAGAGGGTCCAAGATCACACCATGTCCCCTCACTGGAAATGTAAAGGCCACAAAAAGAGGGAGATGGAAGAGTTGATCAGGAGATGAAGGCCCACAGAGAGATTCCTGTACTCCACAGTAACAGTGTACTCTGCTGATGTCCCAGGGAGAAGACAACGGGGACCATGGAAGAGAAAGAAATCAAAAAGCAAAGCACATAGAGAAGGAAACAGCCCTGTGCCTCACACAAACAGTCCCTAGCAATCAACAAATCTTTTATTACAGGAAATTATTAACACCCTCTGCTACCCACCACCCCTCACCAATCCCAACCCCCCCCTGTTTGGGGACCCTTTCTTGGCACACACATATAACATCCAGATAAACTTTCCGAACCAGCAAAAGCAACCACTGAAACAACTTCAAACACCACAGACTAATAAAACCACAATTTAGAAGTTAACTTTCCCAACCCACCCCATGCCATTATTTAATAAGGAAATACTATACAGATATAAAACCCACCCTTTTCCCAACCTGAATATAATTGCTTGAGTTAGTTTCTGTACATATATACACACATATTTACACAGTAATGCTGCAGTCAAGAAAGCAGATGATGTAAAAGTCACGAAGTGAATACATAAATTAAATAACTACCAGCGGAACATTAGCAAAGATCACGTTGTTCCTACTTGGCAAAAATGCATTGTGTGTGGGACAGTCATTAAACGTACTGCAATGTACCATGTGTGTGTGCACGTGCGTACAGGCACACAAGCCTCACAGCTTCCTGCTGTGTCAGGTTTGTTCATGTGTTTCACTTCCCCAGTATATCTCACATGTGTGAACGTGCCCAGAGGAACCCCTATCCCACAGTGTGGAATTTCTTTCCGACCTGTTGGAGCATATACCGGTGCTTGCTGTGAACCTTTAATAGCAGGAGGCCAGCAGGTTAAGAGATCTGTAACTACTACCACATCACAGAGATCCTCCTTTACCTCAGCACCCAGGGAACTGTACCCTTGGTGTCAGTGGACATGAGTCCTGCTCTCTGCGATATGATTTCAATGCCTTTTTCTATACACAAGTAGATTCATGCTGTGTCAGTTAGAAGGGTGCCAGAATTCACTCAAATGGCATAGCTAGGAGAGGAATTTCGGGAAGCTCAAGAGATGAAGGAAAAGCTCAAAGCCAATTACAAAGTGGGTTTTGCTGCTGCTGTTGTTGATGTTCTAATGGCAGACACCCAGGTCTGTCTGCAGTCAGCCCCAGGGAGGTCCAAAGAGCCCGTGATGACGATGAAGCAATAGTATTCATATTGCCAGTGAGACAGTCAGCGTCCCAGTTTGCCTTTGAGGGGAGAGGAGGGAGGGAGCCACAGGGAAGTGTAGATGGATGAATGCAGCAAGGGTCTATGGCTTGGAAATCTATTTGGCTGCAAATTGAAAATAAGCCCTTGTGGGGACAACAGTCGAGTCCCACTAGTTACTATCTCAGTGTGCCCTGCAGCATCCAGCAGCATGGTAGGTGTGTTCCAAGTGGACACGCCAGGTGTGTTCAGCAGCAGGGAAGCACTTATGGGGAAGAGTGGGTGCAGATGGGGATCGTGGCTTGGAGTCCATCCCCATTTGTTGCCAGCAATCCAGTTTCTTTCTCGCACAGAGCTCCCAGGGGCTCCTGTGGTGATCCAGGCATAAGCCACAGAGACGCAACATAACTGGGCTCTACCTTTTGCCGGCTTGGATTGAGCAGGAAGGGTGAAGTGTAATTCCTTAGAGCAATGGTGCAGAGAGTCAGCACAAAGTCCCTTCATCAACTCTCCTCATCTTTATCCTCTCCCCTTTTTCTTTTCTTTTTGGTAACCAAAAATATGTGGGGAAGTGCAACCTCCCACCCTTCTCCATGGGAAGGGCTCATCAAAGGTTGCTTGACTGGAGTGGAGGATGTGTGAAAGGCCTAAGTCTGATCATTGGCTGTATTCCCAGGCTTGCTTCCATCTGTTGATAAGCAATGGAGGTGGGAGGATATGCCACATTTGATAGAAAGCTCTAAAGCAAAGACTTGCCTATAAAGATCCCTGAGGTATCTCTAATCACTCTAATCTGTCACCACCATCACATTCATTCTCTGTCTCCGCCTCTCTCTTTTGCTGACAATGTTGTTGTGAGAAATACCCTGATTTGAAGATACAAAGGGGCTTTATTCAAGATGTATGCTAGTGTCTCCTTGGAGTGAGGAGCTCAATGTCAGCATGCATTACTGAAGAAGTCGGAAGCAAAGAGGTGCATCCTGGCAACTCTTAACTCCTCCACCAAATCCTTCAGGACACCACAAAGGAACATTCCTCCCCACCATGCACTGAAATTTGAAATATCAGTTCCCTACGGGCAAAGTTCATACTTGCATATTGCTGAGCATTTTGAACCCACTGGGGTTCTTGCCTGGAGAGTTCTGACAATGCATGCTGGATTTCAGAGAGAACAGGATGGTTTTTTACTGAGGAGGTGAGACCAGTGTGCTTCATTGTCTCAACTGACAGCAAGTCCTGACTGCAGCTTTTCTTTCCTACTTATGATGTGACACAGCAAGTTCTGATATTGTCCTCTCTGGGAGGTGTGATGGGAGACAGAGAACTACTACACCAGCTTGTGTTGTGTTGCGCTATGGTAAAAAGCTGGTGTGAATGCTCCAAGGTGGTTTATAATGTGGAGATCCATGGCTGCAAGTTCTACCTGCCAGCTGCTTTCCACTGTGCATGGAACATTTCTGAGACTTTTTTAATACTTCATCTGTCTCTTTCATACACATCCCCCCTTCAGCTGAGTACATACATTCCAGTACCACTCCCAAAGAACGCAGCTCATGAAAACACCTCTCAGAGAGCCATGCCTGTGGCTAGAGTGAGGCGGGAAATGTCAGAAACATTGCCAAAGGCGCCTAATCTTTCCCAGGAGGCTGGCTGCAAGCATACAGTACAGGTCACCAAACTGTAGAGGACACAATGTTTTTTTGCTTGGCATTCTTGTGTGCAGAGACCTTCAGAGATGGGAAATGCTGCTAGCCACTGCCCCAGAAAATACAGATGTTTCTACAGGAGAGAGAGAAAAATGGCAAGGGAAGGGATGTGGAATTTTGTCAGGCTCTGGTATAAAATCCCATTCTTTTCTGAACAGGTAATAAACAGCACATGGGTGGTTTTCTAGTATAGACAACACCTGCTGCTAATATTACCTGATTGATTCACTTCAATACTTAGAATGAAAATACACCAAATCTAAAATTCTAAATATATAATCAGAGTTTAATAATATCATTGATTTATTTTCTGGATTATGAATTACACCCTCCCCCCTCCCACTCCCTCCCTTTCATCTCTGTCCCAAAATTTGTTGATCTGTCAGAACTAAAATAAACAAAGCAACCAGAAAAGATCGCTTATAGGAGAAAGGATTAACCTGATGGACACATGGCCTAATCTATTATGGGAGAAGGCAAAATACCAGGCTCCTGTGGTTAGACCAGTGGTTCAGTCCAGAATTTCCAGTTCTTCTTTTCTGGTTGCCCTAGAGCATTCATTTGAGTGGTTTGTGGCACAGCTAGTATTTGCAGAGCACTCAGAGTGTTAACAGTGCTACAACAGTACCAACACTACATAATGATTTTGGCAAGCTATCATTTGCCGATCAGTGGAACAAGGGACAGACCAGTTCAGAGAAAATACGAACCAACTTTCACCCTAGAACACAAAAATCAGAACCTTTAAGAAGAGATTTTTTTAAAAGTTCCGTTAACTTCTTTTTGGTTTGTTTTCGGCTTATTTTCCCTGCAGAGCCACCCTCCAGGTTTCCTCGTTCCAGGTGGGGAGGGATGGAAAAGTACTGAGATAACCGCCAAAGAGATTAGCTGCCCTCGTCAGCTGTCAAGCTCCCCCCCAAGCCCTTAGGAAATACCAGAAATTATCACGAGCTTTCCCAGGTCCAAGATTTCTAAACCAAAGTAGCGTTGGAGAAGTCTCTTAATGTCAAAGTGATGGTCCAACCTGAGCGGCCAACTTGATGGTTCACCCCACCACTATCAAGACAGCATAATGCCTTGAGGCCCAAACTCCACAGAGAGATGCTGGTACAGAGAGTTTATATGCAAAAAAGAATTGGGGGTGTTCCCATCAAAACATAGAACCCTGCTGGCAAGGCTTGAAGTGACGTTCCGGCGTCTTCCATTCATGAAGATAAAGGTGACAGGGCGATACGGGGGGCCTCGGGGGAACACAACACACATAGGTTTCTCTCTCTCTCTCAATCTCTCTCTCTCTTCCTCATTCATACGGCCTCGACCCGTGGAAACCACTTCCAAAAACACAGCCTGAAAAGTCGTAGAAAACAAACAGAACGGAAACGAACTTCCCCTCCCTCCCACCCCACAACCTGAATATTCACGAGAAGAGAAACACCAATTTATACAAAAACGCAATAAAAAAAGAAATATTTACAAATGAAAGGAACGCCTTCTCAGTGGCCACTGTCAGAGGCATCTGACAAGCTGCCGTGTGTTCTGGATTGCAGATCGCTCTGTTAATTTGTTTGGTTTCTTTTTTTTTTTTTCTTTTTTCTTTTCCTTTTTGTCCTTGTAATGAGAGAAGAGGGAAAGAATAAGTTCCCTTACCCCGAAGACTAAGGGGTGGCATTACAAAGACTTTCCTCCCCTTCCCTCCTTCATTTACTCAGTGAAATATATGAAAATATTCCCCTCACCAACCTTGCCCACCCTTTCCTTGCACTCTGACTTTACAGGCAATTCCCACCCTCCTCCCACCCCAGCTTTAAAAAATAAATAAAATAAATAGATAAATAAATAAAAGGCCTTCTGTTGGCTTTAAAAGAGAAAGATAAGATAAAATCAAACAGGGTGTGGTGAGGAATGTGAGAGAGGTGGCTTTCAGCTCCAAGAAAAGTGGCTCATAAAGTGGAGTGCCATCTCCTTTCAGAGTCAGTCCCCAGCAGTGTCTCCATGCCCTCAGCACAGGGCTCTCTCAACCCTTCCCCTGGTGTGCCACGGTCATTGAGACACTAGGACAGGCTGAGGATAAGCAGGAGAGACTTCGCCATATCTCTCAGAGAGAGAGGTTGGCCCATACCCCCACCTCAGGAGAAAGAAGACGTATGGAAGGGGAGTTCAGCTTCTCACTCCTATCATCGCTCCCTTTCTTTTAGTTTAGCTTGCATCTGAAATGATACAACGGAAAGAAAATACACTCTTATTGATACTAGGTGCACCAGGAAAGCTGTCACTACAACTGCAGGGATGGGAAACCCTAGGCTATTCCAGCTTTGCACTTGTGCTAGTATCTCTCTCTCTCGCACACAGAGGCACACGTACTTGTACACACGCACCTCAGCCTTGCACATCTTTTCTTCAGCCCTCAGCACAAGTTTCTGTGCTCTCTGGTATTTATTCAAGCACACCCCTTCCCAGGAAGACAAGCTGTGTACTTCCCCTTTACATTCATTAGTAAATATACATATGTATTTCACACGGGTGCGCACACCCTCCTCCCATTTCCACATGTGCAAGGAGGCATTGAAACAGTCCACCAGCACCACGGCCACTACACGCACCCTTTCATGGCATTTTTTTATTCTTCTCCAGCACCATGCCAGCATTGGCAGAGGGCACCCTATTCTTTTTGTTCCAACCTGCTGGCCAAGGGTAAGGAGGGCAAAAGGATGAAAATCCTTTTTTCCCTGCCCTCCTTACTGAAAGGATAGGCCAAAACAGGCTTGGTGTCCTGTGAAGTTAAAACAACAGTGACAAAAGTCCCCACATTTCCTTACTCTTTAGCTCTTTTCCACTGTGTTTGTAATCCAGACACCTTACAGGATCGTGGGTTTATTTTGCATTCTCCACAGACATTTCAAGTATAAATTATCGTATATACTCACGTATAGGCTAACTGATACTATACACTTCTCTCCCACCCTTGACATATGTCACAACTAGTGAGCAATTCACAGCTCACGCACCAATCAACCCTGCACTCCTTTCCCCAAACTCCTCTCATTTCAGTGCAAACCAGCATCCTTTGTCAGAGCTCACAGCAGCCTCCCTGACTCCAGGGTTGCTTTCACAAACTCAGACCCCACTTCCTTTCCATCTCTCTCTCTGGTCTGCCACAGATTCAATGGCTGTAATAACATCGCGAAACCACTAGCCAGAACTGCAGACAAGCCTTCTCTTCCACTACCCCCCCCCCAACTCCCAGCAGACAATTCAAAATTTTAGCATAAAATTTCTCAGCATATACGCAAATATATATATATATATTTCAGCCCTAAACCCCCATAGTCTTCACGAAATAATGTAACGAGAACCTCAGTATCGCTAACATAAGTGCATCATCAAGTTAGTCGTGTTATTTCCCTTTCACTTTCTCCACATCTTCAAACACTACTCTTTTCTAGGCAGTTCTAGGAAGAGTTGCCTGAGCAAGCATATTTTCCTGTATGTCCATTACACTGTTTCTGCTGTCTCCTCCTGCCACACACACGTGTGGATGCACATGCCTTTTTCTGCTGGGAGCCAGCAAAAGTGAAACACTAGTCACTGCCGCTCCCCTTCAGCCCTCCACTTTCTCCGCTTCCTGAAATCACAAGCAAGGATATCCAACTCTGACATCACTGTAAAGTGCAATGGCCAGGAATGGAGGAGAATGGGAGGAGCGAGAACATGGAAAAAGAGATAAAAGGGGAGGGGTAGGAAAGAGGAGGAGGAAAAGGGGAAACCAAAGAGGTGGCACTTGTCACCAGTGCTGCACTACTCAGAACTCCAGTATCCCACAAAGTAAGGACGACTCAGGAGAGTAGCCGATGGGATCGATCCCACCCCACCCTCCCACACTCCACATACACCCCCAGTCCCTTCCCGCGCTCTTCCCCTCTCACTCAAACGTCAGACTCAATACTGGAGAGTTTCTCATAAACATGCCCGTTGCTGGAGCCATTGAAAGCCCTGGGGTTTTTGTTGTTAGGCACACAGGGGTTGGACTGGTTCCCTATACAGATGTCCTTCTGGAAACGGGCTGGCACAGCCCCATGAAGGGCTGAGACCACCGGCTTGTTGGTGGTGACGATGGCTCGGAAGTCTGGCCTGGCTTTGGGCCCTCCTGCCACCACAGGCTGCCTGAAGAAATAAGATTTGCTGCCGTGGAGCAAGCATTGGTCATCCCCAAAAGTGGGGATGAAAGGGTTTTGTGTGACCCGGTCGGGGTAGAGCGACTTGCTGAGCATGTAGCCCCCACTGCTGCCGGGGTTGTTGTGGTGGTGGTAGCTGGTGGCGGGCACTGAGGACTTGTTGTTGGCAAAGGTGGTCTCACTGGCTGGCATCTCAAACATGTGGGCGTAGGGACTCCCCTCCAAAAAGCGACCCTTGTCCTTGAGGCTGACACTACGGGGGGCCAGGGCCGAGTCATCCTTCTGCAGGTCCACAAAGGTGTCATAGGAGTGCTGCCGGCGGAGCTTGTTGCGGTTCTTCTTCTGCACCTTGGAGGCAGAATTGGAAGGGCTTTGAGGATACTTGGAGGAGGAGGTGGCGCTGGTGGCCACGGGCACGGGGGCAGGTGGCTGATCCAGCTCTTGGAGCGAGTTGTCCTCACTGATGTCATACAGGTTGCCCGCTTTCTTGCAGGCCTCACAGCGGATGCAGGCCTGGCGGGTGGAGTTCTGCCCCACCGATGGTGTGTAGTTGTGCAGCTTAGAAGGGCAACCACGGCAGAAATTAGCCCCAGACCGGTCCTCCCAATCTAGGTTGGTCAGGTTCTTCTCCCATGGCGCTGGGACCCCACTCACAACACCATGCTTGTGCTCGTTGCTTCCACCAAACTCACCCGAGCCATGCTTGTGGTGGGCCCTGTTGGTGCAGGATCCACCTCCTCCTCCTCCTGTGTCACGTTTAAACTCATCTCCCCGCTCCTTGTAGATATCCGTCAGGTCCACATGCTCCCAGTGTGGCGAGTTCTCCTTGGCCCGAAACTGGTCCAGGTAAAAGTCCCGTAGCCCTTCCTTGTCCCTGAAGTAGCGCTTGTGGTCAGGTGAGCGTGGCGGGCGCCGGCGGTAGGACAGCTCTATCTCATCAAACTCCCGCCGGGACTTGGCAGAGGCTGGGCGCTTCTTCAGACTGTCCTTGTACTGCTGCTTCCTCCGCTTGGCTGCATTGCCCTCAATGTTGCCATAGGTGACTGTGTGAGTGGAAATGTCAGAGACGTCTGAACGGATCAGGTCATCATGGGCCCCACTGCCCCCGTAGCGGTCACTCTTGAAGGAGAATTTTCCATAAAGGTCACCCAGCTGGCTGTGCTTGGCAGGGGGTAACCCGAGGTCCAAGGGCTTCTTCCCAATGGACCGTGACTGGGCATTGAAGGGTGGGTTGTCACAGTCGTAGAGCCCATCGATGGAGCTGGTGCTGCCAATGCTGTGGGGGCGGTGGTGGTGGTGATAGTGGTCCTGATACACATTGCTGTCCTTCAGCTGGAGGTTGCCAAAGGTCCTTTCCACCTCACTAATATAGTCACTAAAGAGGTTCTCCTCGCAGGGGGGGTTGTTGTAGGACTTGCAGTCTGAGTGGGTGAAGCTGCGACGATGTTCAGAGATATCATAGACCGACGACTCGCGGCGGATGAAGTCCAGGGCACTCTGTGGTGAGCCATTGACTCCTGACAAGTTGGCCATGTTCTTGGCTGTCCGAAGCAGGCGGAGGATGTTGGAATGGGTGTTGTTCATAGTCGCCGTGGGCGAGTTCATTGCTGACTGGCGTTCTTCTATGGCCACACCATGGATGCAGCTGTAGATACCCTGAAACAAAAGAAAGCAGGAAGGTGAGTGGTCCTGCAAAGAATACACAAAAGGGGACCTGGAAGTGCCCTGTGCAGCAACAGCACATTCCTGTAGGACAGCAAGGCCTGTCAGGCTGCCATTATAAAGTACAATCAAATCAAATGAAATCAGACCTGCTCTACCAACCCTTGCTATTCTGCCCCTCTTTCTTGTTCCTCACATTTTTTTTCTTCACCTCCATTCCTCCTCCTCGACTTTGCTTCATGTCTTATCTGTAGAATGAAGGAATACCTCCTTCCATTTGAAAGAGTTACTCATATCTAGTAGGCGTAACGTGGAATTGCAAATGGGGAAAAGAATATCCTTGGAAACAAAAGCATCAAGACAAATGCTTCTGTGACCCTTGAAATTCATCTGGACATCAGTGAATCAATGAGACAGGAGCTATCTTAAGAAGAGAACAGCTTCATTTGTCATAAACTTAGCTTCATTAATCACCAGTACAGATTAGAAAAGGAAACGGAGAAAGAACACAACTGTCGGATAGGTATTTAGGTCTTTTGCGTTTGGTTGAGTGAGGTACAATAGGATTTTTAATTGCATTCCGTTGCATTTAACAGTGATAACAAGCGCCAAATTGACAAGCCTGAAAGCGAAAGTCCTCTGTTCAGCTTCACATCAGACAGCAAAAGCGCTTGATTCCTCCACATTCCCCACTATCTCATTTCATCCATGACACAGACTGTTTGAAGGGCTACCCCTAGGAGCAGAAGGAAAGGGGCTCATTTATTCCCTGGCCAGCCAAATTACACCTGTTGATTAATGCCAATTGTGAAATGGACACCATCACATCATGTTACCATGGTTTCTCAGCAGCTAGCAGATCATTAACACTTTCCAGACTTCTCACCAACCTGGCCTAGATATACCAGAAAACCCCAGAATGAAAGAATCTGTACCTAGCTAAGGATCACCAAACACAATTCCCCATCTCATCTCCAGTCTAAACCAGGTTAGAAACTAACAGTGTAGAAGGAAAACTGTTCCCTTGCATTCAAGAGGTTTTGTAATTTCTCCTGAACAATATGTTATATAGCAATTATATACTTCTTGCACAATCAAAGTTAATTCTTTTACATCAGACACTGAGGTAAAAAATGCCAAGATTTGACCTCATTTCAGGAGAAGGGACCAGTGGCTTGAAAGACGAAACAAAAAGCTCCAAATGGGACACTGCTAACTACACTAATAGCAAAAAGAGGACTCAGAAATTACTAGAATCTGCTTTAAATGTAAATATTATGCCCTAAGGCAGATTTACATAAAGCAATTGGTAAGTTTATGCGGTCATCCTCTTTGGAAGGATTTCTGCATGTTTCAGGGCTTGGCTTTTAGTTAGAGATGTCTGACCGCCCATGGTAGCACACTTCTAGTTAACATAAGATCAACTGAAAAGCTGTAATATAGAGAGAGGACAATGAAAAAATCCTGAAATTCTAATAATGTTATCCATCATTACTTGATGGATTACTGTTCCCACAACTCACTTTGGAGGATCAGACAGTTACAGTTAACCTCTCTTTATACTGCATTTTTATTTCTATGACCATAATCCAGCAGAGACCAGAGATGTCACGGAAAAACATTAGATGCTCTTGTAATATTAAGAGTGAAAAGACACCAGCCTTCATCCTGCAGACCACTGCTCTATGTCATCTGTGGGTTAGACAGTCTTGGTGGATTCTTCCATCTCCAGTAGCCAGTACTTTCTCAATAAAGTCTCTTTTCCTCCCCACTAGCTAATGACACTTACCCTGCTGATGGAGAAGACGACACCAGGCTTGCCAGAGCAGACACCCATGAAGCAGTGGCGGAATTGCCAGTAGAAGAGATGCTCACAGATGAAGGTGATGAGACTGAGGGCCATGGCTGCTCCCAGCATATAGAAGACACCTGCCATGTTATCTATATCCAGCTGGCTGCTCATAACCTCATTCTTCTCATTGTGACAAATGCCAGTGAGCCACAGTGCTTCCAGCTCCTCCATCTCCCCTAGAAAGACAGAGAGAAGGAAGGAAACAGATTAGATAGTCCTACAATAGATAAAGAACTCAAGTCAGGCAGACTGAAAGCAAGAAGTTGATCTAAGGTCATTTCCAGCGACCATGCTCTTTTTCCTCATCTATTACATCCATGAAATATCCAACTGCCCTTCTGATAGGGTACAGGGGAGGCAACAATATTTTTCCACAGCCAAATATTTGCCACAAAAAGCTGTATCATAGGACACATCTATGACATCCAAATGTCTATAGTGAGATCTGGAAAAGTTGTCCACCAGATTACCAAAGACCTAGCCTCAGAAACTTCCACTTTCATATTAGGTCAACAAAGGGAAAAATCAATGACTGATACTAGTAGACAAAAATGAGTCACTTCTAAATGAAAACATTCTAGGTTTCCAGCTCAGAATTCAAAATGTTGCTTTTTTTTTAAATCAAAGTGTCTGATTTTTAATGTTTCCATCATATCCATAGATCATTAAAACCAGGTGCAATGTTCCCAAAAATATTTGTGCATTTTTACCTTTATTTCTTCCCTTCAATTTTGTCCAAATTCAACACTTTCAAGCCCTCTGACCAATCAAAAATATTATTAATTTGTATCAGTTAGGAACAAATGTTCTGTAGTCTAATTTCATACCCCACTTATTCCCATTATGTTTTTTTCATGAGAAGAGAGAGAGATAAACACACGCATACTGAGACATTCAGAAATAAACTAATTTTGCAGGTTAGCAATTCTTTTCATTCTGTTAGGAAACTTAGTTTTTCACATTTCCAACCTCTAGTCCAGTGACTGGGGGAAAAAATCTGTATATTTATGTGGCACCATAGCAAAGTCTTTAAAGCTTTATGGAGAACTTACGTCTTTTTCTGAAATAATACATATTAGGCTGTTTAGGAGACAGAACACCCTATCCATCAGCTGGCCAATTTTCTGCTGAAGTAAATCAGAGCTATGTTCTTTCCAGATTTATTATACCATGTGTTATTTTCAGATTTCAGAAAAAAAGAAATACTTATAAATAAAATAATCTGAGAATTTTATTTATTCAAAAAAAAAAGAAAAAAAAGGATAGAGGAAAATGTAATATGGAAGGGAAAGGGAAAGCTAGGAAAACATTTTCTAAGGAAGAATTCCTTATCCCTTGAAAATTTATTTTTTTTTTTAATAATAGCAATTTCTCTGTAAAGGATAAGATTAACTAGGTAACTTCCAAGTTTCAAGTCCTTCCTCACTTGTTTGTCTGTTTGTTTTTTGGGTTTTTTTAGAGCTTTTGGAAAATCTGAGTTAACTCTTTCATCCAGAAACATTTATCCTTTAATTATGTAAATTCTGCATGGCTTGATCCTGTCTAGAACAGCAAAGCATGGGATGATCACGGAAAGTCCAATATAGTGAGTGGGTTTGGTCATGGCAAAACCTCAAAGGTAGTGAAGTGTTCACAACAGAAATCTTGTTTTTACAAGACATTCTTCACACAAGATATTTTTCAAACACACATTTGAGTTAGTTCTATGAAACCTTTAATGCTTTTGACATTGTTTTTGATGAAACTGCTACCCTGCATCAAAACCATGAAACAAGTAACATCCTCTCATTTTTGGTGTAATGTCTCTAGCAACCCTTGTTCATGATTTCCTGTTCTCAACTCAAATCTGAGGCTCTAAAGCTAGGAACATCTATTCCTTACATGCAAGACTTGGTGTTTCTTAGGAAAACTCCAACTCCTTTTTCTTGTCACTTACCATCTCCAAAAAGCTGTAGGATGGCAAGATCAACCTGGCGCTTCCAACCCGAGTCCTTTTGGATGGCAATGCCATAGCCAGTGGAGGCAAACACTTTCCCACTCCCAATTGTCACCAGCTTGCAGCCTTCATCTCTGCCAGCCATGTAGTTTAGCACTGCTGCATCATAAATGAAAGCATCCAACTTCCTGCACAGGTGCAAGAAATAAGAGGGGTATAGTATAGAAAAGATAGAATCTGTAGGAGTTCAAATATGTTAATTAAGGTAATTAAGGCAGAAATGAAATTCTTTCAGACAGACTACAATAGGTTGCATCTTCACTTTCATCAGAGTCAACTGAGCCTAGAACCTGTTTACAGGTGAAGCTAGATTATAAGTACTGTCTATTTCTTTCTGATTCTTCGATAATCATCATTTCCGATCTGAAAGAAAATGTGGAATATAAACATACTGCAAGATAAAGATGAATGAATAGGAAGTCAAGGAGATCTACAGTTCTAAGAATATCTTATATTTCTGTACTGCCTTTCATCTCAAAGGTACCTAAAATGCTTTATAAGATGTATCAATATTAGATAGCAAAGTAGGGGTTGAAGTAAGGAAAATATTACCTCAGATTCAAACTACTGGTATGACTTAGCTGAGCAAAATGTAATTTTTTTCAAACTGAATATAGTTGGGACATCATGTTTAACTAACTCATTCATTACTGTGAAAAGCATTACTGGATCTTTACCAGTGTCAAGTGGTCATGACAGCAGCTCTATGGTTTACCACACTGAGAAGCTTATTGGCAAAGATTGCTTAATTTAAAAACACAAGGAAAATGCTGTTTCAACACGAAGAAATCCCCACTATGGGCTGGGCTGGGTAGACAGCATGACAGACTGATGAGAGCCTTCCTTTCACTGCAGCAAATAGATTCAGGGTGGGGGGTAGAGGTGGGCAGAGGCAGTTGCTGAGGCTGCATCTTCCACATGATCAAAGACAACCAATAAGTGAATCCTCCCACCAGATCTGAAATGAAGCACTTTCTGATACAAGATCAAAGACCTTCCACCTTGCTCATTCTCACACCCACACTATTTTTTCAGTCCACCTCCTGCACATATATTTCCAGTATGGTGATTATCTCAGTTCAAATGTATATCTGTGGGGAAGTCTGTCCAAGGGTGGACATGAAGCCAGGATGACATCTACCACAAGTGATGAGCTCTATTTCATCCATACATTTCCAGGACAGAGCATATTTATTTCCTGGATGATGATTATCCTGGCAAATGTACCTTCCTAGGATGGCATCCAACAATGGTACAATCATTTATAATGGGCTGTGTGCCTCTGAATTTGGCAAACAGGTTTAGGAATATTCAGTCAATCTAGTAATTAAATTGGCTGAACATCTTCATTCGTGCTTTGGAATGAACTTTCTCATAAGACTGCAACACGAGTGTAAGCAAGAATATTTTTTTGCACTGAGGCTGGGCTATGACAAGGAAAATGGTCAGCTCCAGCAAAAGGTTTTTAATTTTAAAGGACAAAGGCTTGCAAAATGGTGTTTTACGTTAGCTCTTTTACAGATGCACTGCTATTAAAATAGGATGAGCTGCTCAAATATATTTATTTTGCTAATGATTTTTCTCATGTTTCCCAAATTACCCAAGGAAATGCTGCCATTTTATATATTTCCTTATTATTCAAACATTTTGTTCGTCCCTTGATACTAAAATATTCCAGAGAGAAGGGCTACTATTTGTTTCAAGCACATCTTCCATTGCACTACATTGGCTAGTGATACACTGAGGTGGGATTAGTCTGACAAAAACTGTTTCAGCTTCCTGATTAACATAGTCTTTTATACACAGAAGGAGTACAAAACAAGAAAGGAATTTCCAGATGACAATATAAATGCTGTGAAAAAAACCTTGTCCACAGAGGTCTGTGAGCTTTTTCTGTGTATGCATAAGGACCCATCATTATGACACATCTTGACGAAGCAAGGTCTTCAGGACTAATATATACAAAGTTAACATACACAAGTACACAGAAGATCTCTTTTTTTTTTTTTTTCAATAGTCTTACAAACACAGCAAAACCGGAAACTCTTACACAGATGTCAATAGAAAAACCTGGCTAAGAGAACCACATAATTATTCTTCTGTTCGATGTGTGGTCTTGCTATACTTTAACCGTGGAATGATAATGGAGGTTCATTTTCCAAACCCCACAAAAATCTTCCAGACAAGCATGCAAGGAAGTCAGGTTTGTGTGGTAAGTAAGCATAGAAGAAGAAAGCCTCACCCAGTCTTCAGCGAGAACAGTGCATCATCCACCCCTCTCTGATTGAACTTCACCATGTAGCTGTGCATTTCAGGGTAGTTGTTGCGAATGTTTCTTTCTGTGCTGCCATTGGGAACTGTCCCGAAGCGGAAAGGGGGTGAGAAGTCATTGGGTTTCTGGAACTGGAGAGACAGAAAAAGAATGTTTCTCACAATCTTTCAGCAAGAAACAGTCATCTGAATAGAAGAACACACTCTCGTTGGAAGGTAGTTCTAATTTTCTTTTACTATCATGTAGAAAATGTTATTGAGAAGATACTGCTTTTCACCATTTTCAAACACAAACATCTCTTGTTAGAGTCTAAGAGCCAAGAAGCAAATCTGAGCAATCCGGTCTTTTTGTCCACTCTGGATTAAGTGCATAAAACAGTCAGAGATCAAAGATTAAAAGCAGGTTAGGAAAAAGAAAAGGGAAAAGGTAACAGTGGCTTTGTAGCAGAATCAGGGAATGATTTTCAATAAAATCTATGTGCATCTTATTCACAAATTGCCATTTAGTTTCTAAGAAGTATCTTTCTTCAGCTCTGTGGATACCTTTGCACTTCCTGATTCTGACTGAAGTAGAAAAGTAATTAATGAGGAGAGATGCCTCTCAGAACACCTTACATCCACTTCACCAAACAAATGATCAGCTTTCAAACTTTTGGACAAAAATCTCAAATGAAATGCAATTAGTGGCTGCAAGTCACTAGTAACATTTGATGCCCAGAACAAAGCTGGCAGAATATTCCAAACATTTTGCTGCTCCCAAGAAATACATTCATCATAACATTCCCCTATAGCTGCAAGGCTGTGAGATTTTATATGCCACTTGCTTAACTCAAGTCATAATCAATGCTCTCTGGGGTTTTATGAGCAGTAAAATTTAGACTGTCAATTATCAAGAGTGCTTAAAACCCCTAGAACCAGCAGATGGGAAAAAGCACTGAACTGTAAGCCAGCAACTGAATAAGCAGTAATAAAAAAGATGCAAAGGTAGATTAGACGGAGGGGAACCCCCTCCTATCTTGATATATCAAACAGCAGCTTACCTGGTGCTAATTCTTGACTCCCAACTGTGTAAATTTGGATGATCCTGGGAAGCACACTGAGAACGTGCTACTGGTCAGACCAAACCCATTTAACAGCAACAGTTCACCTGGTACATGAATATATGCAGCCATGTATATAAGGTTGGACTAGATGATCCTTGAGGTCCTTTCCAACCTGGCATTCTATGATTCTATGACATACTGCCAACTTCTATAGTGGAAATATGGCTGTGGTCTATAGCTATATCTTAAAAAACATGCAGATGAGCCTTGTTCTTGAGTTCTGCTCAAGGCCAGTTTGGAACCTGGTCAACTCAGCTAAGGAGGCCAAAGCCACTAAAGCAGTGTAGCTTATTCACAACATCTCAGAAATAAGGCCAACCAGAAGATGTGTCTGTGGGTAGGTGAATGCACCATTCACATCACCACCTCCTGTGTACCAGTCAACTCATCTGACTGTGCAAGGAATCATCTCTTCAGTTTGCATGGTGAGATGGGCTGTCCTGTATGTGCACACATGAGTGTGTGAGAAAAAAAAGACACATGTCCTATTGCTTTACCAATAGAAAACATCAGGGCTCTTCTTTTGAAACACAGGTTGTCACATTACCGAAAAAAAAAAGGTTTCACATAGCATAAAACAGGCAGTAAGGTGGCTCATAGAACCTTGTCACATCCCTTAGGGAGGAAGACAAACTCATAGCTATCAAAACCTGTAATGAAAGCAAACTTTGATGGAAGAAAAAAATCACTGCAGAATGCTGAAAGTATTCTTTTTTACCAAGCTGATTATAGCAGCTGCTTAGAGGACCCATCACAAGAAAGGCATTGCCACAGTAAGCGCAAAGAAACACAGTCTCTCCTCGACATGCTAAAAGTGGGCAACTTGCAGAAAGCAAGTTCCCAGAGGCTGCAGAACTCAGCCTTTGAGGGCAGATGGAGCTCTTCCAGTCCCCATAGAACTCTCCAAAAGAATAAAGTCAGCAGGGTAAGCAGCAGGCAGGCCCAAACAACACTGGTGTGATCTCAGCTTCAGCATGCCCTTTGATGGGGCAGCAGCTATGAAAGCCTCTCTCTGGGTTCAAAGAGCATTAAGAGAAAAAGAGGCCCCATCCATTTTCTGTCCCCACCCTTCATTCCCAGCGATGCAACCTCTAGTCTCGTCTGCTTCCACCACTGTGTCTATGAATTGGAGTAAGGAGGATTATAGAGTCAAGCAGAGCTGTGAAAATGGAAATGATCCCGCCTCTGAAGTATCCTTTGTCCCCTCTGTGTTCAAAGGTTTATCTTAGCAGCCAGGGGTGAAAGGCTTCATATTTAACTTTTAACCTCCTGGGTAATAAATAAATAAATGAAAACATTCTTGCTGTTGTTTTTAGCAACTGGAAAAGCATATTTCTAGAGAAGAAAGCCAAACACATGGCTTCTGCAAAACCACATACTGCACATTCAGTCATCATCCCTTACCCCCTGCTCATTCCTCAGTCAGAACAGGTTTGCAGATGCAAATTATTCTCCACACACCCACAAGCACACACACTTCAACTACAGTCTGGTGGACGACGAGAAAGGGAACAGTCTGAAACGATCCATGTGGGACCCACACCAGACATCTTTAGCTTGAATGTCTAAGAGGAACACATATCCCCAGCCACCTGGTTTGGTGTTTGCAAAGCTGAAAGAAATTGATGCCCAGCTGACTCCACAGTCCATAGAGTCAGATATAAGCAGATAACTTCTCCACATTTGAGAATACTGGTACATGCATGCAGCTTTCTGGCAGATGGCAGCTGAAAAATCCCCATGTTTGCTGCTCAGCAGTGGGTGAGCACAGTTCAGTCCAGGGATGGAGAGATCTCCAAAGAACTCTCCAGAGTCAAAACTTGATGCATCTTTCTGAGCTGACTTCTGCCCCACGCAGTTCTTGCTGAAGGAGCAAGAAGATATACTAGCCTTCCCAGAAAATACATGGGACAGATGGAGAAGGACTGTGTCTTGCTCTGACAATACAGTGAAGGAAAATTGTGTGGAGGAACTGGAGCAGATCTGTAACAAAGAAAGTTAATTGACACTGTTGTCTAAGAGTTCAGTAAGGAAAGCCTCTTGTTCAGCTTCTCCCAAGGGCTAGGAGAGTGTATCTGAATCAGAAGTGTCAGCGTCAGGGAAGCAGAGCACTTTAGCAGGTTGGTCTAGGAGTCTGAGAGACATGAGACAGAAGCTGAGGCACAATGCAGGGGCCATTACATGGAGGCAGCCTGTGCAGAGGTAATCTCAATGCCAATGCCTCGGTAAATATCAACATGAATTAACCACAGATGTTGACATAAAGGGTCAGATTTTAGATTAATGAGAGAATTCTCTCGCCATTTCACATACATTTCTCCTGCGAGAGCCCTAAGTCACAACTACTCTACCTCAGGCATCTGCAAACAGGAGCCTGTGAAGCACTGGCAAAAAAATGGGGTAATAGAAGAGGAGGGGAAGATAAGCTACTGCACTAGTTACTGAGGAAACCTAGCTGCAGAGAGTCACAGGGAGCAGCAAACAGTGCTATACACGGTCAACATTTGTAGGACCCCCATCTCACACATTCCTGCAGTAGGAGCCCTGTCCTGTTGCTCAGCTCTATCTGCCTCAATAATTGACTGTCTGAGAGGCAACCCACAGGACTCGGCTGCAGCCCTTCACCCAGAGAGCTCTGGGCAGAGGTGTACCCCACCTACAGCCCCTGGTTGGCTCACCATGGGGCCTAAGTCATGAGGTGCTCCACTTGTACCCAAGGAGTTGTGACACACCCTCACTCATGAGAGAAATCTCTTACTGGAGTTGGATGCACATCAACTCGGGGGGAGTGAGGGGAGTGGCAGAGCAGACTCCAAGTATGCCTGAAGGGCTGGGGTAGCTTTGGGACATAAGACGCCTGTGTTCAGAGCCCAGTGGCTGCATACCTCTTCAACACTTCACTCCACAAATTGAAATCAAGCAGCATTACGTTCAAATCAAACCACAGCTTTGGGAAAGTAACCTCTCAGAGTCAGAAAGTAGAAATCTTCCTGCTCTGGAGAGCGATAAACACACAGGCTGGGGCCTATTAGCACATTCAGAGTGGAGAGCCCCTTTCCCGCTTCCCCTCACAACTCGCCATAAGAGCTGTCGGCAGCAGCAGTGAGAGCGGGTTTAAGTGACTTGTCTGGCAGAGCTGTTTCATTAGCAATTTGGAGCCATGCCGTGCAGAAAGCAGCATTGTTCTCAGATGTTCGAATATCAATCTGCATAATGAAACAGGTGATAGAAGCTCTTCCCATTCAGGCAGCCGTGATTGGAGGGGATTCAGGAATGAGGGGAAGGGGCCATGTCTAATTGGCCACAATTAATTTGATGAGAATTTTTTTTTCAATATATTGTCTATCACCAAATGGTTGCTACACAAAAAGTGCATCTGCACTTATTTATCAGCCCAACGTAGGCCCTTTTTACACTGTAAAGTGTTTGCCAATAGCATTGAAAGCAGTTTCCCAAACTCAGCAAGCTCTTTTTTATCAGTCGATCTACTTTTACACGGCTGGAAAAATATAATCCCCTGCTGGATAACATAACAAGCTGGCAAAACTTGGTGTGAGTGTGTATGCGTGTACAACACGTGTACACAGCTTCTCTGGGAGAGCTCCTTTCATTTTCTACCATAGGAAGCTCCACAGTTCCGACCTACCAAAATAAAGTCCCCATGTTCAGGTCCTTTGTTAGCTGCAAGTCCAAAAGAGCTTGAGGCCTTGTTAGGTACCCTGGGTTCAGTTCATTTGCCCAAGTGTTAAGTGCCAAGCTGAGATGCCCCAGAAAATTTTACCCTGGGAGCAGGTCTCTCATAGCCCCTGTGTCAGATTAGCCAGACAGCTGAGGGTATTTTGGATACTCCACCTAAATTGGCTATAGACATCTACATTTGCACAGCTGAATATAGAGCCACTGGACCATCTGGCCCTCAGGACAGCTTTTCCCACCAAAAGCATAGAGAACCAGCTGCTGTGGGTAGCAGACAGCCTTAAGTGCCTACCACTCTCTTGAACTTGCCCATCAGGGCATCAGATGCAACCTTTTGTGCAGGCATCTATAAGCACCACTCTGCTCGTTCGTTTGGCAGCCGTACAACGAGCAGGTATCTGTTCTGGCACAGGCCAAATATCTCTTAAAAATATGGCATTTATTAGTGAGCTGCTATGTAAGATTTAGTGGCATCAGGCTAGAAAATCAAAGTCCATGCTCGAGTGCATAATTTTAGCACAACCTCTCTGCACTTCCCAAACATCCTTGATTGTCCCCTCTTGCTCTGGTTCAGCTGCATGTCACTGCAGCCAGCTTGCACCTTCCTTCATTGCCTGATAAACCAGTCAGGCTGTTTGCAGAGAACTTACTAAGAATTAAAGAGTGGGTCAGTGGTTTTCAGGTCTAACTCTAAGGTAGCTCTATGCCTACACTTGAATCTTGATAGACTATGAATGTCCAAAGCACTATGTCTTGCCCTAGCTGCCCTGCTACTATATCCTCTGTTTCAGTCATGAAATGAACTCCTTCACAGCTAATGGATGACTCTCAAAGAGGTGAGGCTTGTCCTTCTCATACCCCCAAACTATGTCACTTTTGTCCCTCAGCTTCACCATGAACAATGCCACAGAATCACAAACTTGCATCTGGCCCTGAGATACCTGGTCTGCCCTCTCTCTCCAGTGGGTCTCTGCTAAACATCACTGTTCCTGACAGCTCTTCATTCAGTCTGCTGTGGAAGATGGCTAGTGCTGGAGACTCTCCCATTCCCTGAACAACCTATGCCAGAGATTCACTGTAGCAGTTCCAACTGTCCAAACTAAAGATTTCCTGCCACCTTCACCCAGAAGGGAAATCAGAATATTCTCTTCTTCTCTGAAGGTGAATTTATGTTTTTGAAGAACGCTGAGCTGTTTCTTCTCCGTGTTCTTGCACTAGGGCTAAAGAGGTACAGCTTCCTCAGCCTTGTTTTGCAAGTCGTATTATCTAGACCTGCAACCATTCTTGCTTCTGTCATTTGGTTGTATCCAGTAGGTCTTTCCTTGACTTGCCTTTAGTTCATGGACTGTACTAAGAACAATCTGATCAGGACCCCAAGATGCCAAGAGGACATTACACCATAAAAGCTTACAGCAAGACAATAAAAGCATTGCTAATAAGAGTTAATGCTCATTATCCTTTTCAGTGCCTTTCTATGTTACATCATTTTCTCTCTGTTCTTTAGTCCTGTCATCTGCAGCTTGCAAGTTCTTCAAAGCTGTAACTCTGTCCTGATCTGCATTCAGGTGGTGACTAGTTTGTTTCTGGAATGTCAATCAACACTGCCAGCACCACCTTCAGAGCCTTTACTGTATCCTTTTCTTTGTCTAGCTTGATTGTGCACATAGGTACATCCACACAACCGTGTCCCGTCACCTGCCCTAGCAGAGAAAGTGCTCTACAAATTCCCAGCATGGAGCCTGCACTATCGGTATGTTGGTGTTGGTGCAGAGCACTTTTACATTGCTACAACAGAATTCCAGCCAGGAGTGTGCCAGCCAACAGCATAGACAGAAAATCATACTGCAAACTTAAATCATAGCATTGGTACAATAATCTGTTAGGAGAGCAGACTAAAGAGTCTATGCTGATCATTCCTCTATTACTCATTAATCTCCTGTACAGGTACTTCTCAAGCTTCCTTCCTAAAACATCCCTCTCCCCTCTGCACAGTCACTTAGTTTTGACAATACAGACATTTTTTATTCCCAAGGTGGAACCCACAGCCATTTCTAAGTGACTACAAGTTTTCAGATCTCACTTTTATCCTAGCTCTGATTTCCTCTCTTATTCTGCATTCCCTCACAATCTTACCCTCCACCTCCTCCCAGCTCAGAATCAAGTCACTACATTAACTCTTCCTGTTTGTTGGGCCCAGTAGCAGAAATCAGCCCGAAGGTTGCAGTCGCAAAAACCCCATTTCTTGTCTTCACCAGTCAAACAACACAGGCCTTGATTTATAAACAGCATCAAATCTAATATAAGTCATTTTTGAGAGGGCATAAAAATACCTTGTGCTCCCTCAAACTTTGACTTTGTGGTTTATCTTATTATTCAACACCCAGTGATGTTTCAAATTCTCTGGTCTTGCTTTGCATAGTGCTTCCACCCATGAATTCCTCTAGATAAGTCTGAGAAAGGAGTTATCAGTTAGTGCAGCTGACTGTAGGAAAGTTGGCAAATAATTAAAGTCACTTTTAAAGGAAGATGTAGGGTGGGTAAAATTCAGAAACAACAAGAAAAATATCTATGAATATTTGGTGGTAAAATAGAGACACGGGTGGGTTAGGGAAGGGAACAGAGCAACCTAGGGGCAATGCAGAGGTGAGGGGGGGCAGGTGAAATCAAAATAAAGGAGTTCAAATATAGCAACTGTAAAAATAGTTGCCCTTGTAAAATAACTGAGATGAAAGCAGAGATCCAAGTGGTGGAAGAAGCGGCCATCATATGCAGTTATTGTCAGAGCAATGCACACAGGAGGATTGTGCAGCCTCTTTGCAAGCTGAATTGCTATGTGCAAACTTGTTCTGTGCTGCTTCTGCACAGAGAACACTGAAAACATTGGGCGGCACAGTGTTGCCCCAAACAGCTGGCATTTCAGGGGTCTTAACGTCTTCTGTAGCTAGACCTACATGTGCATGCTGTGACCACACTGCCTTTCTGCTGACCCAGGCATTACAGACACACCAGGCCGTCCTTGCCACTCCAGAATCAGACCATCATACATGGAGAGAGTCCATCCACTACCAACAAACCAGGTGTCATCTGGATCTGCCACATGTGTGAGCATTATGTGGACTCTGTGTAGTTTCTCCACCCAAAATGTAACACTAAGGCTTTAAAATTTCTTCAGGATACATTTGGCAGGCTATAGACTTCAAGTCAGTCATGCTGTTAGGTGTGACTCAAGCTTGACCAGAGAACACCACCTGTAGTGGAATCATTGAGCTTCACCAGTCAGAGACAAAAGTTTCTTGCACAGCCATAGTATGAGCAGGTATGGTATCAGATGAGCACAGTCATATCTGTTGCAATTAAGTAGGCTATGGAATCTTAGCTACATTACGCTTAATTTTAGCTTGCATGCATGCAGAAGGTGGAGATCATCTGATTATCTCAGTATCAAATCATGAGATGTATTCCATCCTTGGAAGTCAGCTTCGTTGGAAGTTAAACACAATGGGGCACCTATTGAATAATCCCAAGCAAGCAGGAAAAAGAAATTAGTGAAGCAGAAAGGTGCCAGTTAGTACACTCATGTTAATGTCATTAGAAGTGTAGATGTTCATTCAGAGGGAGAAAATTAACTGATGAAAAAGACCTTGAGAGGAGAGGTGGCAGCTAAGTACAGAGGAGTCTGAAATCTGCTTTGTTTGCACATGAGACAGCTGGTTAACAAATTATGAAACACTATGAGAAATTCAGAGGATGTAATTTGGTGGGGGAGAAATTCCATTTTTCATCCATTTTACACTAAGAAAGGCAGGTCAGAGCCTCGTATCTTCTGAGCACAAACAGTAGCCAACTTGCACCTTGCATGTGAGTGCCAACCACTGGGCAGGAGGGTGAAACCCTGGGCAAGTCTGGTAAACCTCTCAAAGACTTCACTGGGGCCGGAGTTTTCATCTAAGTAATTAGAA
The DNA here is from genome assembly GCA_013396935.1 of Baryphthengus martii. Taxonomy (NCBI): domain Eukaryota; kingdom Metazoa; phylum Chordata; class Aves; order Coraciiformes; family Momotidae; genus Baryphthengus; species Baryphthengus martii. The sequence goes on along the minus strand of VWZK01002274.1, from coordinate 355,085 downwards.
CAGCCTAGTCACCACATTAGTGAAATTTCTTAAGAAGCTCTGTAGGCAGGGAGGCAAAGCAAAAAGCAGGGCAGTCAAGGCAGGGCAGCTGGGGCATCCCAGCACTGTCCCAGATGTGGGAGATAATGCCTTCCTTCAGCCTTCTGAAGAAAGCTGCCTCCCACGGGAAGCTGCCTCCCATCTGCAAGTGGATAAGAACAGAGGAATGAAAGCCTTATCACTCTCCTGTGAGTCCTAGGGCACTGGAGCATGTACATCTGAAGCAAGCCAGCCTGCTGGGCCACCAAGACTCAGGAGAAGTTTGACCTTGAATAGCCAAAGGCCTGGAAGAAGAAGGGCTCCTTTCCACCAGGTGAAGTAAAAATGCCTGGGAAGACACCATCTGCCAAATATTTATCAAGTATCAGTATGTATATATAACTTCAAATGTCTTGATTGCTAGACATAAACACTGAAACGGACGGTGGGCGTGTCGGGGAGTGTAGGGGTGTTCTTTTTTAATCCTTCAGCTCTCATCTTCCCATCCCCTCCCCACCAGCAATTCAGCCCTGATCATTCAGATGAACGAGGTCAGCTCTCATCTCTCAGGTTGCCAAATCCTCGTGGCAGAGCTATTGTCTTTTATTTAACTGCAGAGTGCCAAGTACATTTATGGCACTGTATAAATAATAAATAAAAATATTCATTGCTTCCCTCTCCGCTGACTTATACTGATGTGAGAAGCAGGACAATCATTTGCTCCCTCCCTCGCTTCCCCCCTTACGTAACTTTCCGAAGACAGCTTTTTCCAGACTGCCAAACAATTATCACAGAAGCGACCAAATTTGCCCTGAGCCTCCAAAGAGTTAGATCCAAAAGACAGTTAAAAGGAAAATAAAAAGGAAGAGTCAGTGGTGGCCGAGGCCTGGTAAAGGCCAAGACAGCATGGAGGGGGGAATGCAAAAGCTGCAAACTAGGGACCACACTGGAGCTCTGTAGTTGACAGCCCTCATCCCTCTACTCCTATCCATGCCACTGGCGAAGCCCAAGGGGTTGTATTTCTCCCTTTTCAGCAAGGATGAATTAAGCCTACAGTCTGACTCTGAGTATCCCTTCCCCTTGTATCTTACCTCCTTAAATTCCAACCTAAACTGCATTCTAACTGGCATTAATCCTGAAGAGTCCCGTCATAAGTTTTTACTGCCATTAAATCCCTCCAGATCAACACAAAAGACAGAATCCTGGGAGACTGAGTCCAAGGCTAAAGCCTATCGAAACCTCCTCCTCGCTCTGCATTACGCAGTGCTGACCTTAAAAAAA
>VWZK01002274.1:318456-353760 GCA_013396935.1 Baryphthengus martii | reverse complement strand
AAAAAAAGAAAAGGGAATAACAAAGAAAGTAGGACTGAAGCAAGGGGGGAAAAAGCATGCTTAAAAAAACACTGACTTTAAACATTTATAGCTTTAAAACTACTGAATCACTTCTTAACTCATGACCATACGGGTTTGTTCCAGGGACCTCAGAAAGCATGAAAATCATGCCAAATTCAAGAGTGCAGAATAACAAATTCTGCAATAAATGTACCCATCTACACCAGTAAAAAATTATCTGTCATCATACTTATGTATGTAACAAATGTAAGTCACCAGTTAGAAAGATCCGTTACTAACATATGATACACTGTAGTTATTTAAATAGCTAGTTATTAATATGAAGACTTTTGCACAATACGTAATTATGCAGATATATATTGTGCTATACAGTATTTGTAAATAGTTCATACTATACTAACTGATGATTTACAAAGAAGCGCAGAGAAAAAATCAGATTTTAAGGCATAAAATTTCAGACTATCAGAGCTATGCGTTTTCTACACTTCACTATGAACGAATACTGGTGATATTAAGACACTAGTCAGTACCACTAATGTTGTATACAAAGGTCACATTTAAGTAAACAACTGAACATAGTTCAACTTATTTACATGAAGATGTCCTACCAGAGAAGTGCGGTAGAAATTCAACTCTACTCTATGAGGTAAGGTTTGGAGTTTTGGTCAAGTAAGGTGCATCAAACTCTACATATTTTTGAAAAGGTTCTGATTTATCACAAGAGAACAGAGTTGCAAGTGGCATGATCTTACTTCTGTATAGCTAACTCACACCTCCACAAAGGTATCTTAACTACAAAAATCATACTGCTGTTGAAAGGACTGCGTATTTTCTGCTTTTGGACATACAACTTCCTTTGTATTATGTAGAAATGTGTGAAAGTACCTACTCTAGGTGATACTGCTCTGGCAGGGGGGTTGGACTCAATGATCTTTCGAGGTCGTTTCCAGCCCCTAACGTTCTGTGATTCTGTGAAATATCTGTTGATAGTAAATGTGCAATCCTGTGGAAGATTTGAACTGCCTCCAAGTCACCCATCAGATAATCTTCCCCTTACAGACCTTACAAGGTACAAGACTGACCTCCACTTTTGGTCCCTTTGGAAAATTTCTAGCTGACAGATACACTTGCACTGCCTTTTTCCTAGATTTCTCCAGGGCAGGTATTTGTTGTACAAAAGCTGCAAGCTCAGAAAAGCATTTAACTTCAATCATGTGAATAATAGTCCATTGACTTTAATGTCACCACTCATGAGCACAAAGTTAAGCACACGCTTAAGTGTTCTGCATATTCGGGGTCCTTGTATAATTTAGATTTAATGTGCTGCAGAGTACAATGTGGGAAATAATTAGTTTTTCAGTTTTATGGCCAAGCATCTATTATTGTAGAAATACAGCAGATCCTTTTTTTTTTTTGGTAGGTTTTTCAGTCAGACTTCTGCTCTGTATCAATCTGAAATGTTTCGTTCACCTCAGAATAATGTGTGTTTGTTTTGTATTCCAGTTATCTCCTCTGTCCCTTTCCTTTGTTACAGAAAAAAAAAAATCTTTATTTTCCTTTTTTTTTTCAGATGTAGGTAAAGTTTATGAGTAGTGCCTTTAGAAAATGACAAGTCATAAATACATGTCAGAAATATCAAACAAAATATTTTGTTTCAAGTATACCAAAATGAGCTGCTTTGGCAAATATGAGAATTTTTCTCTTGTCTTCTTATGCTCTCCCCACGTTTCTTTTTCACTAAAAATATTGGTCAGTTCTAACTCCAAAACATTTTTTTTTTTAAGTATCTATTAAAAAAACCAGCTGATCTATGCATAGAAACAGGCCTTTTGTCTCAACGTTTCATTAACATCTTAAAAAGCGAGTAAGTCAAATACGTGTGAAATTTCAGCAATTTGTATTAATTTGCAAGCATGCAGAAATACATTTCTCTCCTTTTTATGTCAATTACAAAATTACTATTTTGATACTTTATTAGCTTATTTGGCATCTCCAACTAATTTATAGGCACAGGTACTATTTTTTTTATTATTAACCTACTGCATTCTAAATTATTTTATTTAAATGCCCTGCTGGCTGCCCACATTTGCTTTTATTCTATTACTACTGTATATGAATGAAACTTACATATAGCTATTAGATTATTTCACACATTAGTTCATTTTATATAACCTTTCCTGTATTTATTGCCTTTGTTAGACTGAAATACCGCAGGCACTTGTTTCTCTAATGTGTCTGAAGCTCTCTTGTTATTGGAAATTGGGTTATATCTCCTGATTACAGTCAGATGAAATCCGGGAGCTGACTGCAGTATTCTGCAACAGGTCGTCTTACCAGCAGGGCTTTCACAGGGGGTCATGGCCATAGCAGCCCCTCATATGGACCCCAGACGGATGCAGCCCTGCCGCACGTGCAACTATGCTCCGGCTGGGCTTTCCAGCGCGGTCGTGGAGGGCCAGAGTTTCAGCCGGGATGCTGACCCAGCCAGCACAGCTTTGCCTCTGCCAGGACCACATCCAGCTGTTCCACTGCACAAGGTGGATGGGTGGAGGCAGCGGGTGCTGGTTTGGCATTGGTGCAGGAGGAGAGCAGCTCAGCACATCGTGAGCACAGCAAGCTGGAAGGGAGATGCTGTCAGAGCAGATCTTTGCCTGCAGAACTCAGGGGGTCAGTGCTGCAATCAGGCAGGAGCAGGTTTCTCCTCCCTCAAACTGCCTATGGCTGCACCAGCACTAAAAGACACAGCTTGATGCATGATTTAGCAGCTGCAAGGGTTAATATGGGGGAATTAACAGCCATCCTGAGGTGGGTTCCTGGGTCAGCTGTGGCACAAGTTTTGAGCCAGCTGAGCACAAAAGCACATTCAGCAGGGTGAGTATTACCTGGGCCAGAGAGACAGTGGTAAAGATCAGTAACGTCAGTACAGGGAGCCTCCAGCCACCCTCAGCCCAACCTACTCCCCTGGCTCAGAGGTATCCACTCCAGCACAGCTCAGACAGGTGTGCTTAAGCCTCTACGCAGCACAGCAGGGACATGGTGTTAGTCACTGTCTTGCATGTCCTTAGGAAGTAAATGCTGAGACACAGCCAAGACACCATCCAAGTCCTTTCTTTGACAGCTGGAGTGCTTCAGCCCGCTTTTCTGGGGAAGTGGCAGGTCAGCAGCCCTAGGCAGCTCTTGGAGTGGCACTTCCCAGGCAAGGCTGAAGGAAGAGGGTCTAAGGAGACTCTTGGGGTAGCTGTCGCAGGGTGTAGCCAGCCTGACCTTGACAAGCATTCCCCAGCCAGGCACAGTAATGAATTTTGTGAGTGCATCTGGCATTTTGGCTGCTGTACAGGGCCAGTGGGACATCTTCCCAAGGTACTGCCATGCTACAAATACATTTGCAAGCAGATCTGGGTCTAGGCAAGTAGGAATGATATCCCTTAAAAATAACTAGCTCTTTGCCTGTCGGCTTGGATTTACATCCTCTACTGACACCTTGTGCTGGACACAGCTGCCCTTGCCAGCTGATGCAGCAGACCAGAAGGTTCATCTCCCTCACTTATGCTCTGGACACCAGATCACATATTGGACATAGAAGAGACTAGGAGCTATAGTCATTCTTCTTGGCCACCTAGTATTGATCAGTGACTGCCTCCTTTGAAAGTCTAAACTGGCTTATTTAAGCAGGCAGCATAAAGGAGGTAGAGCACAGCACAACTCCATCTGCCCTGGGTATGGCTGCACCCTGCATCCAAGTCAAGCAGTGCATTGAGGGGCTGAGTGAGTTGCAAGCAGTATGTGGGCTTTGGAAGAGGGATAAGAGGAGACTCAGAAAAGTCAATTCCTCCCAAACCAGGAGATCTTGAAGCAGTACAACAGATGCCTGGATGGCTGCTCTCAAATTCTGCAGGGCCCTCTGCCTGTTCAGAGAGCAGAAATCAATGAGCCCAGTAGATCACGCTCATTCGTTCATATCTTTTGGATGGAGTTAGTCCCACCCGTCCTTATTCTCTAGAAGCAGTAGCTGGCCTTAGTATTTTACCAGCCAATTTTCATCTGATTTCAGATACTCTGGTAGACTCTAGTTTTACCCAAATGTTGCATTTGCACTAGCAGATGTGTTTGAAGCATACCACAACTATCTGAGTACGTACTGTGGCCTTTCTCTTCCCCAAGAAACAAAGCACATATGCTTTATGACAGCAAAAGCAAACACAGTTATGTTTGCAAAGAAAAGCAGAAGAAAATTACTTCAATCCAATACACACAGGTGGCCCTACAGTGAAATCGACTGAAATAGGCACAGAAACTTGTACACAAAGGCTCTGTGAAGCTCTAGGAGTAACCACTTTCAATTGATATTTCATGCACATATCCCTGCAGGTATGAAGAATATCTTGAAAAACATGAGAATGAAAGCGTGGCTCTCTCCACGAGCCCAGGCACAGCCTGAAACAATTGATCACAGGTATGAACTATCCCATTTACCTCAGACAGTTGAAAACCTAATGATGACAAACTAATGTTAACTCTGATAGGGCTGGCTGGTTCTGAACAATGTCTTTCAGTCTGAGGGAATCCACAGCTTCTAAGGAGTCTCCACAACAACCTCCACCTGGCAGAAAGCAACCTGCCCTCCACCCCCTCCTCAACACAGCACACTGCAAGTATGGAGACAGCATGAAACAAATTGAGGTTGAAATTAAAACAAGTTAACAGGAACACTTCTGCATGCATTGTATTATTCTGTGTCATATTTCATTCCAGAACAAAAACAACCAACAAAGCGGGAAAAAAACCCTCTTAAAAATTAATCCACCACAGAATTTCCAGCCTGCTGCACAGGACACTGTATACACCAGGGGCCTGGCCACAATTTATTTCTAGACTATCATGGGGACACAAGAGATAGTAACTATAACCAGTTCTGTAACAGCAAACTGACAGCCTCAGTCTTTTTCTTGCTGCTATCGCCAATAGCAGTGTGTGCGACCTATTGTCATTTGGTTGCCCTACAATGACATGACCCCTTAAGCAGCCCCAGTGATTGAGTAACATATTCAGCATGGGCAATCGAGCCTCACAACACTCAACTCCTGTGAGTAACCTCGCAGCAAAACAAAAATAAAGCAGTGTGCAAAGCTGCAGACCCTCACAAATCAGACAGTGCTACCCTGCATGCAGGAGCAATCTCTTCAAAACCCTCAGCGTGCAGAGCCCAGCAAAAGCAAATGCTCTGCGAGGACAAAACACATGTAAACATGTGCAGTAAACAAGGCAGTGAAACACACTCTGAACAGGAAATGACTTCTTGTGCTAAGCTTCCAAAGGCTTCAAAAAAATGACAATATAACTTCCAACTGCAAGTAATAGTAAGCCACCAAAGCCATACTGATTTAGCCCCATGGGCAGAACTTGTCCCCAGAATAAACTATCATCATATTTCCTAGTCTAATGGCCAATGCTCCCATGCAGACAAATTATTTCATGCTGAAAAAACAGTTTAGAGCCATTATACACATTGTCTCAAAAGCACCATTAATTCATTTCTTGCTGACAATCAAGGTGTGCTTTGGGATCATGCAAGCAAACAGTTCAGTTCCATTTTCAATTCATTCCTGAAGTGCTTAAAATGTGTAAAAATGCAACTGAATGCCAACAATGAGCACTTGTGCTATTTAAACTAGGAACTAAAGCTAAGATGTGACTGAAAAAAACTAAACACTTTCCCAATAAAAGCAAAGAAGAGAGGGTAGAGCAGCCTCTTCTGTGGAAAAGGCTGCTTTGGGGGTTTGGGTGGATTCATTACCTTTTTGTCGCTCAAGCCAGACACCTGGTCCACGTACTCCTCTTGGATCATGAAGGCAGCCAGGTTGGCAGTGTAGCTGGCCAGAAAGATGACAGCGAAGAAGGCCCACACCGACACCATGATCTTGCTAGTGGTACCCTTGGGATTCTGCACTGGCACAGAGTTGTTGAACACCAGCCCCCACAGCAACCAGATAGCTTTGCCAATGGTGAAAGAGGGACCTCCTGGCTCTAGAGTGATTAAGAAACATGATCACACAGTAAGCATCTCAGAGTAAGTGGTCTGCATTTCCATTTACATATGCATCTTGAGTTCAGAGTTAAGAGTAGCATATGTTCCCATGTGCGATGAATGTCTGCAGCTTCACTCCCCGATGTTCATGACACCGTATCTCAGCAAATTTTGACATTGAAAAATGATTTCTTAAAAATTTCCTCAGCTTTCATAGTTATTCTGTCTCAAAGATTTCTGCTGAAACTTTATACAAGGGCTTTTTGGATTTTTTTGTTTTGTTTTTTTTTTAATTAGAGTATCTAAAAGCCCAAACATTCTATGTCAGTTCAAGTGTTGTCACCAGAAATAAGAGTTTGCTCAGAAAAATTCTGTCCTTGTTTCTAGCTATTCAACAGTGATGTCGTCCTTGAACTCCCAGCATACACCTCTGCTTGTCCAGGAACAAGGAAGAGCACCATCTGAAATAACAGGGTTCTAGAAATACCTCTGCAAGAGGATTTCATTAACCAGTCTGTTGAAGACACACAAGCCAAAGAAGAACACATCTCCCTCTCCCCATGTTCTGTGTCTAAGGTACGTAACAGTGGCATACACTCTGGTCTGTCTCAGGAAAACCAGAAACCCTGCCCCAGACAGTCCGGAAGCTGATCCAGTGTTTTAAAAGCTGGTATTTCCCCCTTATTCACTTTTCAGCATGGCAGCTCACTCATACTCCAGAAGCCATGTGTGAAATCCTGCCTGTCTCCCAGCAGTGTCATATCCCCTGCATATGCTGGTTCCATTAGTGGCAACCCAAATGCAAATTTGCCCAATTTGAGCACAAGAGGAGTTGTCAGGGAGAGTGCAGGTGTTATTACTCCAAGGATCCTTCTTCAGACATCAAGAAGACCCTCTTAGGATGAGAGCCTTCTGGCACAATTCAAGGGTCTTGCTTTTCAAATGCTGCTAACCTGACTCTGCAACCTTTCGGGTTAGCATTGCATGTTTTAGTCTCCACCTTTGGGTAGGCTGACTGGTGCCTAATGCTGCTGTCTGTGGTTAAGGCTGGCTCCAGCAGAGGAACAAAAGGGAAGAAAGTTCTGACACTTCTCTCCAAACCCCTGAGCAGTGAATAGCATAGATCATCTGAAAGAACTACCTGTGTTACTCTAAACACAACTGAAAGGTGCAATGGGCTCATTTTGCACCCTGAAAACTGCACACCAAGTTCAGAGTGGAATCATCACCTGGTAAAACTGAAGCCTCTAGATGGTAGGGAGACAAAATTGCTATAAGAAACACGGTTTGGCAGTCCTTACCTTTTTACATATTGGTGTGGTAGCTTTGTATCTCTCTGTACCTTATGTGCCCTAAGACATATGAGTACAAGGCTTGTAAATAATCAGTAGGAACTGTAAGGTGTAAGGAAATCTTGAGATGTTCCCTCTTAAGGCCTTCCTCTTTCCACTGATCATCCCATGCACTTTCACAGTTACTTTGTCAACCACTAACTGAAAGAGCCTCTGATCCAAATCAGGGATCCAGAATTCTTCTGAGCTCTCCAACTTTGAGTGCACCAACAACAACCTAACATTGTTTAGGGGCTAGATTAAGGCATTCCCACCTGACCCTGGAAAGAAAATATAGGTGTCCATAAAAAGAAAAGATGGATGTGGGATGTATACTGTTGTAGACTAATTCAAATGGAGCCAAAGTAACATTGGCCAGAGTGTTCATTACCAAGCAAACATTGCAGCCTCTGCAGCAGATTTCTGCATCTTCAAGTTACATCTATCAGGGATAATATCTGCCTGATCATGAGGTACTGTTCACAATTACTCAGAAATATTGATACTTGCAGCTGCAGTTCAGCTAAATTTATGACTGCACAAGTGCACACCTGTACTAAGAACTACTTCCAGTTCCACATTGGTATTAATGTCTCTCAAGAGACTCACAGGTTTAACGATATTTACTTGTGTCTACAGATCCATGCGGTTGCGATCAGTTGCTCCATGCTGAGAAAGAAGTTCTCCACTTCCTCATATATGTGAGGAGCAAATCCAATAACTATCTCTCTCCCACTATTCTGAATGGACCGATAAATCCAAACAGGTTTGAAGGGTTGATTCATCAGGGTGTGAAGATATGAAGATGAAAGAAGGTTCAACTTGCTAATCGTCTTCATGCCAATAAGGCAAAAAAGGCCATCTGTCTATCCTCTCTTTAACTCATCAGGCTGTCTTTTGAAGATCAGAACCACAGAGATGGGTCACTCACTTTGCCCCGTCTTTCCTGCTGCTCTTGCAAAATAATCCATCACCCACTCCCAGGGAAATGAACTTTCCATTTTCTCAGTTAGCCTTAGCATGCCAGAGAGCCAAGTTGGAGAGGGACATGCCCAGTTCACAGATGTGGAGTCTGCAGGACATGGCGGTGTGCTGGGAGGCTAGAAGAGCAGCTTGCTCTCCAGAGGGATGTAGCACTGAAGGATGGACTGACAGTGCTGAGTCCTCTGATTGCCTCACAGAGCACAGCACTGTAGGCACTGCCAGCACCAGCTACCAAGCCCCTTTTTCCTTCAAGAAACAAGTTGGAGCTGTTGCATGCCTTAGAGATGAAGGGCTACATAACTTCATCTCCTGAGCCAAGGAAATTACCCATTATATACATGTGCTCTCTTCAGAGCCTTTTTTACACCTCTATTCCTGCCCTCTTTAGTCTGAATGTGTTGCTCAGAGTGGGCTTTAATCCGTATTGTGTTCAAGGTGAAGGAAACACCCTGACAAAGGAGCTGGGATTGGAAGCAAGAGAGGATCATGGCAAGGTGGGACTCCCCTTACCTCTGCCATCAGCAAGGCACCGATTATAGCCCACAGGGCTGAAGTACTCAAAGACAAAGACGGCCACAGCAGAGATGATAAGCAGCATCACAAACATCATCACCCATACGTCAGCACTGAAAGGCTCTGGAGAGAAAGAGAAAACCATGGTGAAAGAACTGATACACCACCTCACCCCTTCCTCACCTCCTTTGGAGCACCCCAGTGAGAGTGCGGGGCAAACTGGGTTGGGGAAAAAACAGAAGTTACAACAAAGCCCCTTCAGCCTCAGTCTGAAAAACTTCTTGAATTGGGATAAATGTAGTGTCTGCCTCTGTAATGACTGCATTCCTCTTACTATTACATCTGTGACACATGGCTCCATCTGGAATTACATGCAGCCATTGTATCATGCATTGATAAAATAAAATGCATTGATAAAAGATTGTTTCCAGGAAGTCCTCCAGCACCATCTGGAGAGAGTGGGGAAAATCAGGCAGAATTGGCAGAGTTTCAGGCAAGCATCCAACCTTCAAAGTGTTATTGAGCCAAAGAGCATCTCCAAAATTCTGAGGTTCAGCCATAACAATAGTTTTTTTTCAGCTATTCTATTTCTACAGCAATGTGAACACTGGCTCATTCTAGAAATATAAGCATTCATATTCTGCACGTTTGATCTCTGCCAGGCTTTCTCTTTCCCCACGCCTGAAGAGATAGAGATGGGACTGAACCAGGTCAAAGAAACTTAGAACTTTGCTTCAGACTATAGCCAATACTGCAATCTCAGTTAAATTGCAATTAAAAAATTTGGAGTTAATTTATTGCTTTTACATACTCCAGCAATATTGGTGGACTTGGCTAAAGGCAAAAACTGCTGAAGAGTGAGTAGTCCTGAAACTGCTACTTAGAAAGGTTTGCAAAAATTTCTTTACCCATGTAAAGTTATTTCTGTTTGTAAATGATCTCAGGATGCTGGCAGAGAACAGATAGTAATTATATAACTCATATACTGTATTTGCTGCATTATAAAGCATTTTATAAAGCCAGATAGTAGATACTAGGAAGATATAGATGTCTTGGGGAAAGATAGTATAATTTCTGCATTCTTTTATCACCCTCTACCACCAAAGGACGTTAGAAATCACTTTACTGGATGACACAGTGTCAACGTGGAAGTGATGGCTCAACTCTTCTTGAAAAGCTCTATTAGATATCTAACTTCTACCAGTTGCTCTGTCAAGGGAGAGTCAAGTTAATACCTTCTTTACAAATAATGTCTCTCCAAGTGCAACAATTTATTGCTAATTGTTATAAATAAGTACTATGGCACACAACCTATAGGGTTTGGATCAACTTTCTTCTGGCCGACACTCCTGGAACATGCTATTAGTTGAGTCACTGCAGAGTAGGTGACAATTCTGAGTGAGCCCATTCTTTGCTGGGATTAGGCATACAATTGCTGAGAAATACCTTGGAACTCCTAGGCAGTGCCTGTTTGCATTTGCCCGGATTTTCCTTGCTTGGGATTTAAAACTAAAACATCACAGTTTATTTTTATATGCCTCTCCCACAGGTACTCCCAAAAAGGAAATTTCAGGCTAAGAATCACAAACAACCTTCACCTAATTTTTTATGAACTCTGGGTGAAGTTTTAATTTTAGATTAAAATGATACCTAAGAAGGCAGAAGGTGAGACAGTTCCATTGCTACGTGACACCATGACACTGATTCCCGTCTCAATGAAGGGCACAGAGAAATCCACCACTTCTGAACGCTCCTCATTAATGGTGAGGGATCCCACAGCCATATAGGCCCGTTTGGTGACGACCTGAAGGAGGGAAAGAAAGAGATCACACATAGACCTGAAGCACCTCTCAAACACCACAGCGAAGCCCCTTCCTCACCTTCTTGCCTTTCTACACAGTCCTTTTATTCCTGTAATCCCATTCCCTATATTGTTTTTCTCTCTCCTTCCTAATCTTTCATCAGGACACTTTCTTCTTTTAGGAAACCTATAGACGTTAATCTTCTCCTCAAAGCTGGTATGTGTATAAAAAATAAATCCACAGAGGTCCTAGGATAAACACATCATCCACTGAGTAGACATCTTATCTCATTTTTCTGTCCTTGCTTTCTCCTCCCTTGAACACCGCAAAGTCTTATTTCATTCTTTATGCACCTTATATGTGATCTGAGCATAATCTAGATTGCAGTCTCTCCAGTGCATGGTTATCACCCTCTTTCTTTGACTGTGAAGGCCAAATTTGTGACACTACAGAGAATAATAATTAATCGTCGAACAGGAAAGGTAGTCATGGTCAGAGTGTCAGAGCAGATTAATTCACCCAGTGCCCGGAAAGAATACAAGCCAACCATTTCTATAGTTACCTCTGTTCCTACCCCAGGAGGAGACCATATAATGAGAGACCAAACCTAACCGATGTAACCCAGCCCAGGGATCAAGCCCACCATGCTCTCTCTTTGCTGCTGACCTCTCCAATCATTCCATTCCATGTTCCATTGATCTTTTTCCCATGCTTGCCATTAGTCACCAAGTAGAGGTCATAGGTGAACTTGACAGATTTTGAGATTTTCTTGAGGATGTCAATGCAGAACCCCTTGCAACATTTCTTCATGTAATCTGGCTCCTCATCAGTTTTGTTCCTGAACCAACACAACAATAATGGGTTAAAATACTTGGGAAAACTCCCTTAATTCCCTTCTGTTGTCAGTATGCACACCCCCTCCCACAATATAATGTGGACAACTTCACTTGTGCTATCTCTGCTGAAGGGTGAAGGGACACACTATGATGATTTCCCCAAAGGGGTGGGCAAATGGAGGTGACTTTTCTAAAAAGGATTATCAGGGTATAATGATATTGACCCAATGAACTCTACATTCTGCTGAGAAGGGAGAGCCCAACAGGAGAAGAAAACCCCAGAGGTGCCTACTCAGTCACTATGCGTTTTTGGCAAGGGACCGTGTTCCTCATGCAGGTGCCACTTAAGGGGTCCACATTCTCCACAATGACAAACGGTGCCTCTTCCAAGGTCACGATACTCAGGTGATCATCCTCACGTTCCTCAGAGTCAGGATACAGCTCAAAGCGGGGCCACACATAATACTTCATCTGCAACTTTTTTTCTTTCCATTTCCCCACCTGTGGAGACACAAACCACAGAAGATAAACTTCGAACTGCCCCATCCCTTTGCATTAACCATGGCTCCCGCAGGCCTGGGCAGAAGGACTGCTCTGGAGTAATCATGCTATGGCTCGTGTAAGATGAGGACATGCCTAGAAAGAAGGCTCTAAGTAAATGGGTTCAAACCAGGGGGAGGTGGAGAACATGAAACATATCTGGGTTGTCCCATGTGATGGTCTCACTCTCTGGGAGAATGAGTAGATGACCAGGGGGATACCATCACCATGGTCACACAGACATGATGTCTTTTAACTTTCTCAGCCAAACAACAGGAACACAGCCTGCTGTCTCCTGCAATGTTGACTTTGTGGCCTACTAGCCACAATAATTTATTTTTTTTCCCTGCTAAATAAAATGAGAAATATATACAAATGCTGAAAGAAATATCATTTGGAAACACTCAAATTTAAATACTTCACTTGAAAAAGTAAAAACAGAACTCCTTTATTTTTTTTTAAATTTTTGTCTTCATTTGTTATTTTTCCATAGGTATATATCACAATTTTAAATCTTTTCTTTTTCCATTTCTTAAGCAAACAGATCATATGTTCAGTGGTCAGAAAAGAGAGGTGAGACTCAGTTGCTTTATATCTACTGCCACAAATAAGAGCTCTTTTGAAGCCATTCCAGTCCCTGAAGAGATGATATGTGTAGCACACCCACTGCCCATGGTAGACCATTCCTTGCAAAAATTCCAGAAAAAGAAAAAACCTGAACATCAATTAAGCTTTCAACTATCAAAGTTTTGCCTTTGTTCTCAATTCCCCCCATCACAGTTGACACTAATTAGCACCTTGGCTGGCAGCTGAAGCTGAGAGGGCAAGAAACTAACTGGGCTTAAGAAATAGCTTTCCTGCATGATCCTCAAAGACAGTCCTCCAGGCCTGGGCTGAAACACACTGCCTTGATGGCAGAGGCAGTGTGGGAGTGCAGGAAGCTTGCACGACTGCTCTTAGTAGTGTACCTGCTTGGTGGGTAAACAAAAAAGCTTCGTTCCACTGCTATACAATACCACTCCCACCACCCCCAAATTTCAGTCATGTATTTACTTAAATGACAGGATGGGAGGGAGAAGCACTTATTAGAGGCTCATTAGGTGTCAGCGGTTACTCTGTGAAACTCAAAGCCCAGCTGGGTTTTGGCATTTGAGAGCTGCTAGAATTCACATAAAACACTTGTCACCTTCAAAACAAACAAACAAGCTCTTCATCTGGCCATGAAAGAAAAATCCACTCTGGGGGCTTGTGTAGAGAGAAGAAAGGCAAAAGAAATCACCTAGACACAGCAGCCTCCTCATTCACCCCTTCAGCGTGATCACAGGAACCCAGTGAGGGCAAGGCAGTGTGTTTTGTAAGAAGGGGATGAAGCGGCCAGACTGCTGGTCCTACCTTCCCAAGGGCCCTTACAACAAACAGTTGGTGAAAAATACTAAGGAGAAGTTGCCCCTAATGTTTCTTCCACCTATGGAGTCACACTACTCAGACCAGCAAGCAGCACACACAGCTATTTTTCTTCTTTTTCCTATGTTGCTGTTATTTGGGTGGGCAGGGAGGAGTTGCTTTAATTTTTAAATACACTTTGAGCAGCAGGTGAAATTTGGAGGACTGGGAGCCCCAGGAACTGGTGGCCCCTTTCATCCATAAAAGACAGGTAATGTTGTCTAGAGCAGCAGATGGTCATGCTAACATGTAAGCCTGGATGTGAAGAGTGCATTTCAGAGAGAATAAAGAGCATATATTCACATACTCATCCAGGATCTGCTCAGCCTTGAACTTGCCACTTGTTGACCAAGTGAGCCAACTTACCATCATCTGAGCCAGAGATTTCTGCAGTGCAACTTCAGCCTTCAAGTAACTGAGCTCAAATCCACCAAACCAGTACAGTGAAGCCACCAGATAAGCAGAGTAACTGCACACACGTGGCTCAGTAGGGACCAGTGATTAAGATGCTGCACAGAACAGCCCAGACTTCAGCTCAGTAACATTAACTTATCATAGAAATAAACGGTTGATGAAAGAGACATCTTGCAGAATCTCAGCAGCACTTAGATATCACAGTAATAGGCATGATAGAAACCCCTAAGTGATAAATTAGATCAGATAGGCAAACCCAACTCATAATTACCCAGAAGTTCTCTGGGAAAGAAAGGGGAGTTCATACGGCTGTGTGCCAGACACGTCTCACAGTGTTGTACTACACGGACAACATTATGAAATTAGGATAACAATGACAGTCATGCCACATCTTCTGTGCGCTGAAGCACCTAACCTGCAAATACAGTTGTACACATAGTCCTTTCCTTATTATCCAAATAAAATCATTCTAAATTGTCCAAAAAGGAATAAAGACAGGATGTAAGGGAATATTCTGACCCTAATTTTCAAATTAACTACAGAGTGTCTCAAGAATATATGCAGATATTACACTTTATTGGTAACCTGAACATGCCATATACCTGCAGGCATGTACAGATAAGAATAAGCAAAGTCGGAAGAGCTTTATGAATTGAGAGGAGGCAGACTTGTTCACATGCTCTTGTATGCAAGGCTCAAATGCATATGCATGTAGTTGGAGAAGAGCGGGCTTAAGGAACATATGAGCAAGGACAGTAAGGACAGTAAAAAACACCACATGTGCAGAGGATGGAGACAACGCGAGGAAGAAAATAAAAATGTGCATCGTATGCTAGATAGTCTGCCACGAGAGGGAAGGAGCAATTCACTGTGGGGACAGAGGTTAGCCACAACAGAATTAAATGTCACAGATTTGTCCAGGTAATGATGCCTACTCTTAAAGAATATAACCTGCCAAGCTGTGCAGAGCAGAGCAAAGCACTTCTGAAGTCTCAGGGTATTTGATATTAACAGCTTGTGAACTGTTATTACTTAGGTTTTGCTCTGTGCTTGCCTCAGCAAAAGGAGGAAAAATAAACCATCCTAGGCATCTTACGTATTTGTAACCCTGCAGTTTCAAGACCCACTGGGCATTCTCCAATCAGAGTCTAGTCATCCAAACTCGCACTAGGAGCCCTGGAGGGTCACAGAACCAGCAAAAGTAAGGATGTTCGGGATCTTTAAAATAACCTTTCAAATCACAGTCTCTACTCCATAGGCATATTCCCGTATGCTAGAGTAGGGCTCGCAAAAGCCAGAATTTCACCTTAACTTCCCCTTGCTCTTTCTGTACCAGATTATCAAGAAAGGAAAGTCACTTTGATTTGGGTATGAATCTGGAGGTGATGAGGGAGAGGAACAGCTAACTTAAATGTAAGATCCTGCTATGGATAACAAGCTGTTGGATGTAGAAGTCCAATACATTTGCAAAGAAAGTGAAAGGTACTGTAGAAAAAAAAGTCAATTGTATATGTTATAGATTTGCCTAAGTGTATGAGCTATCCCATGCAGACAAAAGGTAAGATTGCCTCTGCAAGGGGAAAATAAGTGAGAGCCTTCCAAAGGCTTTCCAGTAGGCTGGCAAACTGCCTTAACCGCGGTATAATGCAGCCAGAATAAAAGTGTTCTGCAGTATGTTAATGCACATCTTTAATGAAAGGTGTATCATATTAGGTCCCTGAAACTAATTCTTAACAGAGGCTTTCCTCTCCTCCCAAGGGGAGCTAAAGCTTGTAACAGCCATTTGCGGAAGATGTTTGTCTAACCTGTCCTTACACTGACAGAGAGCCCGCGATCTCTGTGAGCAGTCTATTCCAGTGCTTAACTGTCCTTCCCATTAAAAAGTTGGTTTTTTTCCTGATGTCTAACCTAAATCTTCTTGCTGCAATTTATACCAGGAGAGTATATTTCCTTATTCTTACACAAGTGCTCTTTTCAGTGTTATCAGGTCAGTGAGATATTTATAACACAGAGGAGTGGATAGTCTCATTCAGTGAATATTTCATATGCTACATTGGCAAAACCAACCACCTGTTCAAATGACCAGCACCCAGTCTCACCCTTTACAAAATCCTTACCAATATGGATAATATGGACAAGTACAAGCTGCTTCCTTGAACTTCCAAAATTGCTTCAGCCAGGGCAGTAGCCAATCTCTCACCTCCTCTCATTATGCCAAGGCAGGACTTCAAAACACAAGAGCATCTGGAGAAACCTCTAACTGCTGTCAACAGATGGAAACTCAAAACTTCCTCAAACTTTGGCTTTCAGAAACTAGGCAGCAGAATACAATTCTGGAGAAACTCAGAAATGTCCAGATACATTTCATAGGCAAGATGCTCAGAGACATTGCACTGATATGTGGGGTAAAGGTTCAGGAAAAAGCCTGAATCCTCAGATGCTTGCTTTTCAACAGGTTGCAGGAGAGCTATATCTGGGCAAAGACTTTGGATAGTTTTTACTTCATTCAGGCTCCCATTGGCACCGTGTCTTGCACTACTCTCTTTTTAGTTCAAATCTTCTCTTAATTCCTGCTAAAACTGGTATATAAGAAATACAAAAGGAACAAAATGGATTTGGTTTCATATATTGAATTAAAGAAAGACTATTTCAAACTCATTTAGGACTTGAACAGCTTTCTGCATTTCCCAAAAAGTTCAGTGTTTCCTCCTTTACTATGGTTTTGGTTTGGTTTAGTTTTTTTTTTTCCCAGAAGCTAAGGGCTTGTTTATTCCAGTGCGGGAACACTAAGGCAACAACACAGAGCATGAGTTAGAAGGCAGAAATTCCCTATTCCCCCAAGGACCTCTGGAATCTGATCTACATCCTTGTGCCTCCAACTCCATGTTGTGTAAAAGGGACATAATGGTGAGTTTTCACCTCTGCAGTACACTGCATAGGTAGACACAGAAAAGGCCACAAAGCTCACAAATAGCATGGAAATGAGGAGATACACATGTGTCTAGAGCTAGGTGAGGGAACATATACAGCATGTATCTGTGAATGGTGTAAATGTGAAAACTTCCTGTCTTTTATGTTTGCTGTCAGATAGTTAACTGGGAAAAGCTTATGTAACCTTTACATCTGATCTTAATGCATGAAAAAGGGAAGATCAAATATAGAAAAGGTAATGGTAGAATGTTGGGCCGTGGGAAGAAAATAGCAGTGTTATTGGTAGTATAGCTGATGGAAAAGCATATCTAAGGCCTCTGGGAAGCAAAAAAAAGTCCAGAGAGAAATAAGAGTCTCATCAGTGCAATTTGTACAGATCCTGAATGAGGACATGGGAAAACCAGAACAACGAGGCAGGACCTGAAAAGGGCTACTGTAGGAACAACAGAAAGACCATAGAAATAGCAATTATAACTGGGACACTACCAGTGGAATTATGCACTGCTCGGGGCACATAAAAGTAAAGGCAAACCTGGAGGATGATGTTGTAACCTTAATGCTGCAGCAGACTGTGAAGAAATAAATCATGCATAAATAAAATTAAATCATTTGGGATTGAGAGAGCTTTTGGTGCAAGATATTCCACCAGGACTGAACTACAGAGATCTACTGTAGCTCCATAGGCTTGGCTTTCAGTACGGGTAGAGATGTCATTGCTGTTATTAAAGAGAATTTTTATCAGGAACTAAGACATTATGGGAGAGTCTAGCTTCATAGAGATAAGGTGGAGAACAAATGCAAATTTTAACAGCAGCACCCTGACGTCTTTTCTTTTCTTGATCTGATAGTTGACATATTTCTTCACTCCAAAATTGCTCAACAGGCAATAGGTTGTGCTGTTTTACACTTGGTTTGGGCAAAACAGTGAGGAACCTTGTAGAAAAGCTAGTTATCAGAAGTAACCTTGGATTGAGTGATTAGGAGAACAGACATCCTGCCTTAAAGAAAGGTATTAAAAAGCTCGTTTAACCTAGATAAATGAAAGCTGAGAGGGGATATAACTGTTCTGTATAAATAATGGGGGGATAGATACACAAGGGAGAAAGAAAAGGGGCTTCTGAGCAGAAAAAATAATGTTGGTACAAACCCAACTTGTTTTGAGGAAATTTGCCTTGAAAATAAGATAGGTTTTAACCTTCAGATGGAAGTTCTGTAACAGCTGCCCACAAGGAGCTGTGAAAACAACTAAAACAGGGTCAAGACGAAGCAGGACTGGTTTGTATAGGGCTATATGATGTCGCTGCCTAGAGCAGCAGAGACGGGACTAGATGAGTCTTTCCAGTCCAGTGACCTTAAGCAGAATGGAGAGGAGGAATTCCTCTGTGGAAGACCCTTTCTACTTGACTTTCCAGTTTGCACATGTCAAAACTCGGTCTTAATCATTTTACATCTCTGTCCCCCAGCTAAGTCACATGAACTTAAAGTCTCTTGTTACTGATATCGCCACCTCCTAGGCTCATATTTCCCTTCTCCAGTGCCCTGATAATACAATATTTTTCTTAGCCTTCATGCAAGCTGGTTAAGTCATGACTCTCACACTTACAGTGCTGATGTGACAGCCATTACTAAAGGGTATAATTCCTGTGATGCTACAGGTCTGTACATAGGCTGGTCTACAGCAGGTGGAGAAGAGATGCCAGGGAGAGCAAAAAATCTCCTATTTACAGACACTTAAGGTGATTAATTAGCCACATCAGCCAAAGCAGACAAGAAATGGTTGTGAATGCTCCACATGCAAAATTAATTAACACAGAAACAACGCTCCTTCCTGAACCTCAAGTTCACCTTCCACAATCACCTGGGGAAGGCTGTTTTCTTCACTGCACCTGCAGAAGCAGGAATTGCTTCTAATAGCCTTTCAATTAAACATGTAGGCTGCAGGAGATTGTGAAATTTTCTTCTCCCTGTATTTATATAGCACCTAGCTTATGCCACAAAGAGGCTTGGCTTAGAATACAGACAGGGTGAGGTACTTACTCTTGCCTTACAACTCATTCTGGGAATAAAAGCTCTTTGCAGAAACACAGTCTCCCAGCTCACTGAAGTCTGGCATTTATACAGCTCTTGCCATTTTTGCTGAAACATTTCTTTTCTGGTGCATTTGTATGCTTTTTGCAGTTGCTGAGGTCCAGTCCCCTGCCATGATCAGCCTGAGAAGGTTAATGACATATACTTTGAGTGCTTCTGACTTCTGCAAAGTCAGTGACCTATGGAGCTCCAATGGTGTCATAGAAAGGTCAGAGCTCTGAGAATGCCAGAGTATTTGGCTTGGTAAATCATTGCTCCAAATGAGAAGGTACCAAGAGATCACTATAAGCATAAAAGCAGTCAGGATCACCTGATAGATTCCTCTGGGAAATGGTGGTGTTCTTGGTAGTAGTGTTAGCTTGGTAGCCCAGGAAGTGGTTCATCCAGGCAAAGCTGGCTCATGCAGGAGCAGCATGGTTTCCAGGGGGACATATTTGTTCAAGGTCCTCAGCGCTACCTGAGGTACACATAACCAGTATTTATGGAAATGCAGACTTCAATCAGCACAAGCATAATTAGGAGACAGGAGGGTAGAGGTTAGAGGAAACTGTTCACGGTAGTGTGGACTGCGATACGAGAAGGCTGGAAGATGTAACTCAGCAAAGTCATAGCTTCTAGGGTGGGCCAATTAGGTGTTAGGATTTTGGAAGAAGAGTTAGAAAAAATATTGTATCTTAACAAACACTGCAGGCTGACTGTACCATCCAACATAATGCACCTTGTTAACAGGCAGTGACAGCACCTGACTCAAGCTGTTACTTCAATAATGTTGCATCCTTAGAGCCATCGTGCCCTTCTGAAATGACTATGTGTGGGGTGAGGGGCACTTAATGCAATATCCTGAAGCCCAGCATAACCAGTCTATTCTGATTCTGGTCTGGGAAATAAAATCTAAAGCCAGGTTGCTTATATTGCCCCTGTCATTTCTCATCTAAGGTGAAAGAAGGTTTCACCTTGAGCATCTCTACTGCTCTCCTCTGCAGAACCCTGGGGCAGGGAAAAATGTAGCAGGGATACTGGTAAGACTGCGTGTTTTGTGTTACAGGCGGTTTGGGAGTCACAAAGGTTTAAAGCAAAATGTATTTTTATGCGGACGTATAGGCACCAAAATGCCTTATGAAAGCATTTTGCGGTCTCTAGGAGTGCATCCGCATTGTGCAGGTGTGTGTCTGCATCCAGTACGTGTCCATGCATGTAATGCCCTATCTAATGATTTTTCCCCTTGGCTTTCCCTGTTGAGTGCTGGGCTTGGGTTTGCATTTTGCTGAGCTTTCATTTCTTTCACTCAGATGTTTTTTTTTCCCCCTAAAACATGTTACACAGAGGGAGGGGTGGGCTTGCCAATTCACACTGCAGTCTGGGAGACGATTTAGAGCTTAGCTGGTAAGTGGGTCCTGTACAGCAGTGTACAAAACCCTGACGTGTGTTACCCTGTGCAGTGACACCTACTCTTAACATAGAGCAAATATCTCTCCCAGCATCTCTTGAGACCTCAGGCTGAAGGAATGTTTTAAAATGCAGACCCAGAGGAATGCCGAAAACGTTTCCTTGTGCTGAGAAAAGCTAAATGTTGAAGCAGGCCTCAGCAGGGTTAGGAGAGGAGGCCATGTGAAGAGAGAGGGGGTGAATTGCCTAAACCTCACTGTGTTCTGAGCTGTGAAAGCAAGACCTAAGTTGCCGCTTTGCAAAGCATCTCTGAGAATATCAGAGAGATCCTCTAACTTTCACTGGGAGGTGTCGCAGTGGGTGAAACACCTCCCCATCCTGAATACACCAGCCAGACCCTGTCCTTATGGCAGCCCTGCATTGTCCCCGTGCAGATGCACATCTACCAAAAGAGGTACAGGCAGGCCTGGCCGCATGTGCGCCCCACAGCAGAGATGAAGGGTGCTCAGCTCTTTTCTCGCTGGTGAAAAGGAACACACCTCCTCCACAGGAATTACTGCATATGTCCAGAGCAAGATTTCAGGGAAGGCAGTTACAGAGCTGCATGCCCCTGTTCCTCTCTTCTCCGGAGAGGAGCTGAGAGCTCTGGGCAGGTGATTGCAAATGCTGTCTCTGCCCACTGCACATCCTTTGTTGTTATCCTGGCCCTGAATTCACAATGGCGTAGCTACAGCCAGCTCCACCACCTCCACAGCTTCTGGGTGTATGTCTGCATCTCCCTCCCACAACCTGACGCACAGCAGGGGGCCTCATTCACTGCACTGTGGCCATCCCAAGGGGTAGCCATCTGAGATCCAAATTGCCACCATATCTCCAAACTGAGTAGAAACATCATCTCTACACTGCACTCTGGTTCTGTGCCAGGTTTCTTCACTTGGCTTTACAAAGGAGCCCAGATAGGAAATAAAGCTGTGAGATATGGGCAACCAGGGACACCCTTGCTGCTTTCCCTCTATCAAAAGAGCGTCGAAGAAGGCTGCTTTCTGGCATTCTTGCATCCTTTCTTATCCACAATCTCCCTTACCTGTCTCTATGGAGAAGGCATGGAGATAACCTCATGCCCTGACTCAGTTTCTCCCTCCCTTCTTCTTTCTTTTATTCACTCAGGTGCTCCCCAGTAAACACAGAGGACAAGAGATAGGCGTGAGAAGTAGAAGCAGCAGACAGCCCCCATTTCACCTGTGTGAGCAGAAAGGAACAGTGGTTCCTCATGCCCCGGCTCACCAGCACCCCATCTCCTGCCCACCCACAGTCCTGTCCCCTGTCACTGGTGTGCATCCATGGACATGGTGTCCACTGCACAGACCTGTCTCCTCACTGCTGCCTTCATCATGTCTTCAGTCGTCTGCCCTGCTGCTCCTATGTCAGGACCAGCTGCAGGAGTGAGACCAGTGCAAGTGGTGGAGAAACCCACAGGGATGGGGGAGTAACTCATGATGTCATTTCACCCACATTGCAGCTCCCACTGACTTAGACCTGGGTTGGGTGGTTTATCCCCATTCCAACAGTGCCTAAATGATAGCCTCACCTCTGTCCTGAAATGAAGCTCTGGCCTAAACCACAGCAGTGTCAGGGCTGTGTTTCTCCAGCAGTGACCATTGCCAGGTTACCTCTGTCCACCCTGCTGCAGACAAACTTGTCATACAGGAGAGGCTGCCAGGTCAGCCAATGGTTCCCAGGAGCTGGTGTGGGCTGTCCTCCCCAGTTGGCAGAGTAGCTCATGCTTCAGCTTCTCTGGTGGATGAGGGCTTCAGAAAGAGAGCGTAAGAGCTGCAGGATCCCAACCTGACACACTCCTAGAGCCAAGCTCTGGGCTTTGCTTGAAAACCATGGTGCTCCGCCATGTTTGGACAGAGCATTACACCAGACCTGCCAACTGTAACTACACCCTACAGAGAAGACTCGACCCTTGGATGGAGCCCACCAGCAGGACAGCTGGTTCACTACACACGTGTTCATTACTGCCATGCTGGCTGGAGCCAGCAAGCATTCTGGGAGCAGCAGGGAGCAGCTCAGCCCAAAATTTTGCTCCTTTCCCATCCCATACACAAGTGAAGACACACACATGCAGAGGTACCACCAGCAGCAGTTATCCTAAGCTGATCTGGGCTTGGAGTCCAGGCAGAACTGCCAAGGGCCCGGCCGAGGCCATCTGGACTGCAAGTCATCTCTGTGCAAAAGTAGTACAATCAGACCTGAGTATGGAGAGAGAGAGAGGTAACCTTGAAAGGAAGGCGAGAGAAAGCCACATATTTGCCAACCCCTGCTAGCAAAGAGGGTTTAAGCCAAGGACTGCTTTCTTAGGAGAAGACCTTAAGAGAGATAAAATCCTCCACTTCTCTCAGCATTGATGGACCTCAGGCACACCTATTTTTCAAAGATTTGTCTGTCATTTTGTGCCTAAACATGTCAACACAAAGTAGATCTTGTGCCGTTCCCTTTCTGTAGCCTAAAAGTAGGAGAATAGGCATGAGAGAGGCAGTGTTGGAGACACAGGATGGAGCTAAGGCTCTCAGCAGGCTGCAGAAGGTCTTTTGTGGCACATATAAGTCCACATGTGGAATGACTTCTTGCAATCTGGAATTACCTGGATGACTTCATGTGTGTATTTAAATGTGTGTGTACTGTGTAGTTACTCCTATTAGAAGGGGAGTAAGTAGTAAGCTTGTAATCAGTTTCTCTGACATTTTACATTACAAGAATCTTCTGGCCAGTTCCCTGAGAAAAGCTAACATCTCCATGTTTTGCAACAGGCATTTGAAAATCAGCAGGGAAAAAACCCTAAGGCTAAGGACATGATTTTTACTTTGGCCCATCAAATTTCATTCACTTTTAACTGCATTATAAACAGTTAAATA
This sequence comes from Baryphthengus martii, assembly GCA_013396935.1. NCBI lineage: Eukaryota > Metazoa > Chordata > Aves > Coraciiformes > Momotidae > Baryphthengus > Baryphthengus martii. Next base: position 330,528 of record VWZK01002274.1, on the reverse strand, counting down.
ATCAGCATTTCTTTTCTGTCACTTTCTTGCAGAAATCCTGGCAGACAGCCCAAATAGCATCTGGGAATAAATGTTTTAAGAGCTAAGCCCATCAACCTAGTAAATCAGTGGGGACATCCCCACCAGTACCACAGTCAGTACAAAGAACTCCTCAGCTTTGGCAGAGCAAGGGAAAGGCAAAAGATGAATCAGGCTGCCCACAAAATGTGGACAAACCATCCAGACTCTTAAATGTAGCCCACTGTGAAAAGGTCCCTTGCACTCCGCCATTTAGGATGCAGAAGAGAGACAAACCAGTTTGAGCTGTCATGACTGTCTGTGAAACAAGTACAGGTTAGTCACTGGGTTTAAAGTCAGACTCAGTGCTGAAGGCTCAGCATGCATGAGAACAAACAATACATTTCTACAGAAAAGATATTGGGGTTTCCCCTTAAAAACAAAACACACACACACAAAATATAAAGCAAACTACACTGAAGGAACCATATTTAGATTGAAATATTAGTAAATGGAAGGTTTATGGTTTCCTTTTCAGCCCTTCTCCCATCCAACTTGTGTGTGGACATTTTGATTCAAGTATTAATTACTGAGTGCATGCAACTCTCTCCAAGGGGTCCCTGCCTCAATTCTTGTACTGCAAAGAAACTTGAAGGAGCAGAATTAAGGTGGCGTGGGAAATGACTGGCATTTCCCAGCTTGACTTCACAAGCTAAAAATGAAATCACTGTTCATTTTCTCTATGTAACTGCTTATACAGCTTGAACATGCACGGGCTCTTAAAAAACAATAAACAGCCAAGAAAGTATTAGTGAAGATGGAGAAAGAGCTATCAATGAATCACCAAGCACTGACAGAGGGGAGAGGAACAAAGAAACAGCAATGGACAGCAGACCAATTAACCAAAATAGCTATTATGCAATCCCACTTTATGGCAAAAGAAGCAGCACTGACCTTGCCAAGGGGTTGAATGAGGCAAAGAAAATTGAAGCCAAATTGGAGGGGAGCATTGGAGAGAGGTGGAAAAGGCAGGTCCCTCATAGTCACGGTGCTCAGAAAGTCAGAGGAAAGGAAGACACTAATCAGAGAGATTATGCTGCAGGCAAGTCTCTCACGTTGCAGCAATATGCTTGTAACAGGCTAAGGGAGAGAGAGAGGGCTGGTCTGCATGGGTGGTAGGCAGGACCAAGCTGGTCTGGTCTGTGTAACCTTAGAGTAGAAGCACGAGGGTGGGTGTAGATGGCATGGGGACACCAAGCCAGTTTCAGTCCAGATGCCATCTAGCCACATGAGCTCAAAAGGGCTAAGCTGAGAACCGAGGCAGTTTGCCAGGCTCCCGCAGCTGCCTTGCACCACGCCGTGCTGCTGCATCCCTGTGGCGCTGCTCTGCGCAGCATGGATTTACCATTGCAAGCCTACGCCAGCACAGGCAACACACAGCCGGGTTTCACAGGGCAAACTTGCCCTAAGCAGCTGCAGCAGCTGTGCAGAGCACAGATGCTTTCTCTCCAGATGCCCGGGAGGAAAGGGACCCAAGTGCTGGCTGTAATCTTGTCTTGTGCTTACGCCGTGACCTTAAGCAAGACACCCAAGCTTTCCAAAGCTTGGTTTTGCCTCTACAAAAGGTTCTTAATAATCCATCCCACATTGCAAGGGGTATGAAAAGAAACCTAACAGCTGGGAGCAACCATGGAAGTCAGTATAGTAAGGAGATGCCTCAATTTATCCTTCCCAGAGGAAACTGTGCAGCTCAGGACTGCATCTACAACACTCTCACACCCCACATCGGAGGAAGGAGCTTTGCCGTAGAAGGGTGACAGCTACTGCAGAGTGGCCATGTGTGCTGGCAGTCAGCAGTGCAAATCGTGCTGATTAATGACAGGGCAGCAGTACAGCAGGTCAGGCATTTGGATCGACAGCTGGAAAAGGAACAGTGGGATTTTATGCGGTGCTCGCTAAGGACTAGTTTGGGATCAGGAGATTAACTAAAGCTTGAGAGCACATTCTTGGGTCCTCTCCAATTGCTCTGGAAACTAAAGCGGCACAAGTGACCAGGCAGCTGCCTTTCCTGTCTCTCTGAAGATACCTTTCCTGGAAAAGGGAACACAGTGATGCTCAAGCTGGCATATTGGCTCTCAGCCTTGCCCCTTCAAGCTTCCAAGAAGCAGACCCATCTCATCTCCGATGCTCAACATAAAGCTCAATCCTCTGGGGCCCCAGGCTACAGCTCTCCCTCGTGGCTCTGAAGCAGCCTCTCTGCCACCCCAAGACTCCACACAATAGATCTCCACACACACAGCCCTCCTCCAACAATGCTCCCCAGGTGCACCGGAGAGCTGTGGGTCATCAATGCAGTGCTGTCTTGCACAAGGAAATGGAGGGAGACCCTGAGACCCAGGCAGGAGAAGCAGCCTTGGAGAAGGACTCACTGATCAGCGGTCCTCAGTGCTGAGACAGGCAGTGTGGTGGGGTGGCCTGCCAGGTGCAGTGCATCCTCACGGCCAGCCTGAGGCACATACAAGTGCAACTTTCCCTCAGTGCCAACTTAGCCCTGCTTGCTTTTCTGCTATGCCAAGAATATCTAGTAAGCCAGGCCTTACCCTTCTTGCAACAGAAAAGATCGTGCTTATGACTAAACATTTATCCCTTCCAGTCTGCTGATTATTTCACCAGGCAACCTTAACGTTCCATTACTATCAGTCTTTGTGGAGCTAAATATATACACTAAGCACATACACAAATACATATAAATATGTCTCTATCTAGCAGAGAATCCAATTAAGTGAATATGTTACGCCTTAGCAATTAATGAATTCAACAAGCTGAGCTGCCTCTTGCATATGATTAAAGTTCAAGCAATATCAATCACAACAGCAAAAAGATTCCAGATTTTCCTACATGCTATCTATAAAGAGATTGTTAACACTTAAATCAATGGGCAAATTCAAGTGTGTTTGCAAACCTCAGGAAACTCATCTTCCCAATGACATACAGCCTGTCCTCCAACTCATGGTAGTCTATTCTTGCATTCAGCATCTCAGACCATTCCTGCCTTCTTAAATATCTCTCTGCAGCATTTTCTGGATAGCAGGTCTGTAAAAATGCTGGTGTCCTATGGGTCAAAAGAACTCAAATTCCATTACTGAAGGGAGATGACTCTCTAATCACTTGACTGGTACAAATGCTTTCTTTTACTTTGTGTTCAGCTGCCAGTTTTTTGTTTGTGTTTGTAAGTGTGTGTTTATGTGCACACATGCATGTATTCTTCTGAACGTTAATTTTTTTCTATGACAAGGCTTTTTCGTGCAGTTTCTACCTCTCAGCAACAGACAATACCGAGCCCTCTAGGGACTTCTCTTACAATACGCCTCCTCTGCATTCATAAGACATTCCCATGGGGCAAGTTCTACTTAAATAAATATTTAAGTAGCCACTAAACCATAGAGGATGCAGAAAAGCACACAAGGGACTTGGCTGCAGTATTGAGGGCACAGAGGGGAAAGAACAGAGGTATGGCCCTGAAGGGTTGGGAGAAGATAAGTGATAATGAATTTGAACTGGAAATACAACTATCTCCTTCTCTTCCCTGACCTGGCCAGCAGAGCAGGTTGGTTTTCACCCTGAGATGTTATACAGGTATATGTTAGCACAGCTGCACAAATCCAAAACCCAAGAATGTGCCTTATTGGGAGACTAGTAGAGGAAACAGCCTTTAACTGAGACACCAAAAACACAGTTAAATAACTGTACGTCTAATGCCGAGTCATTCTTATTTTAGCTGCTCCATTGTTCTCGTAGTTTGTTGTCATGCTTCAGAAAGAGGCCTCGAATGCCCAAAAGCAGGTTGGAGGCTCCTTACAGAGGACTGGTTGGTTTTGTTGCAGACAGAGGTCATCCTTGACCCCCAGTCCTGGTTGCTTCTTTTCCCCTTTCCCCAAGCTGGGTATCAGAAGGGACAGATGTCCACTCTCTAAAACCCTGCACCCATGCACCCACTCACTCACCCTGATCCCTGCTACATGGCTTGACAGAGACTGGTACCATATTGACGGCTGCTTCCAGGCTTACCTGCTTTTGGATCCTATACCGGTGAAGAATTATTTGTGTCTATACTCATAGCACTGCAGATTTCAAAAGTCTCTATGAGATACCAAAGAATGAAGTTTGGGTATTTTCTAGATGACTCGAGAAGCATTAGTTTGCAAGTGGATATTATAGGGAACAGAGTATAAAATTGGCCACTTACGTCAGCCATGTAAGATGGTAATTTGAGGGGTAATAGCCACATAAAATATGCCATACCCCAGGAAACCATGCACTATATGTATGCTTCCCAACATATCCAAAAGAAAGTGCTCAGAAAATCCGAACAAGAAGCAGTTTCTTGCAGAGTTGTGGGAGCACGCTCTGATACACACACAGAGCTCACAGCAGGCACTGGGAGACCTGAAGAACCCACTTGTATGGTAAGAGTAGGACATTTTTTGTGCACTGGCATGCAGCTGCCAGAGGGTGACGCTTCAGAGAGATTTGGAGATCCTTCAGGAGTATGTCCCAGATTTTTCACTTCCCCAGAGAGCCAAAAAAGGTCAAGGAAGGCCCCCTTTCAGGTTCACTAGTTTTATTTTATCTTCTAGGTACAAAGATGCTGGCTGTGGCTGCTATTTGAGTTGTGGTAGGAAACTAGCCATCAATGAGAGCTTTAGATACAAAGTGAATGCAACCACTCAAAGCCACTTTCCCTCTCTTCAGCAATTTCCGCAGGTCCTCTTCTGCCTCAGAAGGATGTTTTTATCACCTTTTTATCCTGCTCCAGATCAGTGTCCTTTGGAAAAGGGAGACACTTTGGGAAACAAGCTCCTTATTGAGAATGAGAAAATAATGTACCCACTTTGTATATAGACCTCAAAAAATCTAGCCTTTGCACATAGGCAAACAAGTCTGCTCAAAAGGAATGAGAGAGGTAATGGTTTCTTACTTGAACTCTGCCTCTTCTAGGCAGCCTTTTTGCATTACAGGGAGAAGCACCCTGTCTCTCAGAGCTTTGAAGAGTGAGAAGAGCCAGAAGTATCCACCAGAGCAGTAGATGAAGGTGCCCTGTCAGTAGGGTGTGTACCACTGAATATGAGAGACCAGCTCATTCCTGCCATCCATTCCCACTTCTTCGTAAGCAGAGTGGAAAATGAAGACTCCCTTTCCACAAATAGTCATCCAGATGTCAAAGGATAACTGCATTTGCACAGTTGGGATCCCTTGGGATTTTTCACCCCACACAGCCGTCACAGCTAATGAGTCCCCAAAGTGGCTGCTGCATTGTCAGGCTGTTTGCTTTCTCTGTGGCATCAAGCCCCTTCCACTCATCACCTTCTCCCTGTTTGTGATCACTACTGCCTGACAGCACTGCAGTAAATACGTGTATATTTCCGGGTCTCTCATTTCTCTTTTTACAGAACTCTCTCTCCTAAAAAATGCAGAATTTCTGATCATAGCAGACACTAATATAGAGAACAAACAGGAATTTTTGACAGGCTCACCTGTTCCACTCACTATGCGTGAAATTACCTGCATATAAGAACTTTTCTCTGCTTCCTGCTGGAGGTTATTGCACTTCTGCAACTGTGACATTGTAAAGTTGTTGTCACATGACCTTATAGGTTATGAAAAGGCCAGGTCTTATATGAGAACTGGGCAAGATATCTCAAAAAAACCCAGAAGTCCGATAACGTACAGCAAGTAGCACGGCAGGACCGAGTGAAGGAGAGCTCTCTGCTCCACTCCTGGGTGTAGGAAAGCAAACCCTGCTGCTGGACAGACTGGCTTTTTGGAGGGGAACACAGCCAGGTTCCTGACTTCACTTTGTCATCAACAATTCACGTCTGAAGTACGGGATTAGGACCCAGGCCTGTTGACTTTCACAAACTATTCTGCTCTCTCCATTATTCTAATACATTTTTACTTTGGCTGTGACAAACATCTCTCAGCTCCCCACACCCTGCACATCCATTCAAAAGTCCATTTCAGAGATCTTTTGCTGGGTATAATTTTTCCCCTTTATTTTCAGTCTTCCTTTCCCTCCCTCCTCAACTGCATCAAGTGCCTCTTTCCCGAGCCACTTGATGCCTCAGTCAGTAACAAGATGCGAACGTTGATCTGTTCCACTTTCTTCAGTAGCTTTTCAGAGACCCATGTAGCTTGCTTCAATTTTGGCCTTCTTTCAGAGGAAGGTCCCATGAATACCAGTGAAGTTATGTCATTGCTTTTCTTCCCACTCTACCCAAGTCTGTCTTCTGCCCAGATAGCTGCAGACAATTTGCAACAGTCATACTGACAATAAGCTAAGCTTATAGTTCACAAAATTTATAAATCCTCACTCATTTTCCCCTTGCAGTCACATAGCAGATCAATGCAAAAATGTTCACTGCCATCAACGGATAAAATATGCCACCTCTTTCCAGACCTTCCCTAAAATATGCACAGCAAGAAAATCCTGCATATTTACTACTGTTCTTAAATCACTTGCGTTCCCTGGGTATTAACTCTCTCATCTGTCTAGCTGATTGTGTTTTCTCAGCTGACACACAGTAAGTGGATACTGGCTAGAGTCATCATCTTGGTCTCTCTGTACAGCTCACAGCACAATGGGGCACTAGTTAATGACAGGCCTTTTTCAGAGACTGCAGTAATACAAATAATCAAAATAACCATAAGCTTGTTCTGCACAGTTCATGAATCAAACTAACCAGGGCTGCTTCCTTGCAAGACAGAGAATGATAGCTATATTGCGACCCGAGCGCTAGTCATTACAGTCTTTGTCTCTCTAATTACCCCTCCATTTTCATATGTTTCCTAAACTGCCAGTTAGAACAGTTTTGCACTGACAAACAGTTGTCACATCTCACCCCAAGGAGGTACGGCTGCATCTCTACAGAGGTCAAAATGATCTCTGCAAACAGAACTCATGCAGAGGGACCTCAGGGACTCCCTAGGCTAAGGGAAAATAGGTGCAGTGTCACAGATTTGACTTTGCCTGACCACAGCAAGATCATAGAGCTGTGGAAAGTCTGTCTTGATATTATATGTCATTTATATACGTTTAGTCACAAATGAAAAAATGGCAGAAACTCAAGAAATGGATTTCTATTTTCTTCCATTCATACCTCAAAAGCCTCTCTCCCCATCCCTCCTTCCCCCTGTCCCAGCACAAAACACACCCTAACTACTCACTCCATGCGTTTGACAGACTGATTAGACTCCCAGATAATAACCTTGCAAGGCAGAGCCAAACCTGCAGCAGTACAGGGTGTTCTCATCATTTGCTCCCAAAAATAGTTCCTTGCCAATAAGATTCAATTGGTTCAGGCTTTGCCAATCTCCACTTCTACTGCCTCCCCTCCATCCCAGGGGCTGCTGACACAACTTGTCTCCTCCAGAAGTGTTGTGAGGCTTTAAATACAGCCAAGAGTTGTGTATTTGTTGCTGAAAATACCTCAGGTTTGTAATATTAATGTAAAGCAGGCTTCCATGGGTCCTCCTTGTCTCCTTTCATATCTTCCTTTTACCACTCCTTGGTAAAAGGAAGATGGTGAAAGTCTTGGTCTGCATTAGCTGTGAGACAGCATTTGTGAACTTTGGTCCATATCTTCTAGAACTTCCTAAGACCTAGTGGCAATGATCATCCTGGGATAGATATTTTAGTTTTGTCTCAACAATGCCTGCTGGGAGGACTCAGCACCAACAGCTGAAAAGAGGGAGCAGAGGGTGTGGAACATGCAGATAAAGGGAGCGTGCCATTGAAGACAAGAAGACCTAGAGGAAATTGATAGGAAGACAACAGGGAGGAGAAAAAAGAGGTCCTAGGACAGAAGTAAATAGAAAAGGGGGCTCTTAATATGCAAGGATCGAGTGCAGCACTGTCAACAAGCCAAAACAAGCCCAAGAATGGGTCCTTTTGGGGACAGAAACCACTCCATTATCCCTTACTATTATTCAATTTGATATCTACATTGCAAAAATTTACCCCTGACGTCAAGCAGTGAACCTGCTCTGAAGTCAATGGAATTGAAGCCACTTATGCCAGAAGTGAATTTGGCTCCCAAGGACTTTTCTATGCGATGATTTAGATAATGACCCTTCAAAGTGGCCATAGCGTGAGAGAGGGAGAAAAAGGGCAAAAAAAAGTCTGCAAACAGAATATCCATCTGTCATACGCAAGTCTAGAGTCCAGTTAACCCAGGATGGCATAAAATAAGGGAAAAAATACTGGAAGTTAATGAGCACCCCTGGAGGAAATTTTACCACCATCTAACAGTATGAAACCATACAGATGTGTAATACAGGCACCTCCGTGCAAACTGTATTCCAGAATACTTTGAAAAGTTAAATACAAGACAGCAAATGACATACGGCATAAAGAATTGCACTGAACAATCAAGAGGCAGTGCAAATGGCCATATAATTTCGCTTTTTAAGAGCAACTGCAAAAAAGCTCATTCATCCATAAAAATGCTGCGTTTCTGTTTTCTAGCTCTGTTTCTAGGAGCTTTCTTGTCTGCCCCCTTTGTTGCCAACTACAGACTTCAGACTTCTCAAAAGAAGAACAAACACCTGTCCTTCCATGCCCAAATATTGCCTCCACATTTCAAGGCTGTTTCATATAACTCCTATGCATTACCAGACAGGGCTAGTCAAAGAGTTCACAGGGCCTCAGACTATTAATATATTTTTTAAAGTACTGAATGTAATACCAGGCTATAAATACACCTAACCCAAAAAAAAAAAAAAAAAGTGGATGTCAAGGCAGTATGTGGTGAATACATTTGGAATTTGAAAATGAGTAATGAATGGGATATGGTTTCAGGTATGGAAGGATATAATTTTAAATACCATGAGATTCAGCCTTCAAACACTCTTCAGCCATGATATCAGCCCAGCTTACAACAGCTAGTCAGACAGCAAGCTACAAGCATCATTCATTATGTTATAATACAGATACTTCACTTCCTCATTGTCCCCAAGATCTCCCACTCTCTCCCACATACGTGTGTTTAGTTTATTTACTCATAGTGTGCAACACCTCCTTTAATAACTTAGAAGACTCACCTCTGGAAGGTGTTTTTGTGGTGCCTAGTACAAGACACCCTAATACTAACATGAAAGATGAGAGATTGGGAAGTCTAAGTGAATTACGGTAGCCCAGATGCAAGAGGACAGAAAATAAGTCCAAGAAGTCCAGAAGAGTGGAAGTTGGGGCAGGATCATGGACAAACTGAATCACTGTGGATGTACACTGTTGATAGATAGGTAGATAGACAAAGACAGATATATACACATATAAGATGCAGATGAAAGAAATAGACAAGATCAATGATAAGGCCAAGTAAGGCAATAAAGAGCAAAGCCTACCTTAAAGAGAGGAACAAAAGAGATAATATGAAGCCTTTATTCCTCTTCCAGGGTTACAGATGCTGTACTTTTCAACCTCACCTTGAAAACCTCAGCTGGCACACCACCACACACATTGTGAGTGGTTCTAACAACTCTTGGGCCCAAGCGGCCTCTTGACCTCAGTGCACCCACTTGTTTCAAGTGGAAGAGATTCCTCATGAGCTCTGCCCACTTGCCCTTTTCCCTCTTCTTTCTTGGGACAGTCTCCAGTGCCATTGTGTTGGTCATGGTTCAAAGGAACTGTTCAAACAGACAGGAACCACCTGAACTTCCAATCATACAAACCCCACCATAGAAATGCTTCCTCCATCAGGGACCAGGTAAGAGCACTGACATAGTCCAGGAATGCTGTCACAGTGCTATCAAAGGGATTGCTGCAAATGGGGAAGTTCTGAGATACACAGTTCATTGTCTGTTGTGCAGTCTCTCCTCCCCATTTCTCCCCAGTCCTCTCAATTTAAAACTAAACAATCCCAGTCACTGCCTGTGCATCTTATTTTCTACATCCCTGATTATTCTCACTGCTTCCCCCAGATTTGTTCTAGTTTGTCTAGATCTTTCCTGAAGTGCTATCCATGGAACTGCACAGAATTTTTCAGCCTTACCATCACCCAGCAGAGCACAGAGATTACATCATGCGCCTTGCAGGCTAAACTCCTATTTATACATCCAAGTACAGCACTTGCCTCTTTCTCAACAACGCACAATCATGTTCTGCTTGTGATCCTCTTTTATCCTCCCCTCAATCCTTTTCTGCAGAACTGTGATCTAGTTGATCTTTCTCTGCAATGTATTTATGTAGTCCATTATTCCCGCCAAGGTACAATAGTTTGTTCTTGTCTCTATTGAATTACATCCCACTTTTTCAGAGTGTATCTCAAATTTGCCAAGATCATTATGAATTCTAACCCTGTTCTCCAATAAACTCACAGTCCCCCCAGCTTGCTGTCATCTTCAAAGCTGATATGCAAATTCTCCATCCATCATGAAGGCTGTTAAAGGAAACACTGAACTGAGCACAAGACAGACCCTCACAGAACCCCAGTCCATGCTCCCTTCCATTTTGACGTTCTTATTCACTGCTATTAGCCCTCCTCAAGACCTTGCTCCTCTAGATTGCTAATAAAGCATGATGAATGAGATGGTAAAAACATTACTGGAGTCAAAGCAGATGACACCTTCAGTTTCACCTCTGTCCGCAACGCCTATTACCTTGTCACAGAAAGATACTAGACTGGTCTGACATGACTTGTTCTCAAAACATCGTGGTGGACTTTTATATGTCTCCTTGTTACTATTCAGATGCTGACAAGGAATTTGGTTGATAATTCATTTAATATTTTTTTCTGAGGAACAGGGTTAAGCAACAGTGATTCTATAAATCTGCAGTCTCAAGCTCCTTTCTCCTCTGCCTCAGACCCACGCTCTTTTTTTAAAAACTGGCATTCATATTTCTCCAGTATCTGGCAGACACTACCTGGGTCAGCTTTAGAGATACAGATCCAATGCGCTGCATTCACAGAACAACCATTCTGTACATTTCCTTTGGAAAAAGATGCAGGTTGGGTATGTAATGTGTTGCTGCAGCAGGAGAAAGGAGGTTGTTACCTTGTCTAGAGAAACACCCTTGCCCTTGTGCAAGTCTCCCTTGTCATGCTGACAGCAGAATAGAGAATGGTATTAACATGCACCAGACCTCCTGTCCCACAGCCCTGGCCTGTGGCACGTCCTGTCATTTTAGCCCTTGACAGCAACAAGCAGTTTAGCCAGTGCACCTTAGACCTCATCTGTAGCACCTCAACTATTTTAGTCCTTCCTCCCACTCTGCACTTAATTTTGTCCATATACCTCTGCCCTGCTCAGCAGCATTCCCAGCTACTCAGTCCTTCTTACCTTATCTCACTTGTGCGCTCAGGAGGAATTGATGTTAAGCTGATGGCCTGCACCTTCCCTGACATGACAGTTCTCACCCAATCCTCCATCTCCTCCTTCTCCAGCTCCTCTGAAACATTGCAACCCTGACTTCTCACTCCCTTCTGCACCCACCACTGTGTCAGTGCATCTTTCACCTCAATAAAAAGCAGCTAATCCCAGACAGGCATCAAGTTGTGCAATGTTTCAGGATAATAAACTGGGCCATGGAAACCCAGGAGATGAGCTGAGGTCTGCTGCACTTGCTTCTCTTGTAGCAGGGGACAGGCTGGACAGCAGTGGTCAAGAAGTGACCCACCGGAGGAAGAATGAATCTGAACTGTGCTTCATTGTGCCAAGTGGAAGTCAACAGCTGTGTATCGGGAGCAGGCACAAGCTCTAGGTTGGAAGAAGTCAAGCAGCTGAGACCATCAGAGAAAGGAAGTTCCTGTATAACTACTGAGAGAACAATTAACTGGTATCCTGGGGAAACATTGCTGTTCCAGGGCTGAGCTCTGATGGGCAAAATAGCTTTTTCGTGTACTAAATACCATGTGCACTCTTCGTTGCAGACAAGGACCCAGGTGCTCATCAATTATTGAGCTTGCTTGAAAAGGCATTTAGGAGAGTGCTCAAGAGGCCAGTCTGCAGCTTTACCTCAATCCCAGCTGAGGTGCTCTTAGAAACCCAGCTAGTGAGAAGAGACGAGAAAGAAAAGGA